>RXPK01000179.1:816638-1247215 GCA_004143645.1 Protaetia brevitarsis | reverse complement strand
GTTGTTATGTCAAGTTGCATTGAGAAAAATTTTTGTAGACTTTCATATAACTTGAAAAAATGGTAATTTAACACATGTCTTTTCTTCTGTCACTAATTTCTACAGTACTCACAGTTCTAATTCTTAATTTTGTTTTCTAATGGTATTATATACAACGTCTTCTGAGAATCCATAGATAGAAGATATCTAAGAACGATATATAAGAACTAAAGAAAGTATTAAATCGCTGCATTTACGGAATTCAGAGACGGGTGTATATATACCATTAAACATAACAAACTAAACAAATAGAATTAGAAAGTGAGTACTTTAAATAGAAGGTTAGACAAATCCGTGTAGCCCTACATATTCTGAAGAAACAATAAGTTGAAATTTAAGGTGACGTTAAGAACGTAAACAACTACGTGCTAAAATTGTTATGAGAGTATGGAATTATAAAACAACATATTTTAATGATTAAGATTTAGCCTTTAAATTCTTTCTTATAATTTATTAAGTAGAAGTAGTAGATCAGATGGTTAGAAATAGTGACTAGTTAAACATACCGCATACATGACGTGATCATTGTACATACCTTTTTTTATACAATTAGAAGTAGTTTAGCGTAATAATCAGTGGTTCTGCTGATGATGATGCTTGCTATGAAACGTACTCAGTTTAGTGTAGTTTGTCGTAAGGGGTCTAGGGAAGTTTGCAGTATACCAGTGCCAAGTTTGGGTATTTTTCAATCCAATTATTTTCACCCGTAATTTTTCAAATAATAAACAAGGAAATAAAATACTGCAATTTTTATATTATGCCATATGTTTATTAAAGATACGGATATATAATAAAATGTCTATTGAAAGTTGCCGCTTTAATTTGAATCGATTGCTTCAATTAAATTCGAAAGCTCTGCTAAATACTGCGTAACTTCAACTTTTTCAGCAAATGTCGTTTATCGAACGCTATTAACTTACACTGACACTGATCATATTATTTATTGAAAGAGTAGAAACACTAGTCTTTTTAAATTACACATACGGCTGTTTGCACCGTTCGTGATTAAGTCGTAATTAAAATTTAATCATAATTAAAGTTGAATTTCCCTTGCACCGACTGCTTAACTATTAATTAAATCCTAATCGTGATTAACTTATCAGTACCCAAGGTACGAATAACTCATAATTAAAGTTGGCGAAGCGTAGTTTCTTTGTTTACAAGTGTTGATAGACGATTATGGTTATGTTATGCGGTTTTTGGTTATAATAACAAATATCTGTGACTGTACAATTGAAAAGCAGCTAACAAAGTAAACTGAGCGACATGGCAAGACTACAAGAAAATCGGTTGGCAGGGTTTTAGAAAGTCAGGGGTAAATAAAAAATTAATTCCTGAAATAAAAAACTAATAATAAATGTATTTGAGGATTACTCGTGGTTTCAGGTGGGAATGACCCGGAGGTATTTCATAATAGAAAGGATATCATTTATAAATTCACAATTTTTATATGATTGCTAATTCAAAAATAATGGAATATCTAGTACGACGGCCAGGAATACACACTTTAACGATCCTTCTTTTCCATAAGCGACAGTGGATATGCCTCAAAAACATATCTATTGACCCACTGTTAAAGTCTGAAACAGTTGTGAAAATCATTATAATGAAAACCATATTACAACACGGAATGTCATTGAAAGCTGTTTCTAAGAAGAATGTTTTCCATTATGGCATATGGTTGTGCTTAAAGCTGGATACCTTTATGGCAGTAGTATAGTTGGTATTCTCAGTATTGCACAATATAGCTTAAACGTGGGTGAAGAGGAAATCAATGAAGAAAATTAAATCAGAAATTTTAAATGGAAACTTCATGAGATTAATTTTGACGCTTTGATGATGTACCTGCTGCGATACAGGCATTACAATTAATAATATTTCAACAATTGTAGTTCATTGCTATAGGTATAGAAATTAACTTTTTAACATTTTTGTATTGTATTTTCTTTGGCTTTTGTATAAACGAAATATATTTTATTTACTGTAAATGCATTATCACTTTCATTCTTTTAAAAGAAATAATGTGTATGTAATTAATCATTTATTCGTTAAAAAAAGGAACAAAATATATAAGGAAATGATGGCAATACTAAAATAATTCTAACAAGTAATAGCAGAGGTCACCTAAAGTATCAAAAATTAGAGCATTTGCAGAACAAACAAATAAAAGAATTCCATAATGACAAAAAAAAAAAACCCTGCATTCACATACTAATTTCCATTTTAAAAGCTACTCAAACTTTTTTTCATATCTAATTCTGTAGCAATTTTCTTCAGCTTAATTTCCAATAACTTTCAAATGCCGCTTAAAATCGCGCATTCGCATAACGACAATTTTCATTATGATGGAACAGTGTTCCCAATATAAATACAATTTTTGACTAAAAACTGAACTTAACGCACTATCAACCTATATTTCTGTCGCAAACTGTTTAATTAAGTAATCATTAATTAAATTTGTGCGGTGCAATCCTATTCATATTTAATTCGTAATTAAATTTAATTTTTGATTAGTTAATTAAAATGTTAATCACAGACGGTGCAAACGGCAAAATAGTGTATGAGCGAGTGTCCTATGGCCACCTAACGCAATCGGTACTGTACGGCAATGCGAGAGCGAAGCTGTGCCTGCTACGCTAATATATATGATGCGGTAGTTCGTATAACATCGGGTGACTATACAACGACAACTCATGCAGTATAAACACACACGTATGTAGTTTGTACGACCGCTTGGTTTGTATCGACGCGACGTTCGTTGGCTGTATACATTCAATATATGTGTATACTTTTACGTATCGAACTCGATATCAAAGATTAGGTTACGTTATATACGTTATAGAATAGTTTACATTATAAACTGTTAATTTATTCTGAGTAGTATAAATTTTTAATTTTTACCCTTTCTTTCATTTTATAAATTAAATATTTTTTCTATTATAATTTTTGGTGGTTGCGCAAACCGGCAAACCATAAAAGAAGCCGCTACTGCATCAGCTATATTTTTAGTGCTAGAAAACTTCATTGTAATCTATTGCTGTTATTCTTGTATTATTGCTTATAGTTGTCAGCATAAATGTTACAATACATGCGATTTTTTTTATTATTAATACATAGCACTTTCTTTTGGTGCGAGAGGGAATGGATTCAGCATATCCAATAACTCGATACATTTAGAAAATATGCCATGAATGGATATAAAGTGAGACTAGACAATATGATTTCTAAAGAAAATATCCAAAATATTTACTAAACTAAAATAGTATATTAAAAGAGAAGTTTCATTTTGACGTTTCAAAGTACGAATTCAGAGTTTAAGAAACGAGTGGCGTAGCCACGAGTTTCTTAACTGAATGAGTGCTTTAATGTCAAATGAAACGTGTCTTTTATGCTATTTTCTGCAATTAGTTGCAATTTCTCTTTTTGTAAAAGCAAAACGAGAAAAATTGATAATCTAGGGAAATTTTGTGGCGGTTGTCACCAGTTGTCACCTTGGTTTGGCACAAGATTTTAAATTGACAAGTTAATTTAAAATTGACACATTTTTGAAATTTGTTATATATATATTACTAAAGTAACTATATTATAATATTAATATGAGTTCTACAACTTTTTCATGCACTCCGCCTGAAATACGGCAAATTGCTGAAAAAACCATTAATAATTTACTTCCGGAGAAATCATACACTATGTATCAAAAGCGATACAAACATTTTGAAAAATGGTGCAAAGAAAAGGAAAGTCTTCATATTTCTGAGAACGTCTTACTTGCTTATTTTGAAATGCTACGTAAAGATTATAAATCGTCATCATTATGGTCGATTTATTCGATGTTAAGATCGTGTTTAAATGTACATAGAAATGTGGATATATCAAAATATATGAAACTTCAAGCATTATTAAAACGGCTATCTAAAGGTTATCAAACAAAAAAATCTAAAATTTTAGAAGAAGAAGATATTCATAGATTATTTCGTTACCTTTATGTAAATTCTTTATATTCTAGGTTATTTTGATAATAGGATATAATGGAGCCTGTAGGCGAGAAGAATTAATTAATATATGTGTGGAAGATCTTCAATACAATTCCGATTCCATTATAGTCACATACCTAAAACAAAAAGAATGTACCCAGAATGTTTCGCAGTGACTGATGTAAACTGCATCGAACTTATAAAAAATATAATAATCTGCGGCTAAACAATTACTCACAAACGTTTTTTTCTAACTTATCGTCATGGCTGCTTAATTAATAGCCCTATCGGTATTAACACCATGGGAAATGTTCCTAAACAAATTGCAAGTTTTCTTCATTTACCAGATCCTCATCTTTATACAGGACATTGTTTTAGAAGATCCAGTGCGACACATATAGCAAATACTGGAAGTGATATTTTAACTATAAAACGATTAGGTGGCTGGAAAAGCACGGCTGTTGCTGAAGGTTACGTTGCCTCTCATGAAAAATAAAATTGATGTTGGAAATATGTTGCACAGGAAAATAATGTGAATCTACCTGAACTTCTGGGAATGGTTCACAGTTTGAGTACTCCAACAGAAGCAATATCACTATCGCAGAGAAGGATAATTTTCAACAGAATGTTTCTACTGCACACGGTATCACTATCACTTCCAAAGATAATTCAAACGTTAATATAAATGTTTATAAAGTTGTACTATTTCAAAGATTAATTAAAAATATCAAATTTACAATGAATTTTAATATATAACCTCAACTTGCTTACAAAATGTCATATTGACATCTCCATTTCTGTTGCAATGTGACCAACTTAAAATAAATCTGCTTAAATGTTCCATTTCTATTACGCAACTAGTGCTGTAATAGACCCTATTACGGCACTGGTGGAATAAATGGTATGGTTACGGCACTAATTGCAAAAAGTAGATTTTCAATATGACAGTGCCCGTTGCAAGGGCAGATAATTTTATTCTAAGCTATTAGTAAATATTGCTTTTATTGAAAATTAAGTAATTTTCAATTAAGTGGAAACAGTTAGATCAACTCCTTTTTTTCTGTTGTGGGGGTGTCTGACATAGAGTCTCCTGAAATACAGAAAGCCCTTGGGTTTTCATTCATTTTACACGCTGAATTATTTCAGTAGCTTGCTATCTCTGTCACCCTATTACACAGTTTGTAGTTGGTATCCCCAATATTGATCCCTATTTTCAGTAAGTGTCCTTTCAGTGTACAGTGTCCAGTTTCGAGACTTGCTAGGCTGCGAAGATGATGTATGTATGTAATGTATGTATGTCTACTCAGCTGCAGTGGTTCTTTCTTTTATTGATGCTTCCTTAATTAAGGTCTTTCTAAGAGATTGCCTGGTTGCATTCTTTGTTTTTTCTTTAACCCAGCTCTTACTTGTTCTTTTGCTGTGTTTGTAGGCACTCTTAGGACAAGTTCTGGACCTTTATATAAAGCCGATGATCACTTTCTTATTAATTTATCGGCGTTTTTGTTTCCTTTTGTTCGTCAAATGTGTGGGTACCATAGAGATAATAGAGTGCTGATATTGAACTCAAAACAGCCATCAATCGAAATGCGCCATGTTGGCGCACAGAACGTCATAGGTGACGTCAATACAGCGTGTATTGTATTCAAATAAATCAAGTTAACGAGACATTAAAAAACTTCAGCACAGCATCTATCGTGTTAGATTTTAACCTGTGTATTTTAGATATTAAAACTGTGTTTTTGTTTTATTAAAGTTGTGGACAATTTAGAGGTACAGATAATTTCTGCATATCAACTTTTTGCGCATTCTTCAATCAACAAAGATAATACAAGTAGTGTTCTAAAACCATTTCGTAACTTACAATTAGTATAAAAATAATAAAAAGAGACGCATTTTTTTAACGCCATATAAAAATACGCAGGATAAAATGTAATGAAAGTTGTTTGAGAATGGAATCTGAATCTGCCGTAACAATGTAATGAATGTTTTCGTCAGGAGTAAATAATCAACTAGAGTGTTTGCTGTCCAATTTACTGATGATTAAATAATATTAGTTTATACTTAATAATTCTTTTCTTATTGATTTTCTTTGTATCTTTATTATTAATGCTGTAATATGCATACTTACAGAAGGCTTACGCGTATAATTGAAATATGAATAATATACGTATTAGAAATAGTCCATAAAAGCAAAAAACAAAGAAAGTAAATAAACAAAACAATTAAACTGCAAGGTTAGGTAATATACCGCACCAGTCACATTTGTGATTTGGTCGCAGTAAACTACTTTGATTTGACCAAGTAACAAACATCTCAACGCAAATACTCCCTAAAAAGGTACTAACTAAACGTAAGTATGACGCGTGATGATGACGCCTGTGGCGGCCTGTGTTCCAAGATGTCCGGCTAACTGTTGATGGTGCGCGGTAATCATGCACGTACGGTTTATTAGCAGTCTATCAGGTCTGTGGTGGGTACCCATGTAAAGTGACATTTTTGTGGTCTGTCAGGCTTTTCAATTCTCCCATGGGAATATATTCCCAATCCCATTTAGATTAAATTTTAGGGTTCACTAATAATGCCCTCAGTATCGCCTGGCTGTCTATTGCAATATAAATTGTTTTTATGAGTCCTTTGATTGATTTCTGTATAATATTTAAAAATATTCCAGTATTCAATCAAACAAATAATTTTGAATATGAAATAATTAAAAACAAGCATAGTATTTATTAATTTAAGTATATACATTAAAATTAAAATAAATATCGAATTTTATTTCCTTATAGCAGTTTTCTCCTATATAGTACAGCAAATATACTTATGTGTAGTAAAGAAATGGTCGCACAGATGACGCATTTCCTATTTCATTCCAGTAACAGAATATATTTAGCACAAATAGCACGGCAAACACGATTGTAACGTATTAATGTGCTATAATAATTACGGCATTTTGTTAAATTGATGGAGTTTGTTTATTATTTAAAGGAAAATACTTCTAGTCATTCGCCTACATTAATGTTTTTTTAAAACGAAAAAACGGATTCGTTAAATTAAATATTCATTTAAATCGGGAATAGATATTTAAAATTTGATAAATTGAAGCTTAATATATATCTGAAATCGTTTAGTTAATTTGAATAAAATGTTGGTTGTTATAACTAAATTATTTCAACAAAATATTTTGATTGCTATGAAAACGAATAATTTTATTGAGTAATGCCAAATTTGGTGGATGCAACCCAATCGTTTTTTCCCTTGTAATTATACTTAATTTAATGAATATCTGCCAAAAAAAAATTCAAGAATCTGCTATATTTATACATAAAATGAAAAAGAATTAACTGCCAAACTGTCTGTGTGAAAGATTAAGAACAGTTCAGCAAACTCATTCATGGGTCACTAGAAAGTGCAATTATTCCCTTCAACAGAACCGAAACATTCACACACATCACAATATAGAGGGTTGTCTTGCTACGCACTATAATTAATTGTTACAAATTATCTACTTACATTTTTTTACCATCGATAATTCTAATCGTTGACTGCTTCGATACTCACTATCGATTATCGATAGTGCACTTCATCCGTTTTCCATCTTTTGTGTTTAAAGAGAGTTTTCCCAAACCTAATGGCTGCTTCATGTTTACCATTTTAAAAGACATCCCAGTATTCATTGATTTGCATTCTTATTTAATTCAAATCAAGTACACTTACTTTGCGTTTGCGCCATTGTGGAATAATTTAATTTTTATTTCGTTTGTTGGAAACTAGCCAGTCTCAATCCGTGAAAACCGTAGTATTTGTGTAAAACACTGTTGACGGAAACTTACAAAATATACATACAAGCACATTGATAATCGTTTTGTACTAATCTATACTTTCCAACGATAGGTAAATATTCTCTAAAACATGTTCACATTAAACTCTTTTCATCCTCACTTTTCATACTTTTTTTTAAACGCGTTTCATAGTATGTTTATTATATCTAGTAGCATATGAGGTATGCCTAATGGGCAGATATATTTATCTTAATAAAAATAAGTGTCAGTGCGCAAGATATGCATAGTAATCGGAGTTGTAGTTGAACGACATGCCTCTCAAGAAAGTGGATTATTAATACAATTTATTATATCGAGATTCAAATGGTATTACAACTTCGTTTCTGGTATTTTAACATCTAAATAAAGCATTGTGACATCACTATGTAAATATGTCTATGTATTTGTATGTCCTCATGATAAATGATTGTAGAGATTTGTCAGCATATATGTATGTATTACTAAAACTGATATCGGCATAAAGTGTTACGTTTTGAATGAGTAACACGACTGTTAGAGTGAACCCAAAATGAGAAGTACATATGTCGTCAGCGTAATGTCGACGTAGAATAAAGGAACTAAAGTCATTAATGGTGAGGGAGATTTTTTGTACGATAGAAATTACATTAAATACTTCTGTCAAAGTGACAGGAACACCCCTAAAGCTAGTATAATAGACTCTTCGACGATTCCAGCTCTCAAAGCGGATATGACGACATATGTATTTTTCATTTTGGGTTCACTATACATCCATTTAGTATCATTGATCATTAAACGAATGTACCAATTTAGTTTTTTCACTAACTTGATGACGTATGCTTACTATTGATATTAATCATTAAAGAGTTTGTATACCAGTATCATTTTTTAAAATGTTTTTGCTAAGAGCTATGTATATCTTTGGAATATGTTTTTAGTATACTTTTTAGTATTAGAAATACTGGTAATTGTGACAATAAAATTCTAACAATATCTTAATAATCTTAATCGTGTAAACTATTTTGAGTTTCTTAATAGATTAATTTCTTAATATTGTTATGCGCCCGACTATTTAAATTCAACTTCCAACCGTGCTAGCAGATGGCGCTCCCTGTATAGAACGCAAATCATTTTAGATAGTTTTAAAATAAATGCGCAAAAAAATGGAAATGACCTCAAAAATGAATACTGAGCATCTTTTTTAAATATTTTTTTTGGCTATTATGTTATCTAACCTCACTTTCTGCCGATTCATTCGATTATTCTTTATACGTGGCCAGTGAAATGAGGCAAAATAAATTTTGGGTGTAGTTAGATATGCTAAAACTATTTCTCCAAAGAAAATTATGCATATATTCATACATCATGCATACAAGTATGCAGGGTGACTCAGCTTTTAGTTTACAGACATTATACACTTTCACTGTATAGTTCATAAAAAATGTTCAAATAAAAGTTACTTTGTATCATGTTATGTCGAAAATGACGTATGCAGGTTTTTTTATTTGCTCGTGACCTTGAAGGAGATTTCAAGGTCGACTTTGATTTTTTAAACGGAAACGCATTTTTTTATGTTGCATGTTGTTTGTCAAAAATTAGTAAACAACTTTTGTTTGACATATTTTTTAATTTGCCTTGTCAGATTTGACGTTAGCGCTTGCAAACAGCAATGAAACAATTTTAAAAATCGCGGTATTAAAAGATTAAAATTAGTGTGATATTGCGAACTTGTGAAAAGCGAAAAGTCGGGATCTGTCAGTCTCGGTTGCATCATAAAAGACTGATTTGTGTTATCTTCAGCTATTTGATATGCCGTTTACATACGATCCAAATGAATATCTAGATATGTTATCGATCTACGGAGAATGCAGAATTGCTACTAGAAATGAAGAGAACGTGATCAGTGTTTTGGCATATGTAGCTGTAAAAGCCCCATTTTGTCAGAAAAGATGAGAGTTAGTAAGGATACAGAATAGAATTTGAAAAGCGCATCGATATCATCCATTTAAAGTTCATTTATCGTAAGAATTAAGGCCAAACGATTTACAAAGACGACTGGATTTCATTGCACAATTGCAAGTTTTGCGATTTTGTTTGACTTGCCTTTGAAAATGTCAGGATGTCTAGTATTACGATACTCACTTTAAAACTGATGTCAACGTTTCGTTGTACTTTCTTGAAAAGATAAATTGTAATGCAGAAATGTCATTCTTCTCCATAAGAGCTCTGTAGTTATTATCTTTTATAAACTTAAACAACACGTCTTATAACGTTTTTACTGTTACATGCTTTTCTATAGAATATATTAAAGAAATTTAATTGCGTAAATTAACTTATCATTATAATTAACTCATTATTTGAACAGATCCGCGTTCGACTGCCGTCGGCTTATGGAGGTAGCAGGTTTCTTGGAGTACCTACATGTAAAACACTGGCCAATTATAAAAATCAGAGAGAAAAATACGAAAATTCGCTGTGGACGCCGACATTAATTTATCGGGCAGTGTACATCTCATAAATTACTTTACGCAAATCCATTGTATTTCTCTCTGACACATCACGTATTTTGGGGATCAATCAGGGCTGTTGAAGTACTGGATGAAGGAACAGCAAATGTATTTTGTTTTTTTTCTTGCGCTTTATGTTGTAAACGGTATCCATAGAAATGCCCAAAGCATTCGGAACTCTACAAAATTTGTATGTTAGTTTTAATTTAATACTAACTAATTGTAATTTACCTCATGGACCGCATTAGCGGATGTTAATGGACTTCCAATTCGCTTTTTCTCCTCGAAATACACTAGCAAACGACAAACCAACTCCTGGCAGCAAGAACTAAGTCGTCTACCGGACATTTTGAACTGTAACCTAAAAAAAATGGTTTAAGTCTTTGTATGCTTCTTTAACACTCTAAACTTACCACAAACTAAACGATTTACTTCACTATAGCTCTGAAAAGAACTTTTGCCAAAGAAACAATAGAATTAAGTAAAAATTCAAAACTAAAAAGGAGTAAATAAACAGTAAAAAGTAGATGCAAATGTCAAAGGAACAGTAAATTGGTGATATTCTTATGGGTTAATATTGCATGGTTGCATGCATTCTAGTATACATTATGAAAGCTCTTTGCTCGACCGCCTTCCATCTCACTTCAACTAGTTCATTGATACTTAATAATATGGACGTATATATCTTAAGTAGCTACGACTTATGTTATATATGTACTTCTATCTCGCTTGTGTATACGAATGCTTCCAAATTTTTGAAACTTCGCTTCTCTTTATTTTACCGACCAGTTAGTGATGTAACTACAAACATTCGTGATTTTGGGTGTATTTATATTATTAGACACGCAAAAACTGCATTTCATTAAGTATATTATGTAGTTCCCGCTACTCAAATGAATTACCGGCATTATATTATTTGTTGAGTTTAACATATATATCTATGAGTGTTTCAATTAAAATGAGTTTTATTTTATTACGTAAGACACGGTATAATAAGAGTTGCAGTTGAATAACACCTATCAAGAAAGTTTATTAATACAATTTATTGTATGGAGATTGAAACAGAATTCTAGCTTTTCTGGTATTTGAACGTCTAAATAAAGCGTCATGACATCACTATGTAAATATGTCTTTTGTATGTACTTGTGTATTTTACTTCGAGAAATGTGATTGTAGAGAATGTAAGTGTCTAAAATGTTAAAACTGATATCCTTACAACGCGTGACATTCATTCTTAGTGAGTCTCTTTCACAGCTGCTTCATTTCGACCACATACATAAGTAAAATATCTACATTGAGTAGCCTTGCCCTATAGTTCTTTCACGTTTGGTTGACAGTACAGAGCTTATAAGTGAAATATTACATGAATGCATTGCTGGGTCTGTTGCAATGATCTAAACTGTTTATTGTAGACGAATTAGAAAAGAATGTAGGTAGGTCGATATTAACCATTAATACAAATTATTCGTTAAAAAAATATCAACTAGAAATACAAAGACATTCATACATTTTGTATGATGAAGGATGAAGTCTGTAGTCCTGTGGATTGGGTGAATTACTATAAAGATGAGAATAAAATATTGTTTAATCTATTCTGTGTTAAATTTGTGAGTGGTCGCGTTTTGTTGGAGAATTTGACAGTTTGTTTCTAGAGAATAGTGAAAACAAAAAGAAGTTGTTGATATACACATAGTTAAGTCAAGTTGTTGTCGTTTTTCCTTTATACATTAAACTAATTTAGAGTGAAAAGTTAGTATTTGTTACAAAAGCAAAGAATTAGAGAATCGGCCAATACATTTATATTTTTTACGACATGTTTCCCTCTACCATGAGAGCATCCTCAGGCAAAAAAAACGTCGAAATTTCGAAATCACGAATATTGTTGAAATTTCACCTCATCGGCGATTTCGAAATTTCAATGTTTTTTTTTTTTTGCCTGAGGATGCTTTCATGGTAAAGCAAAACATATCGCAAAAAATATAAATTTAAATAAACACATAGGTTAGGATCTTGTTTCTTTTATTGAGGATGGTTTTGAATTGAAGGAGTATGTTTAGGCCGTTTGTCATCAAAATTTATGAATGTTAACCATGGTGTGCTGTAAGGTTCAGTTTGGGGGCCAGTTTTATTGTTCATATATCTTAATGATATTTTGAGTTAATGTAAAAAATTTCTTATCTGCTGATTACACATACGTCTTAGCTAGTGATAGGGACATTAATAGTCTTAGCAGCAAAATAGAGGAGATACGGGAGTGCATTGATGACTGGTGGAAAACTCAGTTGCGTACTTTTGTCCTCTGTTGCACTGGTGAAGTGAATGACGATTTCCTATAGGGATTTCGTTAGACTCGAGATTACAATGGCAGCCGCATGTGGACAAGATTACCACATTATTATTGAAAAATATGAAAGATTTAGTCCACACAGAAAAACGATTACTTGATGCAAGTGATTCTCACTTCAGTCAAGTAAACGGCACGTTCATATATACGCAAAGAAGTATTTACTTCGACGAAGAATAGTAAATTCTTGAATATTTAAATAAATATGTAGTTGATTTAAACACTTACATACTCATGTATCGCGTACGCGTTTGCTAGCATCCCCACTGCTATCAGATGGTCTAAAATCACCAATAAGAATCAATTAACGTATGCGTTTGCACATGTGCAATGCCCACCATTACCGACTAATTAAATTTAAGTGTTTAAAATACTTCGACGAAGAAAATTACTATTCGGTTTCAGTAATATTCCAAGAAAATAAAATATTTTACACAAATAGATGTAATTACTTAAACCTATAATGTTTTCTTGAATGAAGTAAACATTTACTTGTGTTAAGTGAATATAGTCAAGAAAATATTTTTATTTGAATTAAGAAATCGTTTTTCTGTGTGTCCCTATAAACGTAGTTATATCGGCTTGGCTTATGATAAACCCGCACATGTGCTATGGTATTGTTGTTTTAGGGCATTCCGCTGCGACGGATAGAGGCTGGTCTGAGCTATAGGGAGAACTACAGAGAGGTCTTCCGATTACTTAAAATTCTCTCTTTCTTACTCCATCTCTTTTGAGGTTCACCATTACGACAGCAGAAATAACAAAAAAATGTGTTCGAATTCAGTAGAGTCTGCTGTAAACCAATTCGAGAAGCGAAAATCAGAAAAAAGCTTTTGAAAATGCAAAATAACTTTCAAAAATTATTTAGCCAAAAAGTCATAAAGAAGTTATTTAGTTACTGTATAAATAAATATTTTAACACTAACAGTAGATCAACAGTGTGACAACATGAACAAATGGCATAAATTTTAAATAAAAAATTAAAATGTATATTTATAACTAAATAGTGTTTGTGTTTGCACAAAAAATACATATAACAGAAAAGTGACCTATTAGTTACTAATTTAAAGAAAACAAATAAATTGTCGGAATGTTAAGATCAATCCCCAATGAATTTAATGAATAGCCGCTAAGTCGTAAAAAATTATCAATATAGAATGTATTAAACAGTTTTCTCAGCATATAGGCAATATAGGAAAATTTACATTCTATGTGGTGCTTCAGAAAGGTAACCAGCTCTTATATTCTAAAGCATTTGTAATAAAGAAACGTAATAATATAGGCATTTATGTATGAGATATAAATTCACTGCTTGCACGGAGTTAGCAACTTATTTTAAAGTATTTGTTTGCAGTACGTGGTTATAAATATGTATATTTAATTATAAGCTAGGACGAATACGTTTGGGAATATGTTGCTATTCGTTTGCATTACTCAGGATTTACTTTTATGTGTGCGAGAAGTATATTGTCGTTTATACTTAATCAACCTTAATGTAAGCTATGTCAAAATAAAGGAAATTTAAAGCTTTTTAAGAAATAAGATTAAAAAACTTCATTTTTCGTGCTTAATCATCCTCTGACGTTTACTACCTGAAGATGGCAGAATGCTGACGAAACACGTTGTAAGTTGCTTAAAAATAATTAGAGATTACAATTGAACAGCAATTAATGCCATATTTTCATAATTAATTACATACTTAATGTTTGGTTAACTGTCATTATCAGTCACACGACTTTCGAGAATCAGCGTGGCGATTGTAGGAATGATTTGAAACTTATGAAAAAAGTTTTAAAACTTAAGCGGCGCACTCTCACATATAGCATTTACGTGGGTACATGTGTGCTCGGTATTTGTGAGTTCACAATACATGCAAAATGCACACGCCGCGCCGCGCCGCTTAGTTTTGTATAGGCCTGTTTCAGACGAGACAGTTTGGTTGATTCAATTAAGTTGCCTGGTTTACTCTCAACTAGGTGATTGTCATTGAAAACCTGTTGAAGCCGGCAAAGCGGACAAGTTGACTCCGTGTGAAAGGGTTCACATCAGTATGCTCCTTGATAACGGTTCGTTCAACTAGTGGAATCAACTAATCGCCTCGTCTAAAAGAGGCCTTAGTGTCTCGGATCACTGGCAAGCTGTTCATAGACTAATCGAATTCTAAAATAAAAAAAATGGCGTGGTTACAAGGAGACTTAATACAATATTCGAAACTCCCATAAATTAAACAAAACAGTGAGATATTACTACGCCATTTACGCCTTCCGGTTATTGTGGATGGCTAAGATTGGTATTTCAAATAGAGCCAGATCGATCTAAGAAGAGGGATGCTTCGCAGTTAGTTCATTCGCAAGATAATGGAATATCTTTAATGATGCAAGTTACTTAATTTTATAATAAGCTGTAATACGTGGGTTACTTTTTTATTTTTCTTCTTCATCTAAAATACTTCGAACGTCTAATTTTATAGTCCAGTTAACCTGTTTAGGTTTTTGGACACTGGTTTCTAGGGTCCTAGAAACCAGTGTGCAGCGTACGGTTGAATTTCTTTTTTCCATGAGGCATAATGTCTAAGCACGTCTACACAACCAAAGGAGATCACGCAATTCGTTGGAAGTTAAATGTCAAAATAGGCGGCACTGTAAAATTCGGGGTATACAGTGTGAGCAAAAAGTAAGGATAATTTTTATGATTTCTTCACTTATTAGCAAAAAAGCATAGAGAGAACATATATTAATTGGGAGGCTAGGTTAGTATATTAGTGTTTTCTTATGTAATTGTGGTCTTGGCTGCTTGTACTATTTCTGTGACCAAAATGGTAATGCATATTAAGCTAATCAAGGCGGTTCTGCATTGTGTAGCTTTGCGGTATGTATTAGGTATCTGACGTCAAAATATCTAACATATTTACTATCTCTGGTAATCAATAAATGAAAATAAAAGAAACTATTATAAAAGTATAACATGTGCCTGCTTTGGCTGTAACGTTTATTTGGTACGACATGTTATACCATCTATTGTAATGTACTTCTGTAAAGTATGTGTTTTTATATTGTGCACATGTGTATATACATACTTAAAGAGTGTTTTGATGCAAATTATCCTACCATTTCTCGTTTTAATTTATTTGTTATTTCATGTTACACCTACGTATGTACCTAATGCGGCATGTGTGACGCGTTCCAAAGTATGCATTAACAAAAGCTGTTGAATTACGTTTAACACCCTATTTGACCTTGCAAGTTCGTTACTGGTTCGTTTGTACGCTTTTAGTTTTGTTACAATGTTCCTTGAATAGGCTGAATCATTCGTTTCAAGGGAATAAATTTGTTTGTTTCTTCTAGAAAATCACATCGACACTTTCCTTGTTGCAATCCACCATCCACTGATAATAACAGCGAGTGATCGGTTTAATAACCTCACGATCGGAAAGAATTCTAATAAAATCCGACGATGATACGGCCAACGTTGTGGTTTAAATTAGTGTGAAACCGAAATTATGAATCACGCCCCAAATTGAATTACATACGTGTAATATAAATTGTTTTTTCCTTTCGTGTGCGAAATGGTGATATGAACAGTAAACTATTTCGGAATTTTATTATTCTCTTGCAATCAGTTGGTATAATTGTGTTAATTAAATTTAACACATTACCATATGTATAAGCGAAATATATCGTTTTCATTACATTTAGCGATAAAAGTAAGACCGTTAAGGAGAGAAGAAAATGTCTTTTAAAATAAGATTTTCTAAATACTATCTTCAGCCAAAAAATCTAATATAATTTTAATGTATGTAACTATTACTTACCTTTGTTGTAATATTTAGGAAGCAATACATGAATTCTCACTACACTGTTGTGTAGATAAGCTTTCAAAATTGTATTAATGCTTCTTACATACAGAATTGGGCATTTTTTCGAATAAAATGAATCAAGATGATCATTTAAATAACGAAAATATCTAGATAATTTATACAAAGATAAACATCATTTACAGATGAATATTGGAAAATTATTCATAGATAATTTTAATCATAAATAAAGATAATCTTATTCCAAATAGCGCGTATCTATTGCTTACTAATGAGTACGAGCCTCGAAACACGAGCATTAAGCCAAATGTTTGTTTTTTAAGGCGGCCGGTGTTGTGTCGGTAGTCGTCTTTTTTTATATTGGAAATTTATAAATTTTACTTGCCATGTGTATTATGTATTGGTGTTTTATTTTCTTCATATTTGCATATTTATATTTACTATAAAAATACATCAAATAGTTTTTACTTAATATGTAGACACAACAAAGAAAGCTTCCAAAAAATTAACAGAGAATTAGCGTTGATATAAAATATATTAATGGCATTTTTCTCACATATTACAAGTTGCTGCACTCAAACTGCTCGCGATTTATTGTCCGGAAGTACCTATTTTTACCTTTCTTTTATGAAAATATAATTTTCTTATAAAAATCACTGGTCACGGATAATTAACTATACCTAGATAAATTTATTTATGGCTAACGGATAAAGATAAAAGGAACTTTTATTTATCGTCCACGGATAAAGATACTTTTATCCGTTAGTTTAATAAATTTTTACCCAGCTCTGTTTACATATATCACTGCGCTGGAAAGAGAAGAAGAAAATGAATATTTTAGTTGATTTGGCTTGTTTTTTTCAGTGGTACGCTACTGTTCTATAACGTTTCAAAACCAGAGGTGGGCTTATATAAAATACAAATATTGGAAATATGTATTTGAAATAATTTTTCTTATGTATTTTGTATCGTGTATTTGAAACATATTTTTGAAGTATTTTGTGTATTTTTAAATACATAATTATCTTATTTACTATCATATGAACGTCATGACGTCAGTAAAGTACATAGTTACCACAACTCAGTGTTGCCAAATGTATGGTAATCACCGTACTTGTACGGTAAAATAGACAAAAATACGGTATATAGTCCAAAACCGTACGCGTTTGTACGATAACTTTTAATAGTTCGAAGAAACAGTACTTTTTTCCAATAAAAATTCAATTTTCACATAACAGTGCTCTCTCGGACACTTGGTTAATTATTTTATTTTCTTGCTAAGATTATGGATTTTCCCCAATGACGTCAGTGATGTAGATTTATAAATTCATCCGCTGCACGTTTTGTGTGATAGTACATTTCTTCTTATACGAGAAAACATGTTTAAAAATGCTACATAGTGATAGTGATGGTTTAAGCACCTCCAAAAAATGAAAAATATCTTTTTTAAAGAAACCAAGTCTCTTTATTTTTAGAATTTCAAAAATTCTTGACTTCAACTACCAGAAAAATGGTTGAAAATAAATTTCAAATTGCACTTTCTGCATGCTTCTGATGTGCACTTTTAATGCTAAATTTGTCATGAGAAACAGAAAAGGAATAAAATGATATCTCATTCTAATTCTAAGGAAAGTAACCAATTCATAGAATCTTTAAAGAGTTTAAGTTTAAATGTTACGTATGTTTTTTTTTTTGTAAATTGTAGGGTAAAATTGTTGCAAATACGGTAATTTTTTTCATTTATGTTTAGTGATTCGTATTCGAGAGGTTAACTTGCCAGTATTAATTTAATTACCTATTGAATGGTGTTTATAGCTTAAGTTTAGCGTTTTTGCAGAATACGCAAAATAATAATTTTTTTTACAACATTTGGTGTTTTTTTTTTGTGGAATTTTAGATTAGTTATTATTTGTAATATCATTGTATTGCTTGTCAAAATAAAGAATTGCTCTCAAGAAGAGCGTCTTGATATGATTATTATGCTTGGAAAATGTCATCAAAATTGTTACTGGTTTCTTGTGTTTATGTTCAAAGGTTTCCTGAAAAAAGTTAACCGTTTTGGAGATAATGTGTTTGATAAAGTGTTATAAAAAACCACGGAAAAACTACTATATCTAAAACAGAGTTTGCCGGCTAAAGTGACTAAATGAATTATCTGACATTTCTACCATAGACAACTATATACACTGATGATAGAAGTATCCTTTTCATTTAAAAGGAGTTGCATTAAATCAAAAGTTTTTCCATTTTCTATATGGCCAACACGATTTGGTATTTCCTTGAAAAGGAATATAGTTTTGAACACACGCATTTCTTCGTAAATAGTATACTTATTTTTCGTTGAAGCAGTTCATTCTTTTATGTGAAAGATATTGACGGCTGGTTCAAGTCCTCTTTATTTTCAACTTGAAAACTATGCAAAACTAACTGAACCAAGTAATAATTTAGTAACCAAATGCGTTAATAAAAAACTTTTTTTCGTGGGTAACTGTTTTAAACGTTCAAACATATATACTTCTGTAATTCTATAAATGCGTTGGCTTATAAGTAATGCAAAATTAACTGAAAAGATTCCAATTGTCCATGAAATTCCTTTAATCTCGCACTAAAATATTTACGCTTATTTAGTATAGTTTGTGTATCTGGTATTTATGCACGTGGGAACATGAATAAAACTAAAATACTTTCGCGTAAAAAAGCACTCAGCTTAAATGCAGACGCTTGCATTTTCTACTAAAAGCTAAAAGCTTTAAATCAATGTATTCATACGCGTCCGCGCAAATAAATTAAAACGCCGGTTTTTTTATTTAAAGTAATTCAAAAACATGATAACGTGCTTAAAAGAAACTAGAATATGTTATTAAAAATAATAACAACAATATAATATTTGAATGTGTATTGTTTTAACTTAAATAGAAGTTGTACAGATATTGTAAAATATTAATCAAAACTAAGGTAGGTACATTCCTTTTAATTACGGTTACTTTTCGTCCAAAAGCATGCACTTAAGAAGAATATAGTTTTCCGGCAAAACAGCACGCTACTTTCAATTAAAATAAACACTTTTCTGAGAAAAGGCATTCTTTTCGTTGAATATGATAAAAACCAAAAGTTATAAAACTTTTCATTTAATGCAATCTCTTTTCTCAGTGTAGATCATAACTTTATCTAAAAAACACCAACTGGTGCAAAAAACGTATATTTGGCGTATTCTGCAAAAAACGCTAAGATTTAAAGTTTAAGCCATAAATACCATTCGGTAGGTAATCAAAAAGTAAATTTGGTGGTAAATTAAAAAATACGGAATTCTATTCAAATTAATCAAGTTAAAATAACTTAAATTTTACTCGATTTAGTTTACTTATTCTACACCCTGTATAAGATGGTAAGTTCATGGAATTTAAATATGGTATATTGTTACAGTTCCTGTAAATTTCGCTTACATAACTTAAATTATTCCTTATTATTTGAAACAAAAATTAGGTTAGATTTTTACAAAATCCAAATTACACCAGAGTCTCGTTTTGCGTCGATTCGTTATGAGTTGCTTCGCTATTGCGTCGGTGAATGACTCAAGATTTCATTTTGCGTCGTTAGTTTGGAATTGCGCCGAGCACCGCATCTGAAGATGGCTATGATAGGGCGAAACTATTAGTCAAATATTAAAATATTTGTTATTATAAATATTTTTTCATCGAAAACACATCTCCTTTTATTTTAATTTAACTTTACGTAAATCCATACATATTATAAACCTTATTAAAGCAGTCACGTATTTTCATCGGAGAATCTAAAAATGTAATAATGCACAGTGAGTTCCGTTAAAAAAAAACCACAATTTTGATACTCTTAAGACTTTTAAGTCTTTTGGAACACCCTATGTTATATGAAAATAATTTTTAAAAGTAACCGTAATGGACTCCCATATATTTCAACAATGAAACTTTTTGAACGCGCAGCGTATTTTGGCCACAATATTCCAGGCCGTATAACGTGAATAACCCTGTAAGGTATGTTTTAAAATAATATTTAATATAAAATATTAGTTCTACAATTTCACTGTAAAATTTCAAAGGTAGCGACACTGGTTGACATTTAAGATACTTTCTAATCAGTAGATGCTCTTCATTTGTTCATATTTTATATCTATTAGAATGTCAATAGAACCGAGACTCAACTAAATAATCTAGGATAATAACATTTATGATGGGAACATTATTATAAATGTTATAAGGTATAATAAATGTATGTTCCTTCATTATTTCTTTAATTTAACTAGTTACAAGTATTTTTCTTTTTTAAAGCGTTTTACATATTACTGTGATAGAATATTCCAGGTCTCCAGTTCAGTACATGTTTACTGAAAAATTTCCAGGAATAGTATACATGGAAATAAAGGATTTTTTTTCTAATTTCAGCTCATACAATTTAATTAAACAAGATATTAAATGTAAATAAATTTAAATTATCCTTTTCGTTCTAATGAAAAGAACTTACTTTTTATTTTAACGTTTGTTTGATTATCTTTTTTTATATCCTATGTGTGTATAGGTTTTATGTTTTTTTTGGTTTATTCACATTTTACTTCCCAACGCCTTTATAATATTTATATTTTATATTTTTTACTACTTATAATTTATATACACTGTATCTGCTATATTGACAATTATATACAGGCTGATTCATTTTCGGTCCTCACCATTGGCATCTCGCTTATTATTGAAGGTAGGCGGTAGGTTTAATTTTGGCAAAGTTGCTAAAGTAAAGTTTGTGATTATTATTAAGGCCATTTTTAATCTTCTATCTAATGGTGTACTTGAAATTTTTATATTACGTTTGGTTTGTTTCCGGCAATCATCAACTCTCTTATTTCTTATGGGCGCCATATTGGTCAAGAGTTTCCAAACCATTAGATTGGAAATGGTGGAGTTGTTGAGAAAAACGATTTTTTTTTTACAACAAAGGTATAAGCAAACATAAAATGTCGAGGACGAAAATATAAACAAATAAAACGACCACAATGACAACGACAGAAAATTCAATTGCATTCAATCTTTGTTGCTCTGATTGTATATGCAGTTATAATAGTCTCATAACAAATATTGCCTTCTTTTTGCTATTTTATGAAGTGAAATTTTGACAGAACTACTCTTATATATGCTTAGAGAAGCATAAATTTACTGATTTGTATTTATATTATATTTATGCGCCTGACGGCACGCGAAAATTAATTGCTTTTGTAGATTTGTTTATTTATTCTTTCATATGATTATTTAAAATTTCCCTGAAATATTTTACTAAATATTAAACTCTTTATTATAGCTTTGTGTGACTGAAATGCATTCAATTGCAATTATGTTTATAATAGGGTGAAGCAATAGTTCTGTTGAACGATAACCGACTACCCTTTGCATGAAATCGCTGTTAATTACTATTCTAAAAGCAATTTTTATTGTTAGTGCTAATGCGATCGGTGCATGTGGAAATCGTTGTAACGTAGCATCACGGTCTTAAGTTAATAAGCGTTAATAGTAAGTCATGTCTATTCCGAATCATTTAGTGAAATGTTAGTTGGCATCGATTCCTAGAAAGGAGGAATTCGCACCCTTGCATTTATTTATGCAATGTGCACATGTATATGTGTTTGTGTAAATGTGATCCGCATAGAATACATTATTTCGTATTCAAACCGGTTTCGCACTTACATACATGCACTTCACTTTGCAAGCTAGCATTACGCATTCATTGCATATTATGTAATTATCTGTGGTGCTCCTTCTAGCAAAATTCATTTTCACTGTGTGACATATTGATTATTATAACAGGCGAAGTTAATTATGTTGTTACACTTTGTTAATCATTTAAGGTTACGTATCTACATATATATTGTGGCACTCACTAATAAAAGTGCCGTAAAATACACTCAGTAATACACATTGGCCGCACCCCAAAACAATTAATTTAGTAGGGTCAACAAAGGGGACAATCTAAGGTTTCATTATATCTACACTGAAGAAAGAACATTATTTTATCATAAAATACAGCTATAAAAGCAGGTAAAAAGATATTTAAACAAAATTCAGTGTTACTTGGCGGACAAAAATGTGAGAACGTAATAGTTACTAACTTTTAAGGTTAAAATGGGTGTGAATTCCAAGTGTGCAAACTCGTCCCGTAATTTTTACCATAACTTATTCGATCAGGTAATTGACAATACTTAGTATAAGTTATTTTTTCTTGTTTACTGCTTCTTTTTAATGATTATTTGAGGTTAATTATTAAAGGTTGTCTTATTGCCAAGCAGCTGCAATGACCAAATAGAACATAACTCATTCAGACAGGCAAATATTTATACACTGAGAGAAGAAAATGCATGTCAACCAACATAATTTTGTTAGAAAAATATTATTGCATTAACATTTTTAATTAAATTAAATGAATTAAAAATATTTTGATTGTAAGTCCATGATTGGTCATATAGGTACTTATTGGAAATTAAAAGTTAAAAAATGTATATGATTTATTATTACATGTTTCGGTTTTTTTTGGTTCACCTTCAGGAAATAATATCGTCGAATCTAGTAGAATGACGAAGGTAAAACTAATCGCTCCCATATTGTATGTAAGTTACTTTAAATATAAATTAATCTTTTTCCATCACTTACTTTATGACCCTTCCATTGAAAAAGAGCGAAAAGCAAATTATGGAGTTGGCTTGTCCTCACTAAGAATGAAGAAATGTGTTTCAAAGTATATTACTGTCAAGCGTTCTTCTAACAATTATGATTTAGTTAAAATAACAAAATATTTTTATTATTAATTACAAATTAAGTTACGTTAAATATAAATTAATCTTTTTCCATTACTTTAGGACACTTACATACAATATGGGAGCGATTACCTTTATCTTCTAGTAGATTCGACGCTATTACCTGAAGATGGTCTAAAAAGACCGTAACATGTAGTAATACTTAATTCATGTATATTTTTTAAGATTGGAACGAACTTTTAATTTGTAATTAATAATAAAAATATTTTGTCAGTTTCATGTCGTTTTTTTTTGTAGCTCTTTTTTCACTCTTTTTCAGTTTTTCAATTTCATTGCCGCCCCATGGACGTGCCACCTAGACCGGTTGCCCTCTTTTGCCCGTTCTTCCCTCCTCCCATTTTTCCCGCCGCGCCCTTTAATCCGGTGCTGTAGTAAAATAAATGTTACCTGTAGACATATATTAAAAACGTTTATTAAAAAATAAATTGTTGTTACTAATGCATTGGTATAATATTTCGTCGTGTGATTTCATTTAATGGTCCTGTTGTCTTTAGGGTTCTGCAATTACGTAATTTGCTCTAACTATTTATTTATGTCAAGGCGAATGCACAAGACGTGTCAAATTGGACTAAACTAAATAAAAAAAATTAATTTCCACAAATTACATCTTATGATATTTCTGAAACATAGCGCTGACACAAAGTTAATTGAGAAACCCTAGGTATATTAATTTACAATTAATCTTAAATATTACTACCTGAAGATAATTCCTCCTTATTCTTAGCTGCAGTGGCTCTTCAATCTGCTTCTTTGATGGTCTCTTAATAAAGATCCATATTTTTTTTTTCGTTTTTCCTGGATCTGATCCGCTTGCTCTTGATTCAGGTTTTTCTTTCGAATGATATGCTGATATGATAGCGATTTGGTTTGCCCCTTCCGCATTGGATCGCTTAGAGCCACGGCGACGTGGTCTCTGCTCGGTCCCCATACCCTCCTCCATTTTTCTTTGTCTTCTCAGTTTACTGATGTGGGCGCCAGGTAGGTTTTTTCCGTTGTTGCAGTCCGAGCTGTTGTATTCCTGCAATAATGTTCGGCAGTGTCACTGTCTTGTCTGGTACTCACCTCCAAGATAGTATTATCGATAGCCAGAGTCCGCTAGAAGAAGAGCTTCCGATGCATTCTCCTGATCCCTCCGTTTTGGTTTTAAAAGTTCATTACTCTAGTCCATACAGATCCCACGAGTATAAGAGCAAGGACTGCCTACACCTGCAATGCTTTCTGCACAGGTGCAAGGCTGGTTACTCTGGATTGTTGCCCTGTTTGCTAGAGGCTTCGTTCGTGTATACCGTTTGTCCCAGGTGCCATCCATCCTTCGGCACGGTTCGCATAGCACCATTGGATAGGGGGGATTGGACTAGCGGTCTTCTATCCAGCCACACCTCCCCATTGGCGTAGTCCGCCATCTTAGAATTTAGGTTTTTGCTGAGATTATTTGCTCTAGATCTGTTCAGTTAAGCCCAGATTCCCCGCCCCTTTCGGAGCATGGTATAACAGTTGCATGTAAAAAGTTTCGCTCTACGATCGGCGTCATTATTCCTGATGCAGACCATTAGCCACGACACGACAGTTTGGCCAGGAGATTTTTTATCCAACCTTGATTGGTCTAGACCGCAGTGTTTTGCTTACACAGTGGTACCTCGACTAGGATAGGGTAAAAATACCCCGCATTGCGATCGGCAGCAGGAAGAGGGTATGGCTAGAAGGACTGAGTTGCGCATTACCTGATGCAGCGCTCGTCCATAAGAAACTCATGGAGTCGTCTCTCACCAGCAAAGTTAGTGGTAGTTTTTTGTCGAATTTTCAATGAACAAGTGAATGCTGTAATTTTTGGGACGGCTACTACGACCTATGATGAAATCGAATAAAGATTAAACGTAACGCGTAAAGTATTTAGCCAAAAATTAGCTAAACTATTAATGTCGTTAAAATGTCTATTTACAATTTATTGTTTTTACTAATGTTGTTGCTGTTTAACTTGTCTGTAAGAATAGTTAAATAAGCACTATATTCGTAAGAGTAATTTTGTTTACTACTACTAACGATTACGTTACTACACACCATGTATTTTTTTAGATAATTTTATGCTTATATACATATCTATAATCTCTAAAAGATTATCTGTAAGCATATATTGTAGATGATTAAGACGGATAAGCTTGCAGATAACTACAGTCAGAAACAGAACATCATGCTGCCTTATGCAGACGAACATTTACCGGTAATTTGGAAGTATGTTCAATGACCCGAAACATACTTCCAAGTTGGTAAAAAAGTGGTTTGCAGATAATGCGGTCGATGTTATTGAATGGCCATCGTGTAACCCGGACTTGAACCCGATAGAACATCTGTGGAATGACGTGAAACTTGGTTTGCGTGATATAAAAGTGTCTAATTTGAACGAACTTTTTACGCTGGTGGAAAACATGTGGAAAAACATTTCTCCAGAAATGTCAGTCAAGTCGTGTCAAGTACTAACAAAGTCTATGCCTAAACGATGTGCTGCAGTAAACAACAAAATATTAATCAATTTTATTTTATTTTTTATTCAAAATCAGCAAGAACTATAGTGTCCTTATTTATCTGTCCACAAGAATTTACGTTTTTTTTTTAAAATTTATTAACGATGTGAACCACATACTGCATTTTTTTTAGTTACGTTTTTGTATTACTACTGTACACAACTATGTTATTTCATATTTGATATAAATAATGTAATATAAATTTCAGTTTTTTGTATAAAAAGCATATTTTATATTTGTACCTGACTGTCCCTATTACTGTGTCCGCGACTGTATATACAATTTTTCGTCATGAATTATGTTCATTAATATATGATATACCTACTTCATATACTCATGTGTGGTTCGTAGGAATAGTTGAATTAAAACTACTATTTTAAGCAATAAGTATAAGTGTTATAATAGCATGTAACTGTTATATATTTTCACGTACAGTTAAGAACTTTGTTACCAAAGTGTTAGCTGATAAACATGTGTATTTAAGGAACCACATGTATTTGGATAGTGCCATTTTTTTTACTCGTTTGTGTGTGATTGTTTCTTGTATTATTCTTTCTCCTTTGCATAACTTCAGCTGTTGGATAAATAAATAAAAGTATGGGAAAGATAATTTAATTTGTCAGTAAATCCTTAAAGTGGTATAAGATTATGCGAGACCTGACTAATTATATACTAATACTTTCAATTTAATTCAAGAGAGTAAATGTATATTTATGTGTAAGAGCACAGGAGGTATCAACTAAATAAAACTTACTACAAAAAGTCGATATGGAGTCCTTTAATTTTGGCAGGTGCCCTCCTGTGCTCTTACACATAAATATACATTTACATTTGTAGTAAGTTTTATTTAGTTGATACCTACGAAGAAAGATTGCTTTCTTCGTAGGTATCAACTAAATAAAACTTACTACAAAAAGTCGATATGGAGTCCTTTAATTTCTAAATTAAATACCAACTTTCATCTTAAAATGATTTTTTTTTTTGAAACATGTGTTGTACTGAAATACTTCATTTTCGAGATAATTTGCATTATCACTTTAAATAATGTATCACATACGCGATCCGTACAAAGCCAATATCATTTAAATGTGGTACAATATTAACGAGGCTTTCAAAGTTGCCATTTTGCCTTGGCCTTGCAACGGTGCGCTCCATATTAATCCATATATTCACACGCGTCTAAGTATGTGCAATTCGTCAGTTAGAAAATTGAGCCTGTAATACGCGTTACGTAAGCGGCTATTATTTTTTTAAATAGTTTGATTAATTATTGAATCATCAGCTAAAATAAACCATATGTTTTCCTTGTGCTTAATTAGAGATAACGTAGACATGAACTTGGACGTTAACGGTTTTATTGCATGTCATTACGCTGGGTTGTTATCGGTTCAGAACGGCTATCGATCAAAACCGGCTTAAAACACCTATGTACAGGTTGAATCATTGAAATACAGGAAAGTAATAAAAGTTTAAGTTATATTCACATCAGTCGATTGGTAAATTTTGTTAATTGTAGTCATCTTACTATTTTATTTTCTATTTCTAGGAAATATAGTTTTCTTATTCCTCAAAGTATGAATAATATTAGCATTTCAAGTTTTCAGAAAAAAGTTCTTTTTTTAGCTTTTAAACTCGAGTTTTAAAAAACTACTACTATTTGTAAAAAAAAAAATTGTGGAGAAGCACATTTTTTTTTAATCTTTGCGAATGAAAAAATACGAGATCATTGAATTGTTCAAAAATGTTCAAAAATCATTTAACATACCTACTTTGTGAAATATTCTCATTTACGGGAATCTTACCAATGCAATCGTTATGCTCATCAAAAACTAGTTGCAAATACTAAACAAAATTATTACAATAAAATGACATAACTTCTCACAAATTGAATATGGAATAAAATAATAAATTCACCCATTGAAGTTGCAAACAGTTTTAATCAATGCTTTTGCGATCTTCCACATATATTAAACAAAAATATCGCAAATCTACCTTTTAGTAATGACCATACTCATCAGTTAATTCTCCAATCAACCTTTGTTTCTTCTTTTGCAGAAGCAGAGGTATTGTCAATTTTTTAATAAACTTATGACAGTGACAGTTCGTCAGGTTTAGACGACATTTCAACTGCCATTTTTAAGGCAGTATTTAATAGTCTAGTCCACTTGATTAATATGTCAATTCTAGAGGGTGCATTTTCAACTTGTTTGAAAGTTTCTATGGTTATTCCATTGCATAAGAAAGGAAATACTAACTTAATTTTTAATTATAGGCTTATTTCACTTACCTCTTGTATAAGTAAGCTTATTGAATATATTAAATAATAATGATAATCAACATAGCTTCAGGCAGGCTAGATCAACAATTACTGCAATTTTGGATATATACCTACACATATAATATTTCATCAAACACGTAAAAAGACAAATCCAGATTGGTCTCTTTTCTGACTTAAGCAAGGCGCTTGACTAAGCTCAACACAGTCTCCTGCTAAATAAATTAGAAGAATTGAAGTACACGGAGTAGCTTCAAAATGGTTTACATCATATTTATCTAATAGAACGCAGATTGCTAGGATCTCTGTATCGGCTTTTACTGGAAAACGTGTATGAATTTGGTCCGTTGCCAATTACGATAGTGGTCCTGCAGCATATTGTTTTATCACCCTTATTGTTTTCAATGTTTATTACCTACATTAGGCTGTTTATAGAACGCTTCTTTTTAACTATCTATGCTGATGATACCAAAGATATTGAATAGGTAGATATGTAATCACTACGATTTGTTTGTCTTCAGCATACCTCATTCAGTATATCAAAATCAAAACAAACTACTTTGTGTTCATATGTTGAATTGGGTTCAAACTGCAATCAGACATCTGCTAATCGACTGCAGCAAAGCTACATAATTATAGTTCAGAAAGAGGCTATAGGTTTAATTATCATTAACGTGTTTAGCAAAGTTCCACACCTTATAATAAAGGGTCTACTATAACAGTTTACATTACGCATTCAAGGGTATATACGACTAGAACATTGTGGAGACAAATAAATGAATGCGGGGAACATTAGAACTTTGTATATACCTATATATTTGGACGATACCACTGTCCTTGTAAATGGGACACAGAATGTTCAAAATTAAACAAACAATCTGGATGAATGGTTCGTTGAAAATAATCTTTCATTAAAAACGACAAAAACAAAATGTACTCCTTGAGACAATCTAACTGGAATTGAAATAACAGAAATAACTTTTTTTTTTGAAAAGACAAAAAGTAGTAAAACATATTTTGATGAATTGTCAAACGATCATCGATTCAATAATGGAAATGACCTTTTCCGGGTAATTCTGTTTATGAAGGTTTTCGATATATATGTATTTATTAATCAAATCGAAAAATGGTTTAAATGGGTGAATAATGGCAAAAGTGAGGATGAAAGTTTAAAATCTGCTGCGACCCTCCATTTAAATTATTCAAATGATTTGACATATAATATTTTTATCTCTTTTATGTTACTATTTTGAGTAAATGTATTTTTATATGATCCCAATAAATAGATACTGTTATTATATTTTATATACTTGATATTTTGTGTTGGATAATTATAGAATTTGTATAGTATATAAAGCTAACTTACTTATGAATCATTTTTTTAAACCCTCTTCTTAGTAGATATCAAAAGTCTGGTTTCTAAAAAAAAACAGTACAAATAAATTTTTAAAAATATCAAAACTATTTATTTTGTAAATCATCGATTTCTTCGATCGACGAATTATTACGTCGCAATAATGTTGACAGGGAAAAAATTATTCTTCCGCCACTGTTTCAATAAATAAACAAACAACTTAGATTAAAATTTTAGGTATCACTTTTAATTCAGACTTAAAATAGGATGAACATAAAATAGCATAATTGCTAATGTAAATAGCACAATCTTTAAACTACTGCATTTAAAAGGAATTGTTATATCGAATATATCGGAAGTGGAGTCACGGTTGGTATATATGATGTTCTGGTATGGGGTTCTAGTTCTGTGTCTGAAAAGATTCTTCTATTTCAAAAGAAAGCCCTTCGTATAATGGCAGGCGTCCCCTTTTCGTTCCCACGTAGAAATTTGTTTAAAAAGTTAAATAGTGTTACAATTATAAATCGATAATTGTATACTAGAAACGGCTGCTTACAGTCATAAAACGGACATGAGTTATTTTTAGTAAATAATCCCTGCCATGATTACGGTATGAAAAATACAGACACCCCTATACTCATACGCAGACTTACTTTAACTCATAAGAGTGTATTCTGTGTGGGTATCAAACGATAGCAAATTGTCGAATGAACTGAAAGAAAAATATGACTTTAAAACAAACTTGAAAGAATATCTTGTACACAGACCATACTTAACTCACTGACATTGGTGGAAAATACGAAATTCATTTTGTTTCCTTTTATGTATTTTGTTATTTGTATTGTATTGATTATTCCCTACTTTAGTTCCTTGTATTTGTCATATCCCTTTTGTGCGTATGTTTCATTTACGCTGGAAAATAGGAGTATATTTATTATTATTATATTATTATTATTAAACATAATTCTTGCGGTCGGTCAAGAAAGATTGAAATAATGCTTTGACAACACCTAGTATACTATACACATCTAGTTTATCGGACAGGGCTTGATGATGAATGAATAACATCAAACCTTCTGCTCAAATCAGAGTAAATCCCTTCCACAAATCTCTTTTCATCAGTTGCCTTATAGATACAATTCAAAACTGAGTACAAAGCATTCGTTGTACATTTTGGAGGGACAATGACCGAATTGAATGGAAGAAATTGGATTATTATCCTGCAAGTATCCCACCACCATAATATTCAACTAATAGTATAGGTATCTATATTCGCGACTGGAAATATGTAACAACATTATTGAAAAATAGTTGATGCTTGCTATTTTTCACTGGTATTAAATATACATTTGGCTATTGACTGACTGGTAATAGATGAAATATTACACTAGGGAACCACCCCTTTTTCAACGCATCAAAAAAGTCGAGGTTATATGCTTTTAACATTTTTTTCGAGTGTATTATTCACACAACTTCAATTAGCATTCTTGATTAATTATGTCAACCACAAGGAAGATTCATACAATTGAAATAATACATATCAAAGTTGGAGTAAATACTTTTATCAGTTGAATCAACAGTAAAATCGTAACAACTTTCTTATTATTAACTTTTGCAGCGCAATTAAAATAAAAACAGTGTTCAGTCGATTGAGAAACGGTTAATTGAACTTTCTTTTTTTTTCTCAGTGTATGCAAAACATCATTACAATAAATATTTTGATTTTGTTAATTGAGTGTTAAAATCAAAAGAAATTTCGCTAAACTAAGAAAACAAGATTAATATAATTTCTGAAAAAATAGAGAATATTAATTAAAAATACCTAAGCTTCGTTATTGTATGTTTTGATCGTCATCAAATTTGTTTAAAACTTTCCTGAAACATATACTATTCTTAAATATTGTATTTTATATAAAAACAATAATTAAGTATGTTTTATGTGAAAAGCAAGTTACTAGATAGAAAGTGCTTTATTTTTAAAACAAAAAAGCTGAAAAGAATTTTTAAGCAAATTATATTGAAATTCAATTCATCTGCTTAAAAATGTCACACAAATTTAAAGAAAAACGAAATAATATCTAAAAAATAACATTTAAATTACATAAATCTATAAGAATAAAATATTATGTTGGGAATGAAATAAGTTGATTACCAATATGAATATATTTCATTTTCTTTTTACAAATTTAAATAATTAAGATTTATTTACAATTTTGAGAAAGCCAATGTTAACATTGGCGAAATGTTAATAAAATTTTCATATTCTACATTCAGAATTTTATTATTACAATTTCCGCAAAACCAAGATACACTAAAGAATTAAACACAGTAATACTACATATTTCAGATTATGGCGTTTGAAGAATACATAATACATAAATTTCTTAACCAGAAGAGTTGGGGATTGGTTTGACTAGCTTCACCTCTAAGATTTATATTTGGCGCCTCCAATATAGCAATGTTGAAAATTGCTTTTAATATAACATAATTTATTATATTACAGAAATTGAATTTCTTGACTTAACTTTAGATCAATCAATCAGCTTTGTGCTGTGATTAAATGAATGCGACTAGCACTGGTTGATGAAATTAGATTTACGGGTCAAAGGAAGCCACATACTCGTTGATTGTTCTTATCGCGGTTATGCCAATGTAGATATGTCATACTTCATATATTAAGCAAGAATGTAAGATTACCTCAAGAAAATTAGAGGTATTCCGTGGAATATTGTTGTCACGTTTTACTGTTCTTGTTATTTATGAATCACGAACGTTCATAAAGCAGTTCTAAAAATTATATCGTTAATAATTTGTTTTAGATGATAATAATACATACAACACAGCAAAACAGTGACGCACTCCACTTCTAGATTATTAAAGATCAATTGCATGAAAGGAACGCGCCAAAAAACAGAGAAAGCCACTTAAAAGGCATAAGAAAATATCAAAAGGCATATTTTTAATAGCGTACTAAGTTTAAAAAAAAGACATAAAAATTGGATAAACCATACAGCAATTACTGTGCCAAACCAATTATTTTCACTAAATATACATCTTTAGACAAATTTATTTAACGTTTTTATATGCTGTTTTAAATATTCAATTCTTGTTTATAATTAATGCCGGATTCATAACAAAGTCAATAACGATTTTTACAATTTAGAATAGATGCAATTTTTTTTTGTCATTTTTACGCAGAACGTCCCTTAAATTAGTTATAATTATACTAATATATCCTGGGATAATATCCATCTTTACTAATGGATTTCTTCTTGAGGGGGTATTTCAAGATAAAATTGTTCGCAGAATGTAAAAGAACTGAAATGGAAGCCAGAATTTCAAAGTATGCGGCATATTTCAGATGCAATTTTATGGAATGCGGTGTCCAAGCTTAGTCTGGGATATTGTTTAATGGAAAAATGTCGCTAATATTTATTAATTAAAGGATGTTACTAACAATTAATTTTAGCCAGTTGGTAAGGTATTGGTAATGGCGTTACCATTTTTTTCTATTCATTAATTTTCAATGTTAATTTGCCTTTTCATTGTTCTTTATTTTGCAAATTTATTTGTTCCTATTGTTTTCATTGTGTAAACATTAAAATTTCCGAAAGAAGAATCAAGGATTATTCTAATTTCTTAATAAATTATTACGATTTAATCACGATTCTACTATTTATAATATAAATTTAATTCTTCTTAAATTCCTCATAAATTTTCTGGATAAGATTGGTGTCTTCCCTGCGTAGATGACACCCTTTCAGTATATAAGTAAAATAAACATGAATTGTCATTTAAAAATAAAAACTTAAAAAAGTTAAGACAACCGTCGACGTCGTTATATCAATAAATTAGCAAACAACTTTTATTAGGGAAATTTTTCTATGCAATTGTTATTTCATAAATTAGTTTAAAGTTTATGCGCTATTTTTTGCTGCGCTGTTGTACATAGTTTCGTAAATAATAGAAATGAAACGATCAAAAATTATAACACATATTTTAAATTTGATAATAATTTTGTAGCAGTATTTTTCACTGTTTTAATTTAATTCCAGGGCGTCCAAATAAAAGAAATTGACGTTAACCAACCATGTACTGCATGCAGCGCTTGCAAAGGATACCAACCACATGAATGGAGGTAAGTAAGCATTAATAATATAATTTTTGACTACGGTGCCGGCGTGTGTACTATTTTATTGAGAAACGTACCTAAGCGTAATTAGAAAGAAAAATAATAATAATAAATTCGATTAGAGAGTATTCGTGAAGGAGAGGATGTGGTATTATACCAGATAAATTAGCTGGTTAGCTCTGTGTGTATGCACAATTTATTCCTAATTGTGAAATTGGTTGCCTAATAACGTTTTCATAGTGAACGCTAGCGCTGGCGGTTTCTTGAAGTGCCTCCACTAATTACTAATAATTTATGTTGTTAATGTTTGTGCTTTAATACAAAGCTTATAATAAAGCAAAATTTGATTTTTGCTGGTTCTGTAGTTTGGTTTTTGATTTAATTAGGATAATAAATAAACTATGAATAAAATTCTCAATCTTAGTCGCAATTTATATATTGAATTAAGAAAATAAATAATATACAGTTTGAAAGTAAATTGGAATTTGTTAACTTTGTTAATGTTTGTTAATTTTTCGGAAGAATCTTGGAGGGGGTCCAGCGATTTTAATTACCTTGTACTATTAACAATTTCATCTTGTTATTCATTAGTTTTTAAAGTTATGACATCATCTAGAATTTTTTAAATGACAACTACATTTTTTAATACAGATATCGATAACACTTTTCGTTCCCATATCAACGATATAGAATTATTAATACATACTTAAATGAATTTTTTTAATTTTGATATATTGTAATAAAAAAAAAACCAAATCCATTTTTATGTTACAAGAGTTTCAGATAGTAGGCATTAATTCAAACTAACGTTGATTTTTTGTTCAAGAATTCCTAATTTTTTTTTAATATTTGAACTTCAAGACATTCACTTCTTTTCAAAAATAAGTAAGTATTGGTGTCTGCATTAGCTGAATGCCTTGAGGGAGTTCGTCTAGTGCGAGGGGCCGCGAGTTCAAATCTCACTTTTGTCAGTTACGGTAACTAGTTTTTTTTTTTCCCGGTTCCGTAATGATGATTAGGAGGGAGACTTGACTCTGCGGGATACCTGACAAGTAGGAAATTGCTTAAGCTCTATCTATCCTGAAAAAAAAAATTATACCAATCAAATTGTTATAACTTTAAAAATAAAGTAACAAAGAAAACGGTGCATAGACGCTATGTAATTAAAATTAGATCACTGCAATATTTTTTTTTCCAAAAAAAAGAAATCATTTTTGGGGGAAATTTAAAGGGTATTTAAAGGGTGTTATATTAGGGTGTATGTAACTTATTGTTACATAAATAAATAAATAAATCTCCACAATCTTTAGTGTCGAAGAATCATAATTCTTAAAGTTTTAAAGTGAAAGCATCTAATCCACATTTTATGCAAAAATTCCAATAAATAATAATAATAAATGTCTTTGGTTCCCCATGTATGAAAGACGTATAATCACAAATGCAGGTAAAACATTAAGAATATAATAACTATTTTTTTTTTTAAATAAGGGTAACAACTTTTTTGAAAGTGTATAAAGTTTTTCCGTATTTTCTAGGCTTTTTTTTAATACTAATTGTCAATTGGCGTTTATGTTTGACATATTATTTTATACATCCATATTAAGAAATTCTTATAAAACGAAATCTTAAAAAGTTATTGTAACAAAAGTAACAGCTCCAATCAACATACTTCTTTAAATAATTATACAAGAACACATTTCTAAATCATTTTTTAATATAGCACAGCACGGCTATGTAATTAAATGTAGACCACATTAAGTAAGTATTTGCAAATCATATCATCTCAACACCCGCCAGTAATCACTGGATGATTAAAATAAAGATCAAACGAAAAATCTATACCGACAATTGTTCCGCCAGTTAATACCCTGTACAGTGTGGGACAGAGATGTCGCAACGTTTTGGGATAGAGATTTCTTCGCAGATTTTGATTTTTAAAATAACCAACTAACATATAACTTATTCATGTTCAATTAAAGATACTATGTTGGTGCCTACTGCTTTTTAAATTGCATGCTTGTCACATCTTCCCAATGTATTCCCACCCAATTTAGTTATTGCTGTCAACCGTCAAAGGATTATATTCTGCATTTGCAGTAAAGTGTGGGAATTTGCGTTTATACTTGGTATATATGTATTTAAAATAAGTAGTTATTACAACTAAATCATACCGAAACCATTGTGTAAACAGTCGAAGGAGCTAATAGTTTCGTTAATTGCGTATTTCGAGGTAGAACGCGAGAACAACGGGCCATTACTCCCGTTAACTTTCGTGTGAGGAGTATAAAATCCATATATTTTTAATGTTATATTCTTTACAGTATTTCGTTTTTAGAGAATAACGAGTGTTCTAAATATTCATTGCAAACATAAGCAAAATTTCATCCATGAGTAAACAAGGAATTACATCCAGTAACCCAAAACGAAAATGCATACGAAATAAATGTTGTAAAAATTGATTATTCTACTCATTGTCAATGTGCTATTGGAAACACAATTTATGACATGTACGAAAACAGTGAGTATATACAAATATTGTTTACAGAAGTGGTTCTTTCACATACATTTTTCAGACTAACATAACAATTAAACATTTTGAACAGTGCTCTTAAAGAAAAAGACATTTCTATGGTTGAAACACATTGTTGTGGTAGATACTATTTGTTCTCAAAGAAAAGGAAGTTTGTTACGAAACGATGGATGAAATATGGCATATCGGAGGATGCATACAATTGTATAAAGCGGATTGAATTAAATTAGTCTGGAAATTTGACGTACTTGGTCTATAACATATTGGAAACGAAATTCAGAAGTAGTAAATCAGAGAGACTGGTTTGGATAGAGAAGAAACTTGCATACCAATCGTTACTGTGAATACTTTAAGCGATAATGGTCCCGATTAAATTTATTGTACTCACTTGTGCTTTTTTGTTATTTTTTTCTACTGGTATCATGATTAACATACTTTAAATCCTGATTTTCAAAAAAAATCATCACTAATATTAACGGTAAATGTTATTTTTAAGAGTTTTTTTATTCACCTGTCAAAAGTGTTTGACAGTTAAATAACCTAACGGTTTGTTTACGTTTTGACGAACAGAAAATTTGCAACACGGTCGTGACGTCATAGCAAACTGACTCACGTAGTACTTCGTCTGTTGTAATAAATGAACTATACCTATATGCGTTCCAAGCTTTTCAATATTAGATTTGTAACCCATGCTTTATCTGAGCCACTTACATATGTAATCACTTAACAAAATCCGTTATAACTACTTTTTTGTTGATTGTAGAGATTCTTCTTCTTCTTCTCTAAGTTAGGGTGAGCACCTATAGTTCAGGCACTTGAGCTAGGTGCTCATTGTACCGTCCGTATTAAATCTCTTACTTCCACCCGAGCAGCTTGCTGTTCTCTATAAAACCCAGTATCTAGCCTAGTGGAAATTTGAGAACCTTCGAGGCCTGCAATAGATCTTTCCCGAAATATTTCGGCCTAAGTACCTTCAATTCCTTACATGTGCATATTATGTAAACTCGCTTCCTCCTGTAATTCGCATCTTCTGCACCACGGTTCGCTTACTTGACTTGTGTTGTATAGATGCTTTTTCAGGGAATAGAGTCCAGTTACCAGCCCAGTAATGGTGTTAGCTTCTTTCTTGCTGCGCGTGAGTAGGTTATCAGAGAATCTAGCATCTCCATCCCCTATTAGCGCTTTAGTATGGAGTTGACCTTCAGTCGACCTCCATTTCTTTGTACTTACTTTATCTAAACAGGTCCTGATCTCCCTTCTTGCAGAGTGAGAGTTGAAGTGTCTTTTAGAGCCCTCCTGATTTGTAGAGATGTTAAATCTTTAAAAAATATAATACATTTTCCCGGCCCACCTAATTACTTTCCGCGGCTCCCCTGAATCTCTGCTATAAAATAACCCCATTTCATCTACAATGAAGACATCTTTTTCAGCATATCCTTTAATTGTTCATTCGATTTTCGACGCCCATTCTACCACGGTGGATTCTCCGCAAATTGCTCAAATTTAATGCAGTGGCAGGTTCTAAAACAGTCTAATTACCAGTTGGATGCTTTAAATGTTGCCCCTCCTAACTTCTGGGCTATTTCGCTAAATTCGTGTTGCATAATGTGTCCCCGATATTAGAATTTTAGGGGTTTGCGTACCTCAAAAAATTCGAGCACAATTTTGTCTATCACGGCACCACGAAGCACTCGACTTATCATTTCATTATGTAGTTGTCTCGACAACGTTTCTGTAAAAGTTTGGCTTTGTATTTGAAAATGTCGGCTGTCTGTGTCTTGCCTCACGATATACCTCTTTTTATATGAATATACTTTACCTATAATACAAAGTATAAACAATTTGCTATAAACATTTGAAAAATTATAATTGTTCAGAGCTTATTTAGGACTAATTAAACTCTCTAAACACTGAGAAAATATGGATCATTAAAAGTTAAAATTATAGAGAAACCACTTTATGCTTACAACTTTGTAATTGTATAATATTCACCACCTAAGATCGTCATAAAACTTATGATTATGCAGATTTACAACTATTTATGTTAAATTCTATTTTAATGCAATATGCGTAATAGTAGGAGGTCTTCACCCGGGAAATGTTTATATTAAAATGCTGACAAGCCGTTCAACATTTACCTGATGTGTATGTTTATTTTGCGTTTTATTGTAGAAATCTGTATATGTCTATCTGCAATCTATATTTGAATATGAAACGCGCAGAATGTATTAGAAATATTGAACATCTTAAAACAAATAAACTTTTTTTTTATTTTAATTCGATGTCCGATTCGTGTATGAAAATTAAAGATAATGATCCATTACAAGATTGCAAGAATTGATTCTTACAAGTCTTATAACTCTCTACGGTGATAGTGGTTTTTCCTTTTAGAATAGAAAAAAAAATAAAGTTTTTCTTTTCTGAATTATCAACCACTCATGTCAGTTGGAAATGAAAGAATTTGTTCTGTGGGAATTCTAAGGTTTCATCTTTATGTATTAAAGGTAAAATAATTTGGGAATGAGGTAAACGAATTCTAAATTTTTGAGTTGATACGTAAATTAAAATTAAAATAAAAAATTATGACTTTCTACTTTTGTATTTATGAAAATCTCTGAAAGGTTCTTTCGACAGGTTTTTTTTTCTTTCTAGATATGTATAATTCTATATAGTTCCAAATGAATTTAAATTCGTAAATGTTACATAAATTGTAATTTGCACTTTCAAAATGTGAAGTACTCGTTTGGTATCTATTATTTGAAATATGAATATCACGTTGGGTGTTGTTACAACTCGTTATTTAACGTTCGCTTTAATCTTTACACCAACGACATTTTATTTTTGACTGTGAGTTAAAACTACGCCCAATTAGTAAATGCCCACATGCGACATATGTATAGATGTAGCTACAGCCCACTTTCCGTATTCTTTCAACCTTGTATCGTAATAAAAACACATACATTCGCATTTACTTATTCAATTTGGCATTATTTATTTACGTGTATTTATAGGTACTATTACGTACTCATGCTGTGTACTGACTAAATTTGAAAAAAAAAAACAAATGAGTATTAAAAATGAACAATTAAATTAACTAGCTCAACGGATAAAAATCTTAAATATCTTAAATAAAGGGCGCAAAAGAACAATTAAACTCAGAGTTGCCCTCGCGAATTAAAACTTGAATCTAACCGCGAAAAGTAAATTGTGGGTGAAAGAAATCTGACTTTCTTAAATACCCCAAAAATTGAAAAGGTTTAATCAAAAATAAAAGAACAGAATTTTGAATGACGTTAAATAACAATCAAGAATTTTATTATTAAAAAAAAAAGAAAAAAAATGTTAATTAGAAAATTTTGCAGAAAAAAAAAAACCGTGGACAGAGGGTCCTGGCTTAAATCAAAAATTGCTCAAGATTCAAAAATTACAAATAATTAATGCCATGCATTTATTATAGCACGTAACATCAATATCGACATCTTAGTGCACGATCCAGGTTTGAATCCTGCGTGAGGAGAAAGATTTTTCTTGGAAAGATTCCTCCTAATTATTACAATTAAAAGCAGAAATTCGCTAATTTGTTAATTTCTTACTGTAAAAGTGCTTGCAATCTTTGCATATTTGCCGCCCTGTCGGCCTTTCAAGATCTAATATCGACGTATGTTCGGTTAAACGCTCGAATTAGCATCTTCTACTAGCTTAATTAGTAAAGCGCTGGTGCGGCAAACAAGGGGATACAGGCCCGAATCCTGCGTGAGGAGAAAAAATTTTCTTAGAAATGCTCTTAATCATTACAGTTAAAAGCAAAAATTCATTAATTTGTTACCCATCAAATCTGCCAAAAATTTAATTGTATAGGTCAACTACGCTAAGAGTAAAATATCTCAGTTTTTGAGCTTAGAAGATTCTTTTATTAATAAATGTTGTTGCAAATTCAACGCTATATCAAAATATGAAGTTTCACTTAATTTTAGCAAAAAATGAGTTTAATTGTTTTTTTTCGGAATTGCCCTATATAGCTATATACAAAATTGATCGAGATCATACAGCTGTTATAAGGGCTGTTCGAACATGCAGTTCGCGAATGGTTCGTGATCACGTGAACCAATCAGAGAACATATTGGAGTTGTCGCGAACTGGAATACGTTGTCTGATTGATTCACCAGATCGTGAACCGTTCGCGAACTGCATGTTCGAACAAACCTATATCCTTTTCTGTGTATTCTTTCTAAGAGAAAATCATGCATGCTATATAAAAATTAGTTAGTTTCAAAATGAGAATTATTTTTGGTACAGAATATGTTTTGTTTTTAAATGAAACAAAATAATAACATATAATTGAAACTTTAGTTTTTAGTAATTGTTGGAAACTCACAATTAGTCCTCGTCTTTCTTTTATGTAGGTTTTAATGTTGATCACCACAAGTAAAAGAAAAATAAAACACAATGCATTTGCAATCATGTCAACAACAGATGTTAATTAACGTAAAGAAAAAAAAATTATCGATCTAGTATTAAATTTTCTTAGCAATGTACCGTAAAAAAAAAAAACAGGATTGATTTTTGCGATACATTGTCTAGTTACACTTTCTAAGTGGTCGATATATCTAAAAGGTCAACATTTGTGAACGTTGTTTTTTATGTACCCCAAAAAAATAAATTTATTGGGGATAGGTCCGGTGATCTTAGAGGCTAGAAATTTTTTGAATGACTTCGAAGAGGAAAGGAAAGAAGCATTTGGAAGTTCTGGGTCAAAAAAAATGTTGGCAATGTGATCTATGTTGTAATGATTTTGTTTTATTACAAAAGAAGTTGTGCAGCATAAATAATTCCCATTTTGAAGTTTTCCTTTTCAAGGCTATAAAAACTTTTAAACTAACTAATTTCACATAGTATGCATGATTTTCTCTGACGAATTATACACAGAATAGGATATGACTGCTGTATGATCTCAATCAATTTTCTATACAGGGTAATTCCGAAAAAACGATTAAATATCATTTTTTGCTAAAATTAAGGGAAACTATATTTGGACATAGCGTTGAATTTGAAGATACTTTACTCTTAGAGTAGTTTCATATTTCACAATTATCTTTTCGGCAGATTTGATTTGAGTGTTATTTTAGTTTCAAGTCATGCAGAGGTAATTTTAAAAAAAGGAAGATGTAACAAATTCAAAGACAAAAAAAATCCCATATGCTGCCCACTTTCTGCCGGTGACTGTATACTATAAATGCATGTTAACTAATTAAATATTGAAACTTTCGATAGTTTATGTAGACGCAGAATGATTAACAATGAAGGTTTCGAGGTGCAGGTCTTTCGTGAATATCTATACTCCGTGTGTATTATATTCCAAGTGAATGCACGTATAAATTACTAGTGCTGTACATATCCGATAAAACTGAGATCCGATATCTGGATCTGTAATTATTCGGATCCACTATCCGGTTCTCGGATCCGGATGCACTATCCGATTCTTATACCCGGATCCACTATCCGGTTTTCGGATACGGATTTACTATCCTGTTCTCAGATCCGGATCTACTATCTGGTTTTTGTATCCGGATTCACTATTCGGTTCTCGGATCCGGATCTGAAAAAGATATAAATTATCGGCCAACTCATTATTAGTGCACGTAATACATATTTAGACATTCACTTTCTGTTACATAGGTGTTCAATAAATCTTAGTGATTATTGCACCAAATACGAGGTTTCGGATAGCAGATCCGGATCTGAGGTTTTCGGATAGTGGATCCAGATCCGAGGTTTTGGATATTGGATCCAGATCCGAGGTTTCGGGTAGCGGATCTGGATAACATTAAGATCCGGATATCCGGATCGTAAATTATCCGGATACAAAATTATCCGGATCCAAAATCCACTAACAGCACTAATAATTACTAATGTCAAGATAAGATTTGGCTTGAATTTAGCTTGCCTAATAAAAAACAACAGTTTTGATTTCACCTATTCCAATTGAAAGTGAACTAGCGCGGCGAATCCACCAAAACGAAGAAAGATATGTTTGCTGTTTTATTTACTTTTACTAGTGGAAGTTTTTTATTTTCATATGGAATGGCTTAGAAAACATGGCTCTAAAATCATTTGCCGGGAAGTAACACTCTAAATAATTATTTCCTCACAGAAACTCTGTTGTTTATAGCTCGTCGCTTTTCCAAGTCCACAACCGTAAACTTTACAGTCAATAGGGGGGTTTATGCTCGGGAACCTTGTGGTAGCTGTAAATAATGACTGGCCATAAAATCCTACACATCTTTTTTATTTGCAATATGCAAAGATTGATACAAATTACAGGGTTCAATGTTTTGTTTACACGAAACTTTTGGGACGTTATAACTCATTAAAAAATTACAACACAATGTTTAAATTTAACCGTTTACTATAATTTATTGTACCATATGTATATATATGTCTAATTTTAATTTTTTGCGTAGTTTTTTGTTGACTTGATGCTGCGATGCGAATGTTTATATTGTCTTCCTTAATTTAGAATTTCGGTTTATATTTCAGCTCACTACTTTGTGAAACTGATGAATGAACGTTATTAGTTACTACGTTTCTATTTACAATTGATGTTGAGGTAATTTAAAATATTTGATTATTTATCATTGTGAAGACGTACTAAGTTTGTTGGAGATTCAAACTTAACCGCACTTAGTTATTTAAGTATGTGCATTTAGAATATTGTCTGATATATCACTAATGTATTAGAATATTTGATTAATTACAGTTATCAACCGCTAATTATAATTATTTATTTTGTTAAATATGTTATTAATTCCAAATACATTGGCTGTACTTATTCAATATTTTGACAAATATGGTGTATGATCTTATTAATTTTTGGTCATGGCAGTATTAGAGATAGAAGGTAGGTTTAAATATTTTAAATTTTGCACCCTAAATTTTGTGTTTGTTATGAACATGAAGAGAAAATATGCCTGTTTTTCTTTTCCTTCCACCACGTGGAGCACCCTCTTTCTCTAGATAGAGGAAAACACAATACTTTTCCGATATTTTTCTATGATTTTTGGTTTTTTTTTTTGGTCATCATAAACTTTATTATTCCTTATATAATGTTGAATTTGGATACCACCAGAAAAAGTTGTTTTAATATTATGCTTTAATTGATAACGAATGTATATATACAATTGTATCCAAGTAACAACAGCCACATCGTGCCATTTTTCTAAGTCTGCCACAAGGAACGAGTTGTTTATAGAAAAGACGAGATGGCGAAACGAAATTTTACATTTTCTGGAGTTTATCTCTAAGTTCTTTAATGTTTTTGGTGCATCAACTTTATAGATATTATTTTAAACAACTTTCTGTAAAAAATAATCAAGTTGGCGTAAGATTAGTGCTTAAAATGGCCATTCAGCAATTCTAATATTTTCAATCCAATGGTTTTAAAATTTTTTAGTGAATTCGTTGCCAATATGTATGGATCCATTCGAATGTTTAATGTGGCTACTTTGATTTTAATAAGCTTTTGACATTTAATTAAATGCAAATAGGGGATTTCATGGTTACATTTATATCCAAATCAAACTTGCAGTTTAGCCGGAAACGATATTTACTTTTTTATTTTAAATAAAAGACCTTGTATATTTTTACGAATTTCAATAGAACCCTGCCTCAGGAGTGCAGTATTCCTATGTTTAATTACGACAAAGATATTTAATTATTATTATGTTTTAAATTCATGTCTATGTTTATTTATCCATGGAATTCAAATTCAGTATTTGACCTAAGCTATCAGAATTAATTTGGTAAATGTCCAAATATTAATAATGATTCAATTAACTAAAAAAGAACGTACACAGAGAAAAATAATGTAAAACTAAACAAAAATTAGATGTACTACCTAATTTATTTAGCCAAAAATTAGCTAAACAATTAAAATTGCTAAAATATCTATTTACAATTATTTTTTTTTGCTAATATTGTTGCTTTTTGACTTGTCTACAAGAATAGTCAAATAAACACTATTCTTTAAATATTTTATATAGAAAAAGTAATCATTTTGTTTATTATAATTCGACTTTTTAACTATTTCAGATAGATGTTCTATAAATTTATTTAGGCATATTTACTATCCTCTCTGACTGATTCGATTGCACAAATAGATCTTTTAAAGCTTAGGTGTATCATTTAGTGAATGTTGATTACTTTATTAGTTAAAAATACTCCATTGGTATAACACAAATATCGTAATTTACAACTAATGGTGAGGTTATATGCACGTCTATAGCGTCTATAAGATTATCTGTAAGCATAAATACCTAATACACCTTATATTAACAAGTGTAAGATAAGGTGTGGTACCTAAATATCAGAAATCAGTAAAAGACATAAAGCCATTAAATAGAAATTTATTCAAGCGTTTCACATAAAAAAAGGTTTCAATTTAACAACAAATGCTTTATCAACTAATTTAATCTTCTGCCTCTTCGTACAAGTTGAACGTCAATGAAACATTGCCGATAAGCTGTTGATAGCATTATCTACTTTTGCTATGAGTTACCACTCTCGACGCCAACAGAGGATCAACTCGCCGAGACAATGCCCAGTGCAAAGAACCAACAGAAACCGCAAGTTTACCGCCTAGGTATATTATTTCTTTGTTTGTTATTAGTTGTAACTTCAAAGCCATATTTCTCTTTGTCCTTTGTTTAGATTCCCATTTACCTTATTTTTTATTTTTGCTTTGTCATTTTTTTCATTATTAAGGAATATAGTTTATGAGTCATTACGTTGTAAATTGTTTAAAAAAACCTGTTGTTATAGTGAAACCAATATCTTTCATTCATATGAGGTAGTCACTGTGTTTGTCGTATACAAAATAAAACTATTACTAATAATACTGCTTTTTTTTCTTAAGTAATAAGTATTGTTTACCATCTTTAACAAAATAAATGCGAATTTAATCTTCAATTATTAATGCAGTTGAAGCTACAGTACACTGAATAGTAATTAAAAATTATTTGGAAACAATTTTGCATTACGCATTACTCGGTACGCAGTACTTATAGTTGCGGTTGCATAAATAATCGAAGATTTGTGAACTTTTTTTTGTACTTTATCAGTTATTCACACAGAGTACACAGTAAGCTACTTAATAAATATTGACTAAACTTCCTCGTTTCCTACACTACCTATAGTTGAACAACAAATTTAAGGTAAGTATATTTATAGCAAACCATTACCTTTTATATATCAGGTTTTTATTTAAGGAGGTTGATACCCCTCTCCCTTTTGTTTTCTTATCCTGGCTTTGTCTGTGTTGCTTTAAAGTTTGAATATTTTGTTTTACTTCCTTTCTTTATATTGAAAAATTAAATAAGAATAAAAATAGTAAAGAAACACTTGTTTATTTAATGCACCATTTAATAATATTTACAGGTGCGAAGTTGTTAGCACAGTAACAAAAGGATTCAAAACATGAATTTCATTATTAACTTCTTAAGAAATTCGGCCACTGTTTGATTAAGTTGTAAAGGGTATTCCCCGGACAGTCCGTAGAAGTTGCCTGTCTATGTCCTAATACTTTATAATTGCTAGAGATTAAGTTATTGCTCACACCATATTTGATTAAATCTTTTGCAGCTTGTATTTGTACCTGCGGTGGTGAAGAATCTGAAATAATATAAACATAGTTAATTTTAAATTTAAAATTTAGGAGCCTATTAAGAAAATTATACTTTGGAAGCTGCCAATGAAACAGATTCCTATACTCCTGCGATTATAAGGTACAGCATGTGAACCATGCTTGCCCCATCCTCTACCTTCGTAAACGTTTCCATCGCCTCCAACCTAAGCAAAAAAAATATATAATAGAATGTAGAAGATACAATACCAGCTGTTTCTACGTTCGTATGGTAATAAAGCAATTTTAGCAATTGAAAACTTGTTTTTGTAAATTTTGCTGTTAAAAGCAACAAAAAATATACGTTTGGTTAAAGAAAGTGATTTTTACAGAATCATGTCATATGAATTTTACGGTATCAAATGTTAAATTTCAGCTCAATTGTAGTGCGTCTGATAATCTAGGGGTATGCACGCTTGGCTGTCAGTTGCGAGTACTCTCAGACTATGGTTTACGTGGTTTCCCTTACCAACCGTTTGTCGATTAACTTTTAACACTGTTTTAGTTTTAAATACAAAAATATTAATTATATAGGGTGATTCGCGGAACCCGTCCATTAAGAGTTTTTGACTTTGCAATGATATCTATATTTTCAAACTTTTTGGGTTAAGCACGGTTAGCTAACTTCATCTATGTCACAATTCCGGTTACATCGAAAGCCATGGCCAACTTTGATATAATAACTAGAAACCTATATTCTTTAGTGGATTTTTAGGTTCTACTAGGAATTTTAAAGCCAATTTTATAAAACATCTACTTACCTGTCGGTTACTGTTTCCGAGTTACTTTGGTTTTTGTGAAAAAAAAGTTCAGAAAATATGATGCTGTAAATGCGTGTAACGGCTATACAGTAAAAAAGAAAAGTTTTTTGTTGACTGCATAGGGTATGAGTCCTCTACTATTTAACCAGGGAATAGAAAGTAAAGAAAATTATACAGGTGTTCCATAATCTGGGGTTGATTTGGGGTAACTTCTTAGTACTAAATGTTTTTTTCAAATGGAACGCCCTGTAAATTTTTATACCATGCAACGTAGAATTGAATCCTCTATCGAAAAGCATATATGTTCTTTATACCTATCTGTTGCTTCTTTAGAATTAGTGATTTTCAGAAAATATAGTTTTTAATTAGTATTATATTAATAGTAGGCGTGAAAAACAATTTAACTTTAAGAGCATATAAAAAATATATAAAGTATACTAGAAAAAATAAAATTTATTGAATACAAGATAATAAAAAGCGAAATGCAGTATGTATTATGTAAGTATATTAAAATTATAAGTGTTGTATATAACCTTCATTCGCTTGCAAAAACTTTAGAATCCTGATGTAAACTCACTATGCTATCAAACGCTGTAGTTACTCGGCGCTCTAATTCTGCTTTGGTCTATACTTTGACCGAATACACCAGTGATTTTTTGTGTCCCCATAAATAAAAATCCAAGTGCAGGAAACCTTGGTGGCTAAGCTCAATCCACCTGTCATTAAACATTGTACTCAGTATACGATCTACTTCATAAGAAAACTTAACTGATGTCCCATCCATTTGGTACCAGAAATATCTCCGATGAAACAGAGGCAATTGAATGTCTGCTACACATGCAGAATTACGGTATGTCGCTGTGTAAGATGCTATAAATTTCAAAACGCGTTCTCGTATTTATCATTAAGCAAAAATCATTAAAACTAAATGTACTTTGAAAGTTAGCCTCATGAATGAAGCGAGGGTTTGCGGTGCCCAGTAGTGCCAGTTGCATTTATTAACAATACGCTTTCTGGTAAATCTGAATTCATCCGTCCAAATAATTTTTTGTAAAAACTTTGGGTCTTCCTGAAGCCCGTTCGTTCCCAAAAAGCAAGACGGCCGAGCTTCAGCATCAGAATGAAACACTTGCACAATGTTAAAGCCGTATGCGTGCATTTTATGTTTTGACAGAATGCGCTGTATTGATGAATATGATATGCTTATTTCCTCAGCAGCACCACGTATGGAACTATAACGTGAGGGTAGTTTTTCATACTGTATTTAATTTTTTTATATGCTTTTAAGATTAAACATTATTTCACCGCCTACTATTAATTAAATACTAATTAAAAACTACATTTTCTGAAAATCACTAATTCTAAGGAAGGGATAGAGATAGGTATAAGAACATCTATAGATTTTCGATAGAGGGATCAATTCTACATCACATGGTGCAAAATATACAGGGTATTCCATTTGAAAAAAAAACTTTTAGTGCTAAGAAGTTACCCTAAATCAACCTTAGACTATGGAACACCTCTATAATTTTCTTTACTTTTTATTCCCTGGTTAAATAGTAGAGGACTCACACTCTCCGCAGTCAACATGAAAACTCTCTATCTTTTACTGTACAGCCGTTATACGCATTTACAGCATATTTTTTTGAGTTTTTTTTTTCCACAAAATCCAAAATAATTCGGAAACGGTAACCGATAGGTAAGTAGATGTTTGATAAAATTCACTTTAAAATTCCTAGTAGAACCAAAAAATCCACTAAAACCATAAGTTTTTATTTATAATATCAAAGTTGCCCATGACTTTCGATATAACCGGAAGTGCGACATAGATGAAGTTATTTTTTCAAAATAGATCTAACGGTGCTCAACCCCAAAGTTTCAAAATTTAGATATCATTGCAAAGTCAAAAACTTTTAATGAATGGATTCCGTGAATCACCTGTATATTAATATAATATGTATATAATGTTTAATGCAATTTTATACTATTCATTGTTTGATTAGTAAGTATTTACTACTTTTTATGGTAACTATTAAAAAGTGTTTATTGAAAATATGTGAATAGTACATTCAAATAAGAAAATTCTTACTAATTGTGAATCGTTATGTGTTACTGTGGGCTAGTTGAATGCAAACGTTCATTGTTCTCCTTAACTGTAGAAGCGGGGATTTCCTCCTTACAAAGCAATTCCAACCTTATTTTAAACTTGAACATTTATTTTAACCGTAATAAGTGTGCATCTCTGCGTCATAATGAAGCAACAACTTGGGAAAGATTATCCCTGTATGTGATGTGTTGAAAGCGGCTTTGGTTTCCAAATGTGACAATTTGTTTGATATATTCAATATGTATGGTAATCTATTTTTCAATAGTATAATCAATATTTATATTGTATTCTGTATAATGAAGTATAATGTAATTATATATTTCTAGTTGATATTATAGATAACTATAAAGGATATTCCACGTAAGTGATTCATTAAAAGTTTATGGAGTTCTACTATTTACTAACATTTCAGATTTTGGCGCCATTATCTATTTAATTGGAAATATAAATGTGAAATACTTCAACCAAAATATCACTTCCGGTTGACCGGAAATGGACGTCAACTTTGTTATTTTAAATAGAATGATCTATTTTCTTTTACATTTTTAGATTCTACGACTATAAATACAAAAAATAATTTTATTAAGCGACATGTTGCCTTTTTTGAGTTATTTAAGATTTTCTCTTCATTTTAGTATCTAATAATTATTGCATCATTCAGAAATTAATATCTCGGTTAATACTGCAAGTAGAGACTACAAATTTGTTATGTATCGTGTTAACGATTTTCTATTTTGCATCTTTTTAGGTCATAAATCATAGCAGCATACATAATGAATTATACCGAACAACTTTTAAGCATAAAAATAAAACTTCAACCGTTTTTTAAATACCGAGATTTTAACAAAAAGTAACTGCTTATTTTAATCATGCATACTGCATTCATTTCACCATCTAAAGTTGATATTAATGTATAGATATTTGAAAGTGCAAAAATTGTTGAAATAATTTTCATTGCTCTCAGTGCACTTTCTGGCTAATGCTGAGAGATGACAATATCAAGTCGGTTCACGGGCGCAGGTGCAGTAATTGGTGGAAGCTGTTGGTGAATGCTGAGGCGTGAATTACTATTATAGCTATTAGTACTACGAACCCATGATTGAACAAATCCTAAATTGTGATATAAAATTAAAAAAAAAAAAACAAAAAAAGTTATTGCTGCAAGACGCCAAGTTTGGTAAAATAGGTTTTTCATAAACCGAGTACGTTTTGTGAAACTCGTGTTTTAATGCACTATTTCTTACCAAGAAATTGTATCCAATATCCTCCCAACCCTTATTATTCATATGATAATTTTGGATGCCTTTGACGACTTGTTTGCATTTTTCAGTTGTGCTGCAAGCAGTTCCTTCAGAATGATGTATAACTACAAAAGGTGGTGGATTTTGTTTTAAACTCTGAGTAAAGGTTGGTGCTCTTGCATCCCAACTACTTCTGCTTATAATCGTGACAGAACTTACTAAAAGATAAAATTTATGTAATTAAAACGAATAAAATATAATTTTGTATTACCTGAGGCAGCGCCCATTAAAAATAACAGGAAAAACATGTTGCCAAACACGCATGCACGACTGAAGTAACAGATAGTTGACGTGCTTATATATGTCTAGTAAACCAAACGATATCTTCCGGGAAACCCCAATCGTGAAGCCTACCATTTGCAAAAGATAACAGTCGTATAAATGTAAATATAAATGATAATATCATGTTTGCATTGGATTCTCCAAATTTTAAATTGATTAAAATGAACAAAGAATTGACAAATTAAATTTCTGATTATAAATATGTTACGACATATGTGCGAATTACTTGCATGTTGAATAAATATGTGTATGTATATCTTTCAAATTATAAATTTAAAACAGCAACAACATAAAGTCCTATTTGTATTATCTATAAGTACGCAATTGCAATTAAGATAGCAAAAATAACGAATATGTTATGGAATTGATGTACCAAAAATAAATAAAATTTGCTTTTATATTTATTCTAAGAATTAGATAATACTAATAATAATAATAATAATAATAATAATAATAATAATAATAATAATAATAACAATAATAATAATAATAATAATATTTTATTGTCCAACAGATTACAATCCATATAAATAACAAAATTATAAATATAATGTGCAAACAGCAAATAACATAAAGAAAATTGGAAAAAAAAGCAAATGTATCTTAACATACTAATAAAAAAAATACATAAACCAAAATTAAGCCAAATATATTCTTCATGTATCGATTATTTCAAGTAGTGAACTGTAGTTTGTATCGCAGTGGTGTGAAATAATATTTATGTCATCAGCGAAAATGCACCTGCTACAATCAATATGATCGAGCAAATCGTCAATAAAAAGAATAAACAGTAATGGTCCTAGGTTCGATCCTTGAGATACTCCAGATACTGGAGACAGACAAAAAACTGTCTTAGCTGGTCGCTAAAGCCAAATTTTTCAAGTTTTTTTTTTAACTAAGATGGTATGATTTATTTTGTCAAATGCCTCTGAGATATCCGTGTAAACAGCATCAACTTATCCACGTGAATTCAAAACACTCGAAATGGATTGCGTAAAGTATGTCAAGTTTGTTACCGTTGATTTTTTTCCATAAAACCATGTTGATCTGGCGAAATAAAGTTTTTAACCCGCGGATATATGCATGAATATAATACTATTTCAAAAGCTTTCGCAAAGTTATTCAAGAGTGAAACAGGTCTGTAGTTGGTAATATTCGTCGATGAACCTGATTTTAGTATAGGACATATCTTGGCAGCTTTCCAGGCCCTCGGAAAATTAACAGTCGTTAGTGCAATGTTAAATATCATGGAAAGAGGTTGTGCCAAGACAACACCACAATGACGCACTAGAAAACTTGGAATTCCATCAGGTCCAGATGTCATTTTATTTTTTAGTTTTTTTTATTGCAGTACGCACTTCCGAACCCTTTATACAGCCAATAGTAATTAATGGAGCACTTGATGTAAAGATATCGCTGTCTATACCAACGTCATCAGCTACATACACACTGCTAAAATAATTCGCAAAACCATGGACTATGCTTTGCGGACCTTCAAATTCTATATCTCTACAGTTTATCGATCCAGGTATGCGAGAACGATCGCGCTTTCCTTGTACAAAGGACCGCCTTTGTACAAGGTACACATACCTGGATCGATAAACTGTGGAGATATAGAATTTGAATACCTGGAATTTCAGAGGATCATCAGCAATTGATGCTTCAACTCTAGTAATATAAGCTTTGTAAGCTGCTCGAATCTGCTTCTTTACTAGACACCTAATATACTTGTTATAGTTATTAATCGTAGGAAAACACAGGATTGATATTTTCTGCCTGTACGCATTCTCATTATATCGAGCGAAATTTAAAATTTAAAATAGATGTGACATTCACTAATCTCAGGCAATAGCCATTGTACTTGGATTTGCATTTAACATTACATTTGCCCTTTATAGTAGTTGTACAATTGCTAATTCCACTCACACACATTTTAATTGGGGTCGTTTCTAATTTTAATCGTTTCACTAGGGATTCAGTGATAAAGTTACTTTGTGAAGCACAGTCTAATAACGTTAGGCCATCGATTATGTTGTTTTCGGCGTTATATACCTTTACAATCGCTGTTGACAGAAGCATCTGATGTGAATGCGCCGTATTTGCGAGAGCTACTGTACCCGTATCGGAAGCTTGGTTATGATTTAGAGCATCTTTCTTCTTTTCAAATTGCAGTAGGGTGTTATGTTTGCCTCGACAACGCTTACAATTGCCGGAATTACATTGTTTCAACATGTAACCCGGACGCAAACATAGTCATTGTGACATAGCTTCATTCCTTTAACCTTATTAATCCTGTCTTCAGTCGACAATGACACAAACTTCTTACACTCGTAGATTGTGTGATCACCCTTACAATTATAGCAGGCGATACTGCTTGAATGAAATGCTTTAGTTTGTGCTTATTGGAATCGTACGAAGCTTTAGAATCTTTGCTGTCTTAAAAATCTGCGTTAATATTGTCTAAAATTGCCGCCTTTTCTAATAAGAATTATTTCAAATTTTCAAGAGTTGGAAACATAGTTGCAAATTTTCTCATTTCCCATTCACGCTCTGAGACTGAATCGAGTTTACTAGTCATTAAATTAATTATAATTGCATCCCATTCATTTACGGGAAACTCTAATGCTTCTAAGAATCTTAAATGTTGAGTAACGGTGTCAAGCAGAGCGCGCAAGTGATGTGGCGATTACCTTTTAATCAATGGTAATTCAAATAATTCACGGAAATGATTTTTTGCTAATAATTTTTTATTTTCGTACCGCTCGCATAACAAACTCCACGCTGTATCGTAATTTTCAGCTGTACCTTGCATTGAACTAATAATTTTCGCGACGGCACCCTCCAATGATGCTTTCAAATAAAAAAACTTTTGTGATTTACTTAAAACATCCGATTTATTGATTAAACTGTCAAAGGCGTCTCTAAATTCTAACCACCCCGTATATTTACCATCAGATTTCGGTAATTCCATTGTTGGCAACTTGACTCCTGTTGTGCTTCCTTGATTTACAGTACTTGCTACATTATTCTGTATATTATTGCTTGCATTTGCGTTAAGGATTTGTTCTAATACCCCTTTGATATTATCTATTAACGCATGTGCACTAGAAATAGCAGAAAAGTAACTGGACTCGAAAGTTTGTGTTTCTGTATCATCTGGATCATGAATTTCGTCTTGCACCACGAAAAATTCATCGTATAAGCTCTTTATTTTTTCTAATCTAGCCTCTATTTCTATTAACAACGCTTTATTTACTTCAATGTTTTCACCGCTTCTACCTTGTATATATTTGTGAAAATTCGTTAACCGCTTTTTTATGCATGAAGATTGGTAGCAAAACCAGTGTGATTGTTTGAAAGCTCCAAATTCATTAAAAGTGCAGGATGGTGTAGATCTTCGCGTAGTAGCGGTGTATCATCTTTATGTACATCAATTGTTAAATCACTTAAAACTAAATCCAAGAGACGATTATTCACATTCGTTACATGATTATATTGATTCAAATTGCAAAATTCTATGAAATTACATAATATGTTAGTTACTGCGGATATCGCTAGATTCAGCATTATTAAAATTTGGCACATTAAAATCATCTATGACAAGAGTGTGAGAATTGTTTATAATAGGCAGTTCAAATTCATCTAGAAAACATTCAGGGTTTTCAACTGTTACATCAAGTGGTACGTAAATTACATAAACATGAATAACAATAGAATCCTTAAAAATACATTTACAACCTACAATGTCGGTACTAATAGAAAGATTCTGAACGTGAGATAAATCTAGAGGGAAGCTGTCAATAGAGTTCTGAGTTCTTAACGGCAAACAGAGCGCCTCCACCAATCTTTTTCGACGTTTCTTCCAGTTTCCGATCGCTTCGATAAACCACATAAGAGTGAGGGACGTATACAGAGCTAAAAATTTCATCAGACTAAGCTAAGTTTCTGTTATATCAGCTAGATCATAATCCTAGGAGCATACAGATGTATAAAACTCAACACTTTTTGATGCAAATTTCTAACGTTTTAATAGTAACATTTATATGGTTGTAATCTGCTGGACGTAATTAGTTTACCGAAATATTTTTTGGAAGACTAGGAACGTATTTAATTTTCAGTTCAACTTGCACCGTGCATAAAATTCTGATTCATGGGCACAAAATTATAGAATCCCTTTTGCTTCCTATTGGACAGTGTCTGAAGAAGCACAGGAATCATGTAATAAATACATTAAAAGGTCGGGGAGATTTTGCACGAAAATGCGATCGTACCAAAAATCTTGAAGATTTTTCGTAGACTGTTGGTATCGTCTGATCCGTTTATCTCATGTTTACGGAAATTACTTCTCAAACAATTTAAATCTTTGTCTCCACACGCGGTTGAGCTGTTGCTTCCACCATCAATACCCAAATTAAGCCTTATTTGTTCGAATGATATAAACAACGACGAGAATAATTATGTTTCTGATTATGCAACAGATAGCGATTAAAAATTGTAAAATACATTTTTAATAGCTAATTATTTTAGTTCTTGGCATGATAAACGATTTATTATTATTCAGTTGTTTTCAGTTGGAGTATGGCTGGTAAACTAAACACAAACATTTAAAAAAATATATGTGTACAATAATAATGTAATGTATACAAACATATTTTTTTATACATTACTTGCTGTTATTGTGCAGATATAACTTAACATATTTACCAATTTCGATACACTTTATTTAGCCAATTACAAACGTATGAACATGTGGTTTTCTTTTATATATGTTATACTAATTAAGAACTGAAAAATTCTTAAAAGAATGCCAAAACCCTATTTTTGAAATTTTCTCTAAATGAGAAAATTGACTTTTGGCAGCCTTTTTAAAATAAAAATAAATAAATAAAAAATTTACTGTTTATGTTACTTGTTATTTCACTAAGTGCTCAGTTTTCTGAAAAAATACTTAGTCGTAATAAGCGCCCTAGAAAATCCTCATATACCGAGTTTCATGAATATAAATGCAGTTTTGCAGTAAGTAGTCCGACATTTTGTATCCGCCATTTTGTTTTTCCAAAAACGCCTTCATATTGGTAATCAGCGACTTGAAAAACCCTCATATACCGAGTTTCGCTAGAATCAAATAATAGCTTCATATTTTGGCCAGCTTTCCGGGATTTGGGACCACTGTGCGGCGGACGAGCTGGCTAGGCGAGGTTTATCAAGATCATTCGTTGGAGCTGGCCCTTCTTTTGGCACTGCCATATCGCAAAGTAAAATATTCATCATTGAACGGATATATAATCAGTCCAGAGAATGGTGGCAAAAATCACCGGGACAGAGACAGGCAAAAGAATTCCTAAAGGAACAGAGGCCCAAATTTACTAGAGATCTATTGAATAAAGACAGGAAGACTGTAAAAATGATAGTAGGTCTGCTGACTGGTTACTGTAGACTAAATAGGCATATGTGCCCGGCAGATAACACAAACAGTTACACAAAGAAGCCGCTCTCGAAGATGATAGGCCTAATTAAGAGAGCAAAATTAGAGAGCGTCCTCTAGGCAAAAGGGGATCACAATAGATCTGAAAAGGTCGTGGTGGAACAAGTCAATAGGCCACCCCAGTCCTAATCTAATCTAAATATCAATATAGCTCATTATCCGTCGGGGATATATAATTTTATTTATTTTATTTTGATAACGAGTTTAATAATCACAGATGGCTTTAGTATATAAGAGGAATATACATGCAGCCCTTCATACAGTATAATAAATGTAACTGCGACTTTCTTTGGCTTTGCCGAGACATCATATTGATGGCTCTGTAATAAATGATAGAAAGGAAATGTAGATACGATTCTTGTAAAAATATGTTTTTATTTATTACCTTTGTCGGTGATCAGACGACGATTTTTTTTCATAAACGAAGTAGATAACTTTAAAGCGCTTTGTTTTCTTCAACTGGTTTTGTATTAAAAAAAAAATTGGTAAAATATTTTGATTTAAAACAATAAAAAAATTAACAAAAATTAAATCAGCTCTATAGTAATGATAACACTACACTCTATTAATTTCCTTCTTTGTCTTGGTATTTAGGTCTCCAGAAAAGCATGGAAATGTACAAAAATGTTTCGCTTTCATTGCAAAAGCTTTTTGAAGTAAAAAGATATAAAAAAATGCAAATTGTAAAGGGCTAATGAAAATTACTTATAAATAATTTTTTTCTTTAATAAATGACAAAAACATTATTGTTTTGTTTACTATCAGTTTTGATTATATAGTCTTGTTTAATTTAAAGATTGCATTTCAGTATGGTATGTTTGATTATTTATTGTTAGTTAAATATGAAAACATTATTGAACTGTGTAATTAAATGGATTTCTAAAATATGTTATTGTATTTAATTATAAGATTAAGTTATGTATATGTATATGTCTGTGTTATCATTAACTGCGTTTTTATGTTTGCGTTAGGCGTTTTTTAACTTTGTAGTTTGTTTAGAAGAAATTCAAAACTCATGTCTGCTTAACCCATTTAAACCTACCGTCCTTTTAAAAGGACAGAAGATTTCTGTGCACTTGACACTGTGTTTTTAATAAATAGATAGCACTACTGTCAGTGTGTTTATAAGTATGTCGTTAATGTTACTTTTTTGGTTAGAATCAGTCTGAAATAGTTTTCTATATTTTTGACACTCCTTTGCAAGCCGGTGTTCTTTGTTTTTTTGCAATGGATAATTAGAGGTAAGTGTTTTGTAATTTATCGTCGACTGTGATTGCAGCAGCGTGGTGCATTGTTTTGTCATAGAATTGAGTTATTTCACTCCATGCTAAAGCACGCGTTGAGGTCGAAATTCAGATGTCCGTTTAAAAGGACAGAGGTCTTTCTACTCCTTTTACAGTAATTGTGATGATTTTGTTTATTTCTGTGTGCAGTTACTGGAAGAGGCCACTGTCATTGGCTGAACTCACAGAAGCGCTAGAAAATGACGATACCATAGAAGTACCAAATAATATCGTAATTTTCCCCCCAGTAAATGCAAATGATTGCGTTACTCACGAAGATTCTGGCGACGATGACAACGTAATTATTGATAACTTATCAGGTTCCCAATTGAGTGCAGAGTCTGAAATCATAGGAAGTCATCCTGATGATCAACGAGATTCTGAAGACGAATTCCCGCTCGCAAGATTTGTGGTTCGGAATCCAAAAAGGTTCAAAGAATTCAAGTATTCAAAAGAAGATTTGCAATCGAATTTCAATGAATGGTCTTCAGTACAATCAGCGAAAAATCAGCAATCTCTTGCATGCTTGTTCAAGTAATTTTTTGACGATGAAGTTATTGAACAAATTATGCAATTTTCCAATAATTACGCCCTACAAAATAATCGCTCAGGAGACATAACGAAAAATGAAATCATCTGTTTCATAGGCGTCTTACTGGTAAGCGGCTATTGTTCGGTTTCTAGGCTGTATTGAGAAAATGCAGATGACACAAAATAAGTTACTTTCTGAAGCCATATCAAGAGATCACTTTTAATATATGATGACTAACATTCATTGCTGTGACAATACTCAACTTGATAAAGACGACAGATTTGCAAATATAAGACCATTATTTGATTCCCTGACTAAAAAGTTTTTTGAATATGCTCCTGTGGTAAAAATTAAAGCGTCGACGAAACCATGGTTCCCTATTTCGCAGCTCATCCGCGGGAAACCTATTCGATGGGGCTACAAACTTTGGGTGGGAGCAACAAGACTTGGATATATCGTTTACTTCGATCCATATCAAGGCTCTACTTCCAAACTGCCTTAACAATATTGTCATTTAGGGCTGGGTTCAGCCGTCATACTTCAATACGCAGTTGTTTTGCAGAAATTGTCATTTGGTCCTTTTGACTTGTTCTTTGACAATTATTTTACTTCCCTGTCAGTTCTCAAAGAATTAAAAATACGAAACATACGATATACGGGAACTATCAGGGAAAATAGAATTCCTCGAAGTGCGCTAAAAGAATCAAAAGAATTGAAGAAAACAAAAGGAGGAAATTTTGACTACGCTTTAGCAGACGACGAACTCGTCATATGCAGATGGAGTGACACCAGTATCGCAACTTTAGCGTCTAATGCTGCATCAGTTTTCCCCATGAACAAAACTAAAAGATTTTCCCAGGCTGAGAAAAAACACATTCTGTTCGACCAACCTTCCATTGTAAAACTCCATAATGAGAACATGGGAGGAGTAGACAGAAGTGACCAGAATATTGGGCATCACCGAATAACTATTCGCGGAAAGTTGAAGAAAAGAAAAGAAGTCCATTGTTAGCTCATTCGATTGATATGGCGGTACAAAATGCTTAGCATCTGCATAAGGCAAACTCAGGAACACTTGATCAACTCTCTTTTCGAAGATCTATCGCCGCTGAGCTATTGGAAACACACAAAAGAACCACAAAACGGGGACTATCTAAATCTTCTAATAATCTACATGAACATTCCCGTTGTTCCCGGTATGATGGAATTGCTCATCTTATCATTTATAGAGAAAATCAATTGAGATGTGCTCTGCCACAATAAAATCAATTTCACTTGCAGGAAATATAGAATAGGTCTTCGCCCTAAATACATATTGTTTTTTTAATTATCATACGCCAGAGTAGATCTACTAAACTCTTCTTTGTAAATTTTGCGTTTACTTCTAGTATCTATAAGCCTACCGTCCTTTTAAATGGACGGTACGATGTGGACAATCTAGGTTTACCTTAATTTTTTTTTTAGTATTTTTTCTAGGATCAAGAATGTTAAATAAATAAATCCTGACATATTATTAGCAAAATTAAAAATAAATAGTTTCGGGTTTAAATGGGTTAAAGTACTATTTATTTCTATTTTATGAATATAATTTTTCTCTATGTTTGCTTAAAATATTTCATTACGCGCTCAAGTTTTTGTAAAGTGTTGCCTTAAATTAGATGTATTATTCGCTCATGAAGAAATTTTAGGGAGACGCGAATTTTGTATTTCAATGTACATATACCGGTGAAGTACTAAATCAGAATAATATTTTCGTGTTTCAGTTGCTTAATGCTTGTGGCATATTAAATAAACAATAATGTGCTGTGGCTAAAATTTACTTTACTAAACTTAGTGCGTATACCGTAAATATAAAATTGGCAAATAGTTGGTTGCGGTTTATTTGTGATGTTAACAATGTTTCGATAATTTCGGAAAATTTATAGGGCGCTGGTTAATTTTATCGATTTTGCAACACTTTTATAGTTAACCTCTGTAGTGGTCATTTTGACGTGGTTTAGTTTGGCAGATATGAAGGCTTTACATCGTTTCTTGGTAGAATTAGAGTTATGTTTGTTTTTAATGATTGACTACCTTTATCACTTTATCACATGTTCGTGTAAGGGGCCTAAGTAATGAACGCGTTTCTTTTGATCTGATTTTATGAATAAAATCGCTCTTTGAGAATCTCCACTTTTAAGTATGTATGTACATTGCGGTAAATGAAACGTAATTAATATCCATTTCAAAATATATTTTTAATATTTAAAGAATTATTTTATTTTGACATGTAATTTACCTGATACGTTTGTAAATAGACAATAGGAAATGAATATCATTCTGGTTTCATTTATTAAATAGATGTGTAGCCTGCCTATCTCTTAAATGACTATAACTACTTATCACAGCGTTCACAGCGTGCACTCATTTTCAGCGCAAACCAGCAGCAAGTAGAAAAAAAACTTCTAATTAAACTTCTAATGGACGCCGGACGGAATTCTCAGCCTTACCTGTTGAAGGTTAAGTGCACTTACGGTATTCTTTTTTATCCACATCTATAAAAGATGACTCACTTTTGGGTATTTTGAACTTTGAATATTTCACAGAGATGGGTAATTTACTAATTGGAAAGATATCATTCATTTTCGCAGAATTTTATCTGAGAAAACCGTATATCCTGCTTATTTATTTTATACTGTTAACCTTGCTATTTAAATGCAGTTCCAACTTTCTTCAAATATTATATTTATACAGGCTGTTTCACTGATAGAAAAGAACTCAATAACTGGTAAACAGTGACAGATAAGAAAAAAAAAAATTAAATTGCTGGAGGATTATGATTTTTCTATTACGTAAAATTATCGCGATTTATATAGAGTATTTCTTGGAGTAATCTTGGTTCAGCCTTTAATTTAGGTTTTTATTTAATACAATGCCCCCATATTATGGTATATTTTCAAAATATCAGTAAATTTTGAACAAACAACAAAGATATAACGTACAGCAAAGGGAAAAAGTTTCCGCGTAGCTTGATAGTAAAGAACGAACATTAGGCGGTATTTATTGCCACCAGCCGAAGAAAATACCTAAATTCTTTACATTTATTTTATTCAATAAAGCCCGATATTTACAATATGTCCCGTAAAAATTGTGTTCACGTCATATTTTGCTTTACTACCAAACTGCGCGGAAACTTTTTTCTCTTGCTGTATCTTAGGCCTAAACTTAATTATTAATAGGAATTCAGTGATGTAAAGATAAACGCAGTGTTCTATTATTATTATTCTTTAAACTTTTTATTAATGTCAAAAATGAAATATCCTCAATTGAAGTCGTCTGAGTTTTCACTTTACTGACGAACACTCAGTATATTAAACTTGACACATCTGAAAATGTAAATAGATCTGTACTAAGATATTTCAAAATTTGGTTCACATCTATTTTAAGTGGTAAATAAATTATAACCATTTTTCTTAAACAGTGTAAATGACGTGATTTTTAGAAAATCAAAAATATGTTGGAAAATTAACTAGTTTATGCCTAATATACGTATACTTACATCTTATTTACTTAGGGTTTAGCGATATTTTTAAAAACGCAATAATAGTATTTGTATTTAAGAAAACAAAGTTGAAGGCTATGCCGAGGTTACGAAACACCTTGTACGAATAATTAAATAATTTTAGTTGTAGGCAAATCATAATCCTGTAAAAATTTATAAAAGCTTGTTCCTATCTGTTTATGAGTTCTAGAGGAATTCCTTCTGTGAAACAACCTGTATTGCATACTCCTACCGATAAAAGTATTTTTGTGCATATAATCCTAAATTTAGTGATAGGTTTTTAATGTAAATAATTAAGTTTCTATCCATTACTCGTAAATATCTTTGATTATTGAACGAACTGTTATAGGTTTGTGAGCTAATAGGAACATGTATCTGGACCAATAAGCTGCACTATATAGAACAGTAAACAAAGGCGCTCCTAATTCTCAGATTACTTTCTGGTTTCGCGTTTCATTGTGTCCTTAGCTGGGTATCTCCTTTCGCGATGGGAAGGTCATGTCGCAAACCTATCCCAATCACGTGAACTAATATCGCGTTGCTCCAGAACCTACTACTCCGTGCCACTAATGACCGCCATTGCCTGCCTGTAGGAAGTAGCTTTTGTCACGAGCGGTAATGGGGAGCGGCCTGGTGAAAACCTTAACGGAAATTAAAACTAATGGGCGTGAATGTCAAACGATCGACTATTATCGGTAATCGAAACAAATTCCTGCTAACCCATCAGCAACTTAATTTGGTAAATTTATTATACTTATTTAGAATTCGTATAACGTTCTTTTTACAAGGAACCGAATCAGAAGGTTTTCGGTGATTAATATCATCGCGTGCTTCAGCTCTTTTATATTAGTCGCATTCAAAATTTGAGGGCGTTTACGACCAGTGAAGCTTAAAATACCGGAATTTCTAATTATCGGTTAAAATCTATTTTTAGCGGGGACATTTTCACGGCAAATCTAAAAGTTGTTTGACATTCGATTTGTTTAATGTTCAATATATTGAAGTGATTGATGCGTTAAATGAAGAGAAGCGAATTACACGTGTCGCCTGCAGGAACTATAATTAAATTTTGTTTTGAACTATTGCATTATATACTTGGATTATAATGCATTTAAGTAGGATGTTCTAAAAATAGAAATAAATTGCTGTAAGTTAGTCATTTGACTAACAAAAATGGTCGTGAAACAAAATATAAAGCTCGATTTATTAAAAAGTTAAAAACTAGTTAATTACTTGTTAGAAAGATATTGGGCAATAAAATTACAAAAGCACTTGTATTTCTATGAGTTTTAACTAACTAAAATGTGCAAATCTGGACGTTAGGGCACCCCAAGCTACGATTAAAACTGCATCAAAAAGAAAAGAATATAGCAAGCTTTGTTATAATTAGCGATGGGCAAAATAGGAGAAGGGTATTCCCTTTTACAATGATTAAACATGCTCGTGTTTCGTCGGCTTTTGGAAAATTGGTAGGATACGAACGCCCACTTCGTAGGCGAATAAACACGAGTTTGGACATACTCCTGTTTATTCGCCTCATTCACTTCCCCTGTCTTGCACAACGCTAGTTACTAGTGTTAGTGGGAATATATTTTAACTTCATACATTTATAAGTAGCACCGAATTTTACATAGTGGTTCAATTTATCAAAACAACTGTGCGGATAGTACGTCTTGTACACACAATTCCGCTTCAACCATAGGCGGCACAGGAAAATCTGACATGATCTAATTTCAATAAATTAAATTGAGCGAGAACTTCACTTAATTTATCATTTATGTTGTAAGATTCCTTTATTGACGTTAACTATTATTATTCCTTCTATATTTTTTCCTGTAAGTCTACTTCTCTTTGGGATTAAATTACCTCTGAAAATGGAGAACAATGGCTCAACATCAGTACTGCTAAGCGAGCATGATCAAAATAATCTTTTAGTACTCTATATTTTTTGACTAGTCCGACTCTAAAATATGCGAAAATTGCTTTAATATGTCGATATCGGAGTTTCTATCAAATATTTTTGACTCTTTGCTGCGAATTGACCCGAAACCGCATTAGTATATTCTTCTTTTAGCGAAATACATACTTCGACCTTCAAAAAATTTATATTAGACAGAAATTAACAATCGCAAAAGTACATGTATAAAATTTAGCTGATTGATTAAAGGGGGATTTTTAATAATATCTTTGCATTCTGTTACTAAACATAGCTGATTCCACTATGTGCTCCATCTTGTTGTAACTGGCACAGGTGGCTAAGGTAGATCCGGAAATTATATAATCTTTCGACAGTCATATTTATAATACAACAGCCTAAAATATCAGTTGTTTCGTCTGGAGATATCCAAATGAGGTTGTTAGAAATATTAGATTTTATAGAAGCCATTACTTCGATGTGGCGCTGAGGTAAATCTATTTAGCAGAGCCTGATTTCATGAGGGATATGGTGTATTTATTTAAAGATGTATGCAAAACAGAATTAAGATAAAGGAATGTTAACTGTAACAAATGCTTCACATAATTTTAAGTAGAAGGTATCCTCATTGTCAGACTGTTTTTGTTGGTGCATTTTTGTCTGAATATAATGTAACTATTGTTATTAACAACGAAACATAAGCTAACGATACCAACGTAGTGTATTGATTGTTATGATCCTATTGATCGGCCAAACGACACTGACGACCGATCTTATGCGTGGGCTGTTTTCATTTATTCATTCATTCATTGAAGTTACGTGGGCACTTAATGTCCGGGCACTTGAGCTAGGTGCTCATTGTACCATCCTTATTAATTCTTTTATTTCCACTCCAGCAGCTTGGTGTTCTCTATAAAGCCCAATATCTTGCCCAGTGGAATCGTGAGAACCTTCGAGGGCTCCAATAAATCTCTCCCGAAATATTTCTGCCTGAGTACCTTTAGTTCCTCACATGTGCAGATTGCATGTAAACTCGTTTTCTCCTGTAGTTCGCATCTTCTAGACCACGGTTCGCTTACCCGGTCTTTGTTGTATAGATGCTTTTTCAGGGGACAGTGTCCAGTTACCAACCCAGTAATGGTTTTAACTTCTTTCTTACTGCGCCTGAGTAGGTTATCAGAGAAACTAACATCCCCATCCCCTATCAGCGTTGTGGTATGGAGTTGATCTTCAGTCGACCTCCATTTCTTTGTACTTTCTTTATCTAACCAGGTCCAGATCTCCCTTCTTGCGGAATCCTTAGTAATCCCACATACGGGCTCTGGACCCATGAAGTGTCTCTTAGAGCCCTCCTTGGCTAGTTCGTCGGCTATTACATTGCCCTTTATATCCTCATGTCCCGACACCCAAATCAAAGACACCGTGTAGTCTCGTGCCAGTGCATTGAGGGATTGTTTGCAATCCCTAACTAGTTTTGACCTAGTTGCGTGTGCAGTTTATATTCAGCCGTACGTCGCTGAGATGTGACGTCAAAATGTGTTTTCACTAACAGTACTAGTTACATTTACAGTATACATCCTTATAATTTGCGGTAATACACAGACGTATCAGATCTACTGTAGGTGGACAGTCACACAAAATTTTGTCTAACGTCTGTGAGGAAGAGTAAGTACTACAAATTTTGTATGAATTTAGAATAGCTATATAGTGACTATTTTCATCTAATTTTTGGGAAAGTTTACTACAGTATTTGCAATATTTTATAAAATTTGATAGTGAAATGATTTACAGAAATGAATATGACTATAATAACGTTTGTCGTCATTTTTGCGGCAAACTATGTACTTGTTTGTAGCATACTACATTCAGGTTTAGTACAAATTATAGCACCAATATGTGGCTACTGTGATTTTTTAACGGAATTTATATTGCAAAACAACATTGGTGGGACACAATCCCCCGTAATGTATGTATGTATTTCCAAGACAAATAGCTGTTATTCTTTTTTTATTTCTTCATTTTCCTTATTGAGAAATGCTGCAGAATTGGTTTCCAACCATGCTACACTACCGTCTAATTATGGCTCTACAACTACTTAACTTTGAATTATGGGCCATCATATCATTACACAGGATACGGAAAAACAACTGCGCCATTATCATCAGAAGCAAATAATGATGTCATAGCGAAAAACAGAAAATGAGAAAAATAATATTTTGTTAATCAACTTCTTATTGCCTTTTAAAAAAATATTTAAGAGACTCATTTAATCACTAAATTATTAATATTGTTACTTCTTCCACATTATATACAACCTGCATGTACTATATCTCTAAAACCGAAACATTTTATTTCCGTTTTAAGTTTTTTGATTAAGATGAGGAAGGATATGAATATTTTGTTTTAAATGGTTGAATTTTAATGACTATCCAATTCAAAATCCCACGTAATATTGTCACCAAAAGGTACGTGCTGTAGTGAAATTCCTATTAAATTATAATATTCTATCTACATTATTTTGGTACAGTTGTACATCAAACGTCAGTTCTTTTTTGTGGATATCTGGACACTTGGTAGTGTTGAACAAGTTAGGTGAAGCGATTAAATTTCTACAGCGATTAGATATACTCCTATTTTGTCGGCTCTCGAAAAATCGTTGGCCAACACTACTCCCCACTCATGACACGAATAAACACGAGTGCATTTAGTCGTTGTAGAAATTTAATCGCTGCTCCTATATTGCCCAATACCGATGAGTTAGCAAAAAAAAAAAGTTTATCGGCTTTATGCATAGGCTCAAAAGATATGTTATATAGGAGTGTCCAAAAAGGCAGCACGGGAGCAAGTAAAGATATCAAAAGAAGCACAATGAACACTGGAACAATGCAACCAACCAAATTCATGGAAAGACCTTTTTTAACGGACCATTAAAGGAGTCTGAAGAACTACTGAAGCTTAGTAGGAATCATCTTCACCGCATAGTAGGTCTCCTAAAAGGATATAGTGCCTTGAAAGGACACGCTATCAATTTTGGAAATGCCCACTGAAGAGTGTGAAATATGATGACAGTCACAAAAAGCCAACAATTTTTCGCAAGTTAAAAAGCAATCCAAAGGATTATTTCGACCAACCAGTCATGGACCTCTACAGATTAGTACAGAAAGCTAGGATATTGGAGTGGTACGATGTATGATCTAATGAATAAAAAGGTGGCAGGCTAAATACAAAAAGTCAAGAGGCGACAGTGTTTCTGGAGATTCCACGTCTCATAACAGAAGATTAGTTTTAACTAATATATGGCCGAAGGAGTAAAACTGATTTCCATTCGATGGCATAAATAACATCCTAATTTGTATGTAGTAGTCGTATTACAGCCAGTTTCTTGTTTAATAATTGTACATCAATTTAATCAATCCTAATTGCAATTAAAACTGTGTGCTATACATATATACAATTACTATTGTCTTAAGTTAATTTTGTTGGAAGTATTGTATGTAAAGTGTATTTTTTGGCCATTTCCTTCTACTTTTAAATTCAAATGTTTGGCTTTTGCAATCGTTTAATGTAATCATCATTCAATCTCTTCAGTGTATGTCATCTGCGTGTATTTATTTTCATTCCAACAGTGAATTTCAATTTTCCAAAGTCAATCGCTTTAGAGGGTAGGTGACCATTCATCTCTACAATTGTTACGTAATTTAGGAGATGTTTTAGTTTTTAACTTACGTATACAGGGCGTTCATTATGAAAAAGTACAAACACATGGCACATTCATACACAGAGAATGATATAACCGTTGTTCCCTATATCTCTGAACAGCTTCCGTTTTCATTTTATTCCAATAATATGCGCGCTGACGTATGCAGATGGATTGTTTATATTGCCTGTCTGATTTTACGGCCAGAATCGCCAGTTTAGAAACATCAACAATAGAAAAAAATGAATGATTTACGTTGTTACTACACAATATTTTCATCTACACGACGACGCATCTCATGTGCGCCTTTAATGAGAAAGTGTTTTGATTTTTAAATTTGATGAGTTTAATAGATCGTATGTATGTATGTTGTAACAGATTTAGGAGCCTTCTTTAATTATAATCTGCTTTTAAGCGCACTACTTACTACGCAATTGCAGGTGATGAAATATTTACGGAAATTTTATTACCTTTTACAATGAAACCTCAATTTATGCCTCTTAATGCCGGACGTAAAAAAATATTAAAAATGAAGTTCTTTCATACCAAGGAATAAATATTTATATACACATATATCGTGATGATATTAACAGGTAATATTAAAGGTATCATGAAATAGAGCATAACTCACCTTTTTGCTCTTTATGAGTAGTATGATATATGTAGTTTGTATGATGCCAAATAATATTTTTGAATTACAAAAGTTGATAGAGTTGACTTGTGACAATTGCAATTAACAACAATAATATACATCTTTATTTAGCGTAAGCTATTAATAATAGTAGGTATACATGATTTACATAATTTCATATCAAAAATAATGAACAATATATGAAACAATATATAAATTTTTGAACATATAGGGTGTTTATGAAGTTAGTTAACAAATTTAAAAACTGGTAGGTTATTAAAAAATAAATACAATCGGGTAGGTAAGCTTACTTGATTCATATAATCTTTGGTATAAGTACTTTGTTGAATACGCCATATAATAGGTAGTTATCAATCAAAGCAATAACTTTCTATATGTAAGGTAATTACAAGACGTTTAAAATTACCCTAATATGTTCAATCTATAATTTTGTTTTTTGATACCACTGAGTAATTTTAGTGTCAATATATTAGGAATTACATTTTCTTAGTCAATTTGTAAATTTTATTAAGAAGTCGGTAATATCAAGAAAATATTACCAATCAATTAAAAGCGGACAAAAAAGCCCCAAATCTCATAATATATACCTATATATACATATATATTTTTAATTTTGTAAACTTTTCAAACGAAATATCCTTTAGCACCTATATATATGGCATATTGTTAGTGAGAGAGCAAACACTTCAAGAGAGACAAATGTTTGTCGGGTGTAAACAGGACATTAGGCTAAAGTCATTAATATTTCATTCACCCAACAAATTTCTTTTTTTATACGTAGATACAATTTAGTATTTTTACATTCTCCCTAAAATTTATATCATAAAATAAAACAGCTTACAATAGCTAGAAAATCAACAAAATCCTGAAAGCCACACTGTTTAGAGGAGATTCTATAAATAAAATAAATTAAATAGGAGACACAGCGATTAAAAAAAAACATCAGCCAGATATTAAACAGTTACACCAACTATTTCAAACTATCGAGTCCAAAAATACCTTATTATAAATTGTAAAATACACGCATAATACAATTGAAAAAATATCTGAAGTATAATGTCATATCTCTTATTAATTCTAAAATATTTTGTTAGAATCCTATTAAAATACGGACGACACACAGAATGTGCTTTTTCAATTTCTTACATAAGTGCTTAAAAAATTGCTACCTGAAAGCGTTTCTTTAGACAGAGTAGGCTCCAAGTACTTCTATCGTATGGACCCCTTTGTTTGTTGTATAAGTGTTATATCGGACCTCCCTGTTCAGGGTCAATTTAAGGAGGTTCGGACAGTTCGATGATAAAAATATATTTTTCTCTTTCTCTTCCTTAATTGAATGTTGCAAAGCCTGCATGCTTTCGACAGCTAGGAGTGCCTTAAATTCATTTTAGAAAATACAAAGTATTAGTCGCGGCAAATAACACAGGAATTAGAAATTAAAAAATATATATATTAATTTATGGTTAAAGCATGGAAAGCCCCAAGGAAACGCCACTTATGAATGACTATATGAATGATTTTGCCTTTGGGGTCTTTTAAGAGAAATAAGGAGATGGCAAATATTCCATAAAATTCAAGGGTATAAAAGCCGAAACCAGCTTGCTCTAAAAATTCGTATCCACTTGCGTTTCTATTTCTTTCTCTCAAAAACCACTGAATGAATCTAGTAGTTTTTTTTTTCATATACTTTAAGCGATAATTAATGAACGTTCTTCCAAAAGATTTTTTGAAGAAAATATCTAGACAAAAAATTAGCTATATAATAAAAATTTCTGATTTGTCATAAAACACGATTAGGTTCAAATTTTGAAAAACTCCTCTGAGACACCCTTCATTTAACTGTTTAGAAATAAAACATAATAAACTGGTAACTGTATATTAAAAATCAACCTTATTCTTTCAAATATTTTTTTGAAAGATAATGCAGATACCAAATCATTCATGAAACCCTTCGGAAAAAATAATACCAATTTCAAGACGATTGGATCATATTTGATATTTCATGTTTGGATATTTCATCTGTTATATCGTTGGGCTTTTTTGAGAAAGTTATTTTGTTATTGTTATTTATTGAAAATGTTATTGAAAATTTATGCTTAATAGGATTTTTGACCCATTTGTGTTTTTCTGCAACCCTTTTATAACCCCTTTTTCTTTTTCTTTTATAATCTTTTTTCTTTGTGAAAATCGTGACCTGAAAGAATTCAGAGGTATTACTGATGTCGTCCCTAAAGTTTACTGTAATAATATCTGGAAAATATTTATCAATCTCCGAATTCGAGTCGAATTTATCGTCGCGTATAATAAATTTAATATTATTGTCGTCTGTGTCTCCGTTTTCAATCTGGTTATCTGATTCTTCGAATAATTCAAGAAAATCTTCGTGTTCTCATTCTCCAGAACAATAGCTTTTGAATAAATCTAATAAAATATTCTAATTATGTTATACCTAATTAAGATTTTCGATTTCAGCGCAAATGAGGTGGATCCCTTATTAAGAAAAAAAATTCTTTCCTGCAAAGGAATAGATACCTTTGGAAACAAATGTCACATAGAGAAACTATTTGAATTAAATATTAACTTACGATTGATATTACTGTTTTTTTTTTAAGTATAATTAAAATACTTCCTTAACAGAATATCTTCCATCCAAACAAATTACCTCGGTAACATGACATTAAATTTTGGATGTATAAGTGGATGTATGAGTGAAGAAAACTATTTTCATATTAAGTTAATACAGCTACGCACAAATAAATACTAGTTATCTAGATAGCTTAGAGAATACGCTTCTGAAAGCAATGAAACACTGCAACTATAGGGTTTTTTTATCATGGCCTTTCTATTCCTTTAACTAAATCGAATATCATCATCATTTCTCGGCATAGGCATCCTGAAACCAACTTTGTGATTTTGGATAAGATCAATCTCCCGGTAAAATGAGTTGCGGTTTTCATATTGATCATAAACTTAGTTGGGCCATCCACATCAACCAAATAGTTCGTAAATGTGAACGCTATTTAAATATATTGCCCATAATTGCTAAAGTTAAATGGGGAGCTGACAGATTTGTGACAGCAAGCTCTTCTAAAGCATGTATACGATTTCGCTTAGACTACTGAGTGATGAAAAATGACCGTCTTCTTATTTCACTACAGTAATAATGCGTATTTAATATAAATAGAATACACGGCAGACGCAGCCACAAAATATTTTTCTATTTACCAGATTTATAAAAACTAATGTTCAAAACAGCGACTCTCATTACACTGTGGTAGATATGCGAATCAACCACAATACGAAGCTAACTGATTAAATTTGGTTAATTTTTAAAATATATGTATAATTTCCAATTCATGAAAACCTATGCGGACGAGGCCGTAAACAACAGTTAATCTTAGATATATATGTTTAATAAACTAATTTATTGCGGTTAAATAAATAAATTATTAAGTCACATTAAAAGCGTGTATAACACTAGGTTGATATAAGCATACATATGTTTCACCTTACCAAGGATCATCAGTGCTACTGGTCAAACCTAATGTATTATACAGAGCAGTTCGTATATATACTTAATAAGTGGAAGAATAAATGAATGAGAATTTAAGATGGAAATCTCATTATGAACGTGAATATATTTGCTAGATTGTTGATCTGAAACTACAATACGTATCTATAAAGGATAACAATAATTGTAGAATGACTTTAAGCCACTACACTTGCGTTAATTAACTAACGCTAATTAATAAATAGATCATTAAAAACGTGTGTAACACTAGGTTGATATAACGCATATTAACGCAAGATACATATTGTAGTTTCAGATCGACAATCTAGTAAATATCTTCACGTTAATAATAAGATTTCCATCTTAAATTCTCATTCATTTATTCTTCCAAATAAATTATTGTATTTAAATAATAAATATAAATAAATATTTTCGTTGCTCGTAATCACCTAAATATTTATTCGAGCATTAATTGTAGGATTATTTGACCAAACATCCTTTAACACTCCAAAAAAGAAATTTTACTTTGCGACAAATATCGACTGCTATCAAGTCGAAGCTGTGTCTTTTCGTGTGGAGGAAAACATGTTAAACCACTATTTATTTCAAATATTTTATTTATTATTTGAATCAATATATATTTATTAATAAGAAAATCTTTTTCTTAGTCTAATACATATAATATATGATAATAGTAATAGCAAGAATACCACTACACAAAAATAAGCAAAAATACATTAGGAGAAAAGTACTCACATACTAACACAGTTTTATCATACTTTCTTTTCATTTGTTGGATGTTCTCTGTCATGTGGCTAAAACTGTACTGAAAAACAATTAGTCGAAGGATGAATATAAGGCAAATAAACAACTTTTTTTATTATTAGGTTACATTAAAATGTGTGTAACACTTATTGATTTAGCATACATATGTTTTACCTTACCAAGGCTCATCAGTGCTACTGGTCACCCTACTGCGTTATACGGAAAAATCGTATGCATACTTAATAAGTGAAAGAATCATTGAATGAGAATTTCATATCCAAATCTCATTATTATCGTGAAGATATTTGCTAAATTGTCGATCTGAAACTGTAATACTTGGTAAAGAATAACAATAATTATAGAACTTTTTCTTAATTTTGAAATATTGAAACTTTTTGATAGGCTGCCGCACTCCGCGCACCATCCGGTTATTATTTAATACAATAAAATATTAATATTAATAAATAATCCTAATATTTTATTGTTCTTTATTATATAAGAAGTTTTAATGCGTGTTCCAACATACATAGAATATATCTATCTACATATTTTTATAGTTTATGCTGAAGAAATTTACATATGTTCTGTCCTTACTAAATAAGAAACTTCAGCACCAGACAACTACACTGTACATCATAAAGTTATATTTAGTAGATGACAATAGCAGAAACACGATAAATCATTTATCGTAAAACACATACATATGTCCACTGAGTTCATATTGTGTTTTAATTTAGCTTTGCTGCAAATCATTAAGGACTTATCTCTTCCGTAAGATTATGTTTGTTATTATTATTATTGAAGATATTATATTTTATCTATTTATTGATGTAATTTATATACCATCTACTTGAAAATATGTATAAAATCATGGTTTTTATCTTATTAAACTTATAGGTACCTATTTTCTTATGTGATAAATAAGCCGCAATTGCTATCATACTTTTAACTCAACATTTAGATCAGGTGAAATATTAAAAGCTGGTTTACATGAAATCAGTGGAAAAGCAAGTCAACTCAGCAAGTAATTTGCTGCAAGTTATCTGGTCTGTGTAAACATTTACATGCCTCCTACATCAAGCAAGGCAAGTTGATACAAGTTGTCAGGCAATCTAATAAGACAATCAAGTGAATAGAACCAGGGTCTATTACTTTCCGACTTGTTTTCCCCTCCTACCAAGTTTGTGTGTAAGCATTTTACCTGTTGCTTTGGGACGTGTTTTTGAGAAGCTCTGCAAGCACGCAGGTAAGCGAAACAATACCGGAATAATTGTGTAAGTGTTTTTTTTTTAATTATCACCACCTAGGTGGGGTCATAACGTAACTGAACTTATTTCAAACACTTGCCCAATTTTGAGTTGATACCTGTTTCGACATTCACTGTTGAAAATTCAAGTCAGGTTACCGGCTAACTTGAATTGCTTCTACTAGCTTGAATTGCTTCTCTACTAGCTTCATGCAAACCAGCCTTGAAGGACACATGCAGCATACGCGCATTATTCAATGTAGGCTTCAATTAAGTTCCGTAATATTTGTATCGGAAAGCTAAAGCTTGCCATATTGCTTTAGTGCTATTGTCGATATCAATACTTTGGTGGTGAGTACTGTAAGCCTAGAAACCCTTGAACCTTTATATTTAATACTGTCCATTTTCATCCCGTTTCTTCATACTTTTCTTGCATGGAATTCCATTCCATGATTCATCTAAGGAGACCCACATTTCTTTACTCTTATTTACTTAATTGTACTAGATTTGTTTAATTTTATAACATTTTATAATACAAATGCGGGATTTTTAAATTAAGAGTTACCGTTTAATATAAATTTTCAATGTTCAACAATACATAGTTTTTACATATGTTCAAATACATTGAGAAAATAAGACCTAAGATACTTATAAATCTTAGAAGGAACTTAAGATTTAATATTTGTATGTAAGAGGTATCTAAAATAATGAGATCTAAGTTTAATACGTATAATTATTGCATCCATATATCTTTCAGAAGGTGAAGTCATCATCTTTTGTGGTTATTTCTTCAGGATCATTCTTTATATTATGCTTCAATAAAGAAACTTCACGATTCCAGTCACCAGACTTCTTCTTTAAAAATATTTTCGTAAACATTTTCGCTTTGAAATTGTTGTTGAAAACGTAGACGTAATTAATGATATATTCTTTAATACAGGATCATTAAAATGTATACGCTTAGATATCTCTATACATAAAGTGACTTACAAATCCAAGGCTCTTGTCTTGAAAGTATGCAGTTCAAGTTCAGTGAGAGTGTTAAACATTGTTTCCTATTTTTGCCCCAAAAAACATACTTTGCAAAGGCAAATACTTATCTACTTGTTTTGCATTAATGACATCAATTGTAGTATCATCTACATAGCTTCTTTTCAAAAAACATTTTAAAATTATTTTGTAATGCTTACTTAGAATATCGACCAAATTTGTTATTACCGGTTTAGTACTTTGGAAAAGCAAATTAATTTTATTGATGATGTTCAAAATATATGATAAAAATGTGTAGTAAACTTTAAATATTGGTTGTTGCAAGACACTCAATATACACTTTGCCGATTGCAAATTGTCTTCCACCGTAAAACCACCAGTTGTAAAATATAGCTGCAAGGCTGAACACTGTTCAAGGATTCTGTTAACCACAGATTCTTAAGACAGCCAACGTGTCTGTGATAACTTTAATATCTTAGGAGGTTTTGCATTAACAAAGCCTTGATTTGTTTTAATTCATCTTGGCGCTTATTACTATGACTACTATGACAAAAATAATCTTGCAAGATATTCTATGGTAGAAGGTAACTTGTGACAAGTAGATGAAGCGCAGAGATTCATAGAGTGGCATATGCATCCTAATATAAATAAATTTTGCATCTTATCCTTTGACTTTAATTGAACTCAATTTTTTGCACTTATCATTGTGCATTCTCGGCTGCAAAGCCTAAAAGTACAACATATTATTAAATAATGCGGTAAATGCTTTTTGGTTAACTCACCTATCATATTTGCTAATCGAATGTTATTTTCTTCAAAGAAGTTTAATATTGCCTCATACATACCATTCGCTGTGGAGTCTTTAATGCACAATAAACCTAGGAATTATCTTGAATGTAAGAGCTAACCTTATCAAGATCTTGCAACTAGCGCTAAACATTTCTGAATTGCAATGATCCGTCGTCTCGTCAATTAGCAAGGAAAATTTATTTGTACTCAAATTACTACAAACACTCTTCAAATGTTCTGGACCTAATTTGCATCTTAAAAGTTCAGTTCCTTTGGTTCTGCTGCATTTTATTTCTTTGATGGCTTCTGGGTGCATACATAAGCTTTTTACAAGTTTTGGTAAATGTTCAAGTGTATTTATTGAAATATTGTGTTCTGCAATAAACATTACAAGTTTCAGCACACATGCGTCTTGTTCATAACATCTTTTTCTACCTTCCTGAGTTACAGTTTCTGACGAGACACGCCTTAGACAAAGCAGAAACTCTTTTTTTTTTGTGAAATTCATTCATTCCTTTCACTTTTCTTGCATAGAGTGCAATAATTTTTTTTAAGGCCAAAAGAAATTTCGAGTTCCATTCAATTTTAAAATTGTGTTCGTAACATTTTCGCTTTGAAATTGTTGTTGAAGACGAAGACGCATACATCGTACAAAAACAACATAACTAACGGTTAATAGCATAGAAAAAGAAGTTAACGGTAACGAATTGAATACGTTTGTAATGTCATAATCTTGTCGGTAATGTCGCAGAACAGGAAGGTAACCTCAAGGTCCTCAATCCGAAAAATTCCTAAAGCGAAGCACCCTAGAATTTTTTAAAACATTGAAACAAAGAACACTGCACGGTAATGAGAACATATCTGCTCTACTTTTGCAGGTTTTAGATTACATAACATTTACACTATTTTAAAGTACTGTATGAAGTGCAAATACTTAAAATGATTATTTTTCTTCTATAAAGTATTTATACTTACGCTGTGTATATAGTAACTCATTTTTACAGTCGCATATTGAAGACATTTAATGCTGATAAAAAGCTTGTTTTTATCAATGTTGCATAATTTCTAGTCCTTGCACCTAAAGGCAACGAAAACGACATAACTAAATAAAATCGAAAACCGACGGGCAATCTTTCCGATCTTCCTCGAATTTATGGAATAGGTAAAGTTTACACTATTACTGCAACTATTTACAAAAAAAAACAGTCAAATATGTCACCGATATTTTTAAAACTGCAAAACTGGATACTACAGAAATATACATTTGTATTATATGCTTAAAATACTAAACATCTGCCACTCGCCTTATTTTAAAGTCATACAGAAGAGATATTAATATACACTTATATGAGATAAATATCAGTTTCTCTATTATTTAAAATATCTTGTTAAATATTATAATATCTGTCTGTACCACCTCTGCGTAATATCTGGTTTTCCAAACTTAATTTCCCTAATTTATTCTTTTTGCGTCGGAATTTACATTATCTCTGAAATCAAAAATTTTGCTACAATTTTCTTATATAAGAGGTTCACTAAGCAATAGACTTCTATATGTGATGCACTGAAATAAATGACGGTTATTATATAACATTACCACATGCTCCTTTTTTCTGGAAAAGCAATAGAAAATCAGCTTTTGGCATTAAGTGTTAGTGTTGCAACGCAAAACTGCAATGGAAGATAGACGCTTGTTAAGTAATTACGATTTATTAAACTATCTGGGTCGCGTTTTTTCCCCTATACGGCTATTAAAAAATGTCCGGACAGCGCGAGGGTCTATTAAATAGGTGACCATCCGTTCGACTTGCCCAATTACCTGCCGGTATCGAGTTCAGGCATTTATACAAGTTTGTCTTGATGTAATTGCATTATGTGAACTGCCAACGATTTGATAGGATTGTCCTTTCTGTAGTAATTGCTTAAATTCTTTAGTTTAATCTGATGTCACTTTGGACATAATTTTCTTACATATTAAAAGGAAATTACGAAATACAGTTGTTCCACTTCAGAACTTTTGACATGTTGTTTGTGATAAATAACGCTAATGCCTTTTTTGCTTGGTAATTTTATGCGTCTTCTAACAGTTTCTGTTTCATTTTATTTTATTCCCAATTGGCATGATATTTACGCTTTATGTATGTACACCAGCGACACTTTCTAATTGTACGACCTGCAGGGTAAAATAGAGTCTACATGTTTAGTGTGGATAGTAGACAGATCTATGCATTAACCGGCCGCTTCGAAATGTGTAAACACAGATGTGCTGTCTGTTATTTTAAAAAAGCTTAGGCTGGATTTATTAATGTGCGAAGTTGAATGCATCTATTATATATTTGTTATCTTTGCGTAGGAATAAATTTATTTGATGTTTGAAGTATTTCCAATAACTGTAGTCTTATTAAATGGTTTTAAAAGGTATTTTCATTTTACAGTTGAACTACGACTAAGAACTAGACCAAAGGCATGTTAATTATACAATAAATAGCAATATCACTGGGTTTACTACTTTTATTCATTTTACACGTATGCAAATAATAATGAACGTATCAAAATGGATCGCATGAAAATATTTAAGGTATCCAGTTATACTGAAATCAGTAAAGCATATCTCCGTTATGCTTATATTTTTTAATCCAATTGATGTCTGACGATTTCATATCAATTTCTTAATTCGCTCCGGCTTCCTCCTTTGACATTAAATAATGAAAGAGATATAGCGAGGATGCATTCAAAACCACGATTTTTATATCAGATATTAGAACGAAATTCTACGCTCGTCAGAAATATTTTTTATTGGTTATAGTAATAGTGTGTTTTTATTAATATTATAATAACAGGATAAAATAACATTTCGATTATAAATTCCCTAGTTTCAAAGATTTTACCTCAAAAGTCTTACAATATTTTTTCAAAAGAAATACAAAATTTGAATTAGTCGTAAATCGACAGTAGTGGTAGTATATAATATAAAATGCAGGTTTAAATTAATAATTAACGATTACTTTATATACAGTGACCTGCATAAATATTGCAACATATAGGATTTTTTTTATTATTAAAACATACTAAAACTTTTTTTGGAAGATAGGTGGTGCATGTCTAGAAACTCCAAAATCTATTTTAACATACCTCACGTGACCACTAGTATGACGGTAAATATGAAAATTATGCTGTGAATCTCCAAAAAGTGAGGTTAGATGACATGATATCGAAAAAAGTTATTTGAAAAAGTTGTTTAGAATTCAATACTGAGGTGGTATGCCAAGATAATTAAACGTCACTAAAGGACGAGCCATCACGAAGGAAACTTCGACCTCGCCGCTAAAGATGTTCACTGCAAATGTGAACGGAACGTACGAAAGTAAGTCCACAAGGCCACTGCGCAACAGCCCGGAAAAACTTTTTACAGTTTTGTAAAGATACTTTAAAAAATTGAAAAATTACAATTTTCCAAATCTTGATTAATTGAATTACATATTGATAAAATTGATAAAATTGTTTGAGTATCAACCAGATTTAGAAATATTACTGCTGTTGAGTTGCTAAAACCGAGAAAAATGGAAATGTGTAATTCAATTAAACAATATTTGGAAAAATTGTGATTTTCATTTTTTTTTCAAATATCTTCACACAAATTTGCACACGGCCTCAGAATTGAATTCCAAGCAACTTCCTCAGCATTGAATTCCAAGCAACTTTTTCAACTAACTTTTTTGGACATCATGTCATTTAATCTCACTTTTTGGAAGTTCATAACATATTTTTTAAATTTACCGCCATACTAGTGGTCACCTGACGTGTGTCAAAATAAATTTTGGGGTTCCCAAACATGCACAACCTATCCCAAAAAAAAAAATTATTAATATTTTAATAATAATAAAAAAATCGCATATGTTGCAATATTTATGCCGGTTACCGTATATATATTAATTTTCATTATGTTAATATCGAAAAACGAAGCCGCGGCGTTTTAAAAATAGATATGAAAACAATCATTATGAATCAATTAGATTAAAAAGCACAAATATATTTAGTAAAGCTGTAGGGATGTGTAAAGAAAACAACATCTATTCGAATACAATATTATATTTAAGGTAAGCAACTGAAAAACTTCGAATTGTTCTAAACGATGTAAGTCGGCAAACATAAGTATGCGCCTTTGATGTATTTATTTGCCTATATTTTATAATTTCAATGTTTTTCTATGTTTACTTACTGCCTTCTTCTTTACATTTAAAACACAGAGACCGCACATCTGTGTTTATATATTTCGAAGACGGCAATGAATGCATAGATCCGTCTACTATCCATGCTAAACATATAGGCTCTATTTTATGCTGTAGGTCGTACAATTAGAAAGTGTCGCTGGTGTACATACATACGCATGGAAGGTGATAGTTAGTTCTTGTTGCCAAGAGTTGGTCAGTCGTTTACTAGTGTATTTCGAGGAGAAAAAGCGAAATGGAAGTCCTTTAATATCCGTTGATACGGTCCATGAGATAAATTATAATTGATTAGTGTTAAATTAAAACTTACATACAAATTGTAGAGAGTTGCGAATGCTTTGGGCATTTCTATGGGTACCGTCTACAACATAAAACGCAAGAAGGAATCTGCTGTTCCTTCATCAAGTGCTTCAACAGCCTTGTACTAGCCACAAATGATACCCAAAACACGTGATGTGTCAGAGAGAAATAAAATGGATGTGTGTAAAGTAATTTATGGTTAAAGTTTACGTTATTGATGAATTACTTCGAGCACATGGGCATGAAGTTTTAAGACTTCCTCCGTATCACTGCGATTCCAATGCCATCGAATTGATATGGGCACATGCGAAAGGATATTATAATAAGCATATTGGTTGAGATGGTTATGGCGATAAACACGTATTGGAAATGTGCAAGAAAGCTTGGACAGCTGTACACCAGACATCTGGCAAAATTGCATAAATCACACAGAGAAAATAATTAAAGAGTGGTACGAACGTGAAGCAAACATAGAAGACTTTGTTCTGACAGTTAATTGCGGATCACAAGATGAGAGCGAAGACACATTCAATATATTTTAATTGCACTATTTTTTTCTCTCAATATTGACATATTTTAATTTAATTTACTGCATATTATGTTTTGTATATACTATTATATAGAAATTATGTTTGCTACATAAAGTAAAAACATCATCTTCGTTTAATTAATCATTGGTTACGTATATTAAACTAAATACTTTTATGTTGCTTGAAGATTTTCTACATTTTGATTTGCAAATAGGTTTTTGATATGGGAATTATATTATTGCGGTAACACATTATTTCATTGAGAACACATTTAATAGTAAGCTTAGCCTGATTACGAAAGCATTGTCAATAGGAAAGTTCAGTATTTAGAATCTTATTAGGTGCATTACTCATGATTGTTTTTAAAACGCAACGTTGACTAAAAACTGAACTAATCCTTTCAGTTATAAAAGAAAATCTATTAAAACTGCATATAACCTCATTAAATTTGACAATTGTCATTTCATACAGTTTATTGCAAACATGGTTGATGTGCCTGAATTTGTTTCAGACACTGCATACGTCATAAGCAACTATGACGTAACTGCAAACATTCATGATTTGGTCTGTATGTATATATAACTAAATCCGTAGTACGCGAATATTCTATAACTTTTCGAGTTCATTGTACTTTCCTTGTGCGTTGTTTACGTTGATGTACGCAAAAATTGATGCCAGAGAATTACTAATGTCTCGTCGGTATATGGTAGGTTCACTTATAGAAATGTGATTTCCACATTTAACGAGATTTTGCACATGTATTTCCTTTCAACGAAATGCGAAAGTACCCTGCACTTACTTTCTGTTTTACAAACAGTGGGAAGCTATTGAAAAACACCGGCTGAATTCATAATAGAAATTCAGTAGTACACGTATTTCACCATAACTGATTTATTACGACGACGGAGACATTTATTAACTGTAAACTTCTGACAAACCTCTCCTCAACAGTAAAATTCACCATAAAGTTTACCGTCATGTTCTAAATATAACTGTCGTGTGGTGATTTGGTGATGAACTTTACGCCTTTCTTTTTTAAAATGCTAACGACATGCAATAGTACCTACATATAACTATACAGGTACATATACATACATGCCTACAATTTATTACGGAAAATAATGTGATTTAATTTGTATTACGTATTTTTTACTTGGATTTAAATTTGCGAAATTTTGTTTGTTTCAGTGCCAAAGAAAATGGCCAAAATGGTTTCTGAAATATTTTATGCACACAAATGAAATGATATTTTACTGTTTTGGCGACTCTCTAAACTTGGTTGCAAACTAATATTGGTATCACCTCTTTTCTGCGTATAAACTGCTATGGAATCAGGCGTATGGAATATAATTTAGAGTCATTTAAAACAGGTTTTAAAGCCAAAGAAGAAAGTATTTGTAAGTTGAAGTGCATACTCGGTTGCCTACTCTACAAGCAAATTTTGAATTTGTTAAAAATTGACTATAAAATAGACCATCCTAGCAATAGGTGCTAAGTATAGCCTTATATATTATGTAAACTTTATTTTAATTATTAATTTCAGTTTAACCTGGTATATTTTTATTTATATTTTGCTCTGGGAAATTTTTTATTCTTCCGGATATTTATTTGGTAACTTTTGCTGTATTCTCCTCAAACTAGAGGAAATAACGGTATTTTAATGTCAGTTACTGGTTATTCATTTGAATTTCAGAGGTTGGTTAACCAACAGCGATAACAATCGAAGGCTGATTACAGGTAATTTTAGTTTAAATCTTCATTCTGCGTGTGGCGGTTGTTTAATGTACTCCTATAACAATTTTTATGCCACACTCTCAAAAATATCAAAGTTCCACAAAGTGTTTACCTAAAAAAGTATCGATATAGCACCTGAATAATTTAAGTCCATACTTTGACCTGTATGATCGTCGAGAATTTCTTATAAAATTTCCCAAGAAGAATCCTGGCTAGGCATTCCAATTTATGACCATTAGGAGAGGTCCGAATAGAACGTCCAACCTGACTCCAAAGAATAACCAACCCACCTGCCCAGAGTATCCGTTTGTGTCCAATTTGTATGTATGTATGTAATAGAAGGGTGGTGTTACACTGCGACCTAAAAGATCTATTGTGTCCCCTATTCTTGCTGCTTTACAGCTGGCCTTCCAATCCTATTCCTTCTAAAAAGTGTAGGATGTCAGAGCGCGCCAGTCTAGGTAAGTCTCCCTCTTCGATTTCACATGCACCCAGGTACAATGCCCTCGGGTTGCACAGTGTTACGCAGTTTGAGAGAGGTGATGGATGTTTCATCCTGTTCCCACAAAATCTGCATTCAGGACCTTTTCCAATCCAAGCTTACTCAGTGTCCTTTCAGTCTACAATGGCCTGAAAGTATTCCTGTTAATATGCGAACATTGTTCTTACTCAGGTTGAATGCATTCTGTAAACCTCTCTGGTTATAAGTTCCCAGAAGAATTTTACTTTGCCTCATTCCCTGGAGATTTACCCAGTAACTGGATTTTCTCTGCTCCATTTCCATTTTTAGTATCTTCAGTATTGTACCGCTACTTAACCCGCAAAAGGATTCAGGCGCTACGAAAGGCATTCCAGTTTCTTTTTTTGCGAGGTTATCCGTTATTTCGTTTCCTTCCACTCCTGTGTGACCCGGAACCCACAGGAGGGTTACTTTATTCCTTTTGCCTAGCTCATTTATTGTGCCCAAGTTAGTATTTCATCAAGTATATCCAACCTAAAAAAGAAAATAATTAATTAGTTTCAATTCAATATTAACCAGTAATTTATATTTTTGCAATTTATATTCACAATACGTTAATTTTTGAGGCTAAGTTCATATGAACCGCCATTCTCTCCATTTTCATATTTAAAGGTTGTCTAAATAATTCGACACTAACTAAGATGGTCTATGATAATAGTTATTTTTAGATATATCGATAACCCGGATTACAGATTTCTTATAAATTTTGTTTCTGCCATTTACGGGTAGATGGCTCTGATTTTCAGATGTTTCTCTTCAATTGTGACGTGTCTTTAACCTCATTCATTTAAAGTGCCAGGAAAGTTTGAATGCGTATTTTTGTATTGAATAAATTGTTTTATATAGTATTTATGATTCCAACATACGTACCTGTGGTTTAAGGGTATCAAAAGTGGTAAAACATAGCATTTTGGCTAACTAAATAAAGAGTTACGCTTGTTTTGTGTTAAAACATTCTTTTATTTGCATGTTTAGTGTATTTTTACAACGATATTTGATAATTACATTTTCTCAAATTTAAATAATCAGAGAAGGGCTTTGGGGGCGCGCTCTTTAGGTAAGAAAAATGAAAGAAAAAACTCGTTAGCAAGCGCCTGCAATGCTAAATCGACAGGCGATTTGGTGCTCCTAGAAGTGTCCCGTCCCATCTAGCAGGTAGAAGGTCACTTTTTACCGTATTCATTCGTTATCAGAGAGGTCGCTAGGTGAATGAAAACCACTATATTGTTGTATTTTATTTTAATTGAGAAAGAAAAAGAAAAAATTGTATACGAACAAGGAATTTATAAATAAATTGAAAATTTGAATTTAATTATAATATTCAATTTTACTGAGGTAAACAATATTAAAATTTTGAAATCTCGGTTATTTTGTTCTGAAAACAGAGCAAAACATATTCTAGCCCACAACATTTAAGCGAAGTGGTGTGGTGAGGTCTCACGCGGCACAGTGGGTTGAAATCGTAAAATGTGAACTTAGGGAAACTTAATCTCTACATAGTATTCTACTAGTCGAAACATTACTTCATGTCATGAACTTTTTTTGAGCTGTTTAAGCTGCTTCAGGAGCTGTTTAAGTTGTTCCAGGAATTTGAGAACTGTTACACGAGCTGATTAACGTGTTCCAGGAACTGTTCAACTATTACAGGACCTGTTCAGCCTGTTAATGGTTTTCGTTGCAGGAGCGAAATATTTATTAATAAATTGTAATTGTTTAACCAAATTTTTGGTTTAAAATAATGCTTGTACAGTTCTAACACTGACACCATCTTGTTTTGATTTTAAGGTTGTAAAATGTCAAAATTTTGAGCATAAAGAAATACTGCTTCTAACCATATGCTCGAGCGTGTTAGTACAGGCTTTGGTGGCAAGGATATATTTGCACACATTTCTTTATATAACTCCGCCCGGGTTGGTGCTGATAACAAAATCTTTTTAAATAAACTAATTAAAGAATTAACTTTGGGAAATTGCTTACGAACGAGTTCAGCAATGCCATGTATTCCATGCACAACAAGGGCAACATATTGGGAAAACGTTTCTTAAGTTTGTTCCCTGTTTTTAACATTTCGTTTGCAGCATCCCAAAGAACTAACAGAACTTTTGAACAATTTTGAACAACAACCATATTTCTTACGCTGTTAATAATAATTTCGCTAATCTTTTTCGCATTTTCATTCGCGTTCTAATTTTTGTGCCTACTAAAAATGATATAGGAGAATTTTTAGGATATAATGTGCCGCTATTGCATTAACAACACATCTTCCTTTAATGCCTGTTGTTTCATCTGCGCTTATGTAAAGATAATTCTCTCCCAGTTTTGACCTGATGTTATTTATTGTTTTATTGAACTGCTTAGGTACATAATACTTTCTAATTGTCGAATGATGGGGAATACCATGTTTGGTATATTTCTTCAAGAACCCACAGACAAGTGGATTCCGTAATTTATTTAAAATTGGCACCAAAAAAAGCTCCGCATTAATCATTCGCAATTTCACAATTCTTCGTTGAGAAAATCCTCTTTGGCACTAAATATTCTTTATATTTTTTATACGCCGTTCAAGACTAATTTGGACGTAATTTGGTAGATGATCATTGAATCCTTTGCCGCAAATTCTCATAGGCCTTTTTTTGCATTTACACCAAATAGCATTCCGTAATGAAAATTTTATTTTAAGCAGAAACTAACCTCATACATACAATAACAGTTGCTTTTGCCAGTTAGTATATTTCCAAAAGATTTTCAGTGTTAATCTAAAATTTGTATAGCTTCCAATTTAGAAGTTTATTGGAAACTGAAAAAAAGAAAAACACATTTTAGTTGCGCATTACAAATTGAATACGTTTTTAACTGCCTGTCCTTGATGTAATAATATGAGGATGACGTGTGATAACATAATTGGCTTAAATTTAACCCTTGGTTATACCACCTCACCCTTTTGTTGCAGTGCACGCATGTTACCACACGTCACTCGTCATTACCGGACCAAGCAAATTAAACAATACTTATATCGAGTTTTCCACAAAAGTGGCTAGTTAGAAGATTTCGAACTTAACGAATCTCTTCAACCTTAAACATTTTTTAATTGAAAATTGATTCAACATTCGGAGTTTTTATGGAAGAATTTTGAAAGCTGTAAAACTTATCTTTTTTTAAGTAGAATATTCCAGTAGAATTTCATTCTGCACCTATTTGCTGCAACATTCTCGCTTGGTACTCATCTTCAACAGTCTTCTTTTAAATTCTCGTATTATTTATTAAAGCTTTGTTGTCAGCAAGTGTTGTTAAAATGATATTGTTGTGTAATTTATCAGTGAAACCCCATCATTCTGTTTTTTTTTTTAGAATTTTTCTTGGTATCCAGATTTATGTTGGCATAAATCGATTCTAATATGGTTTATTATTGGAAATTTCACATTTATCATTAAATATTTGCACCGAAATTATAGACTCCTTTACTCAGTACTTAGTTTGACCAGATGACTAGTCATTTGAATTAACAGAATCTACCTAATGATATTTGATATTTAAATAATTGAATTTATTAAATTACTAGGTAAGTTTGAATACATATATTGATTGAAATAAATTTGTTTTATATAGTCTATGAATCCAATAGACGTACCTGGGATTAAAAAGTCCTAAAAAGTATTAAAAAAACTGTAGTGTTCGGTGTTTTAATAAAGAAAAATGCTTTTACTATTTTAAAATATTCTCTTATTGCACCATTCACATGATTTTGTAACAATGTATTAAATTAACATTTGGCCCACCATTAAATGATCCGAGAAGCGACCTTCGAGGGGCGCTATTTAGGTAAGGTAGTAACTATCGATTCGTTAGCAAGCAGCTGGAAAGCTGACTTCACAGTTGAGTTGGTGTATCCACAAGTGTCCCCTGCCCCCTAGCAGATAAAAAGTCACTGGTCACGATACTCAGATCATACTTCAGAGAGGTCGCTGGAAGAAAATGAAAGAGTTAAAATTTCCTAATAAATTTTATTTAAATATGAAAAATAAAGTAAGTATAAAGATAATTAAATTATTGAATATTAAAAACGATAATATATAAAAATAATGAGAATATTGCTATTAATATTAATTAAATATTAAATTAAAAAAAATTCCGGGCATTTGTGCTGCAAAAAAAAACAGACCCAGGTCAGACGATGGTAGTATTTGGTGCGTTTACAATGGGATACCTTTGGCACTTAACCTAAGTAAAATTAATCAGTTACCTAAAATTTTCATAGGAATTCTAATATCTAATATAAAAGTTGAGGGTAGATAATGATTATGGAGTTTTATGCTAAATTGGCAATTGTAATAATTCATAGGATCATTTAAAGTAATAAAATTCAAGGTCACTTTCGATTAATCGGAAGTATAAGAGACTTGAAAATATTTTAGAAAGAATCATATTTGAAATAATAATGCTTTGTAAAAATTTTATTGAAAAATGTAAATATTTGTAAACATTGATGCCACAAAACAGAAATCAAATAAGGTATATGACACAAACAAAATTATTTGGTATACAACTGCTTGTATTTTATATTGTTTATTCGAAAATGTAAATGCGCTATCGTCTTATACAACTTTGTAATCTGTAGTTGACTAAACAACATTATGTTGCGATATAAAATTAACGAAAGTCATCAGTCCCTAATTTAATAATTCACACTTTGCAATAACTTGAAGACGACATTAAAATGTTAAGACGTCGTTAAATTTAAAATTTGTCTTTCATTTAAGCTAAAAGGTCCACTAGCACCTGTCACATAATTTGGTATACAACAGAACATTATTACATGCCAATTTTTGTTAATATACAAATATTTTAAAACTACATTAAGATAACAATAACTCGATTCTTATGTGATCTTTTATATTTAATTACAGTTTGACATATTTATTTCATATTCCGAAGAAGAAATATTATACATATTTCGAAACGTCATCGTCAATTAAATAATTTACAAACATTTTTTTTGTAAATATTGGAAAGTCCGAAATACCAAGAGATATTACGAATTTGGGGTGTATCTTACCCAGTTATAATTTAAAGTTGTTAATTACAAATTCACATAAATTATTACTGCTCTTGTTCAAGATCAAATGAAAATTACACCAAGGTATTAGCACTAGCAAATCATGAGGAGCGTCGATAATATTTCCATAGTTAAAATTGAACATAAAATTTATGAACTACGTTCGGATAACCGGTTCCTTTAGCTAAATATAAGATAGTTTCCTGAATGCATATTTCGTTGCGGAGATTAATTGCTTTGCAATCATTTATAAATTACCTCCCACATAAAATTTACAAATATTTAAATGGAGAAAATTACAAATTGCAACGTACACACGATATGTTTGCATGTTGAGATAAGGTTAACATTTATAACGGCAGTTTTACAGATGACATCAGTTATAATTTCTGCGTGCAATTAGAATTAATTGGAAGTGAACATAAACTTAGTGTAGTTCATGTGAAGTGGAAATGCGTGCTAAAATAGGACACTGCATGCTTAGGATACCTAAGGTTTTATTATTTATTTGCGTTAACCCCCTAAGGCCCAGTTCGGCAGTTTCTGTATTAATCAAATTCGAACAATGTGCTAATTCAATTAATTAGAAAGAATTTTTGGAACTAAAGTTTTTCATAATGGGACATGACCAGCAAAGGCTTTGAAACGGTAAGAGCCTATAATATATTGCTGTTTTTGTAAAAAAATTAGAGGAACTATCAAAATGGAAAAATTTCGATTGTACAATCTAAATTAGTAATAGAAGAATTGGCTAGTGTCTTGTGTTTATCAATGGATTATAGGAATAATTTACAAAGGTAAGATATCATGTTTTCTATTTCTTTAAGTCATATGTGGGCAACAACCCCGCTGTAAGATTTGATCCGGCCCGCGAGATATTTTGAAAAACCCAATTAAAAAAAAATATTACACTACTTACTCATACTCACTCCAAATGAGGAAGATCGAGTGATATGGGGTTTGCCGCTTGCTCCTGCGGAATGAAGTGAGCGAGCAAGCCGAGTGGCAGCGATCATCAAAGAGTGAGGCGGCAAATATCAAAGCCTTTGATGTTTGCCGCCTCACTGGCGGCGCAACAAAAGATTATAGCTTCTCAAATGTTCTACACTAGACGATTCTAGATCATTCCTTCAATTTGCCTAAGCGGGTGGATGGCCCGAACTTTAGTTCAGTTCTATTTGAGCTACCGAGGTGATAACTCCGACAAGCGATATCCTAGCGAACTGCTAGTGCCGTCAATTTGCTTTGTAACTTTGTGTGCATCTTGAGTGCTTACTAATTATATTTTGTATTAAGTTTATCGAACGAAAAGTAAGCGAAAATGATGCCTGGTGAAAGAACGAAAAGTAGATGCAGAGGTCGCCAGTTTCAAGAAAAATGGACTGAAGAATTCTTTTTTTATCTTGCACAATGGTAAGCCTATTTGTTTGCTGTCTAATGAATCCATTTCAGTGATGAAAGAATTCAATATAAAGAGGCAATACTCAACTAAGCATCCTGTGCTGCACTCACTGACAGGACAAATAAGTAAAGACAAAATCCAGAAGCTTACCGCAAATTGGGAAACGCAGCAAATGTTTCATAAACAAAGAACACAACTTCATAATGTTGTGAAAGCTAGTTTTATAGTTAGTTCAAAATTGGCAAAGTCATTAAAACCATTTGCCGAAGGAGAATTTATGAAGGAGTGTATGTTAGAAGTTTGCAGTGTTTTGGGTCCTGAAAAGAAAAATAAATTTGAAAAAATTAGTTTGTATAAAAACAACTTTGACTGACCGTATGGCTGGTTTTGAATCATTTTACATAGCATTAGACGAGAGCACCGATTTGTCTGACACAGCTCAACTGTCTATATTTATTCGAGGTGTTGATAAGAGTCACTGTTACTGAGGAATTGCTTGCTTTACACCGCTAAAAGGAACACTTACAGAGAGGACATTTTTAATAAAGTTGAAAACGTATTCATAAGTTCTGGTTTGCCAGAAAAAAATCTGTATGCACAGATGGTGCACCTTCTGTGGTCGGTTTACGTAAAGGTTTCATCGGAATTTTGTATGAAAAAGCAACTGAATTAAATGTGCAAAAAGAGGATTTGATAGTCCTTTATTGCATTATCCACCAACAGAACTTGTGTTCTAAGTCCATTCGAGCTTAGTCGGAGCTTAGAAAATTCGCAAGAAGATTGATTTGTGCGTTTGGCAGTACTTATAAATGCGAACAATTCTTTTCAATGATGAAAGTTAATAAATCAAAACATCGTACAAGGCTGACTGATGATAATTTGGAAAATTCTTTACGTCTTTGTATCAGTGGAATTCATCCAAACGTCGATGGATTAGTTTCCCAAATTCAAGCTCAAGGGTCTCATTGATTTCGTTGTCGCTATTTAATTTTCGTAGTTTGTAATAATTCCAAATTTCACGATTTAATTATAATGTTGTACCTATTTTTTTTCATTTCATTTTCTTATTTTAATAAATTGCATTATAATAACATTGTCGTATTATTTCATGTCTGATATCTATCGCTAAAAATTATGATAATATTACGTTTAAAATGCACTACTTTCAAACGCGGCCCGTGAACGTATTTGCACGCTAAAGTTTGGCCCACAACATGTCAAAGGTTGCCCATACTTGCTTTAAGTGATTAATGTGATTATGTTAATTCTATTTGGTACATTATTTATTAGATTATTAATAAATTCACATGGAACCATACTCCACTTCTCTTGCAAAATAATGAATAATTGGTTTACATTGCTAGGAGATCTTCTGTATTTTGGCCTGTCCAAGAAATCTCACACCTGTTCAATGTTGTTCAAGTCTGAACTTTGAGATGGTGTATCATTGACTTGCAGATGTCTCCCTCTTCTAATTCAGCAACATAACCCCTTACAATCCGGGCGGTGTGCTTCGGATCGTTATCTTCTTGCTGAAAGGTAAAATTTAATAAGGTGAAGTTCTGCGTGTTCCAGCAAAATTTGCGTCTATCGTTCCGCATTTAAAGCGGTCCTTCATTTTTACGGGTGGGCCCACCCTAACAGGGGCTATGCAATCCCACACTTGAACAGAGCCTCTACCATGTTTACTGTGAACTGACTGCAAGCTGTATTGTAAGGTTCGCCCACACGTCTTCTCACTTCTCACATACTGTCGCTTCTTATTACCGAGCATTTCAAATTTCGATTGATCCATTTACAGTACAACGGCATTTGTGTACAACAAGGGTTAAAAGGTCGAATTGGTAAGGCAAACCACTGCTCAGACATGGGAACAAACAGAAAAGATTGACATATATGCAAGAGATTATTTGCAGTGGACCGTTGAAGAGTGGGATCGTGTACTAAAAATAAAATGCTCGGTAATAAGAGGCGACAGTATGTGAGAAGATGTGCCGATGAACCGTTCAATTCAGCTTACAGGCAATCCACAGTAAAGCACGGTGGAGGCGCTGTTCAACTGTGCGGGGTTACATAACCGCTGCTAGGGTGGGCCCACTCATAAAAATTGAGGGCCGTTTAAATGCGGAATGATATCTGTAAATTTTACAGGAAGATGCAGTACCGGCAGGGTATCAACTTATTGACGAAAATTTTACCTTCAACAAGATAACGATCTGATGCACACCGCTTGGATTGTTAGGCGTTATCTTAGATTAGATTAGATTAGATTAGGATTGGGGTGGCCTATCGACCTGTTTCACCGCGACCTTTTCAGATCTATTGTGATCCCCTTTTTTCCTAGAGGACGCTCTCTAATTTTGCCCTCTTAATTAGGCCTATCATCTTTGAGAGCGGCTTCTTTAAGTAGCTACTTGCTGTGGGGTTCTCCTCCCCCATTACTAGAAACCTTGTCCTCGCCAGGCCTTCGCATTGGCACAGCACATGAACTGGTGTTTCTTCCTCCTCTTGGCAGTATCTGCAGGTTGCATCATCTGCCAGGCCTATGTTATACATATGCCTATTCAGTCTACAGTGACCAGTCAGCAGACCTACAATCATTTTGACAGTCTTCCTGTCTTTATTCAGTAGATCTCTCGTAAGTTCAGGGCTCTGCTCCTTCAGGAACTCTTTTGCCTGCATTGTCCGGTGATTTTTGCCACCACTCTCTGGACTGATTGTATATCCATTCATTGAATGGATTTTTTAATTTGCGATTTGGTAGTGCCGAAGAGGGGTCGGCTCCAACGAATGGCCTTGACGAAGCTCGCCTGGCCAGCTCGTCCGCCACCTCATTTCCTCTCACGCCCGAGTGGCTAGGGACCCAGGCTAGGGTTACTTTTCTTTGGGTGCCTACCTCATTTAGGGCGCTTACACAATCCCAAATCAGCTTAGAGTCCACGCTTGAGGAGCTAATCGCTTTAAGTGTGGACTGACTGTCAGAGAAGATAGCGACGCTTTTACCCGGTTCGGTACATCTTTCTATCTCTCGGACACAGTGATGACTTGCAGCAACCTCAGGTTGGAACACAGTCGTATCTTTGCTAAAGCTTACCGAAAGAGCCTTTTTAGGCTTCTTAGTGTATATTCCCGCTCCAACGCCGTAATCCGTTTTAGAGCCGTCAGTAAACCAGTTTGAGTCCGCTCTTACCGGAGCACCTGCCTCCCAGTCCTTCTTATCTGGTATTATAACCTGATATTTTCTATCATTTGAACCATGGCATCACATGGTATTCCTAAAAGAGGTGCCTCCTTGAGTTCATCTAGCAATTTTTTATAGTCAGCCCCGTGCGATTTACTTATCGGTACTTGACTATGTAAGAGTCTGTGTACTGTGGACCTTGCGGCTTCTTGTACAAAGTATGTATTGGTGGGAGGTTTAGAATTACCTCAATCGCGGCGGTAGGGGTCGATCTCAACGCCTCCGTGGCGCACAGGCACGCCAACCTCTGCACGCCACCCAACGCTTTGGCCGCCCCCGTCTGCCGCGCCTTTGGCCACCATGCTACTGCTCCATACGTTAAGGGTGGGCAAAAAGTGGTGGGGACAATGCATTTTTCATTTCCTCAGTTTCTTGAAAAATGAGAACATTTAATTATGTTTTAAGTTATGAAATAGATCTGTATTTCACGCTAATCATAACAAAGAAATAGTAAAAGGATCTGTAATCGAATAACGGCGAAGAAGAAAAAATCGGTTGAAGAGTGTCATTATGATCGTTACATTTTGTATATTATGTATGTGTAAGAGAAATTGAAAAATATTCACTCATTTGGAGAAACTGAGGAAATCGCATTTTGTAAAACAGTGGGCCATCCTATAAATTTATGATTTTATGCCATCATAGAAGTGTAGCACTTTATTCGAAGATGGCGCCACAGAATTTTAAGAAAAATAATTTATTAATGTAGATTTAATCCATTGCTGATAGCCTACGTTAACTGCATTTTCATTAATAACAATAATACCGAAAATTTCTGTAAATAAAATGAAAAAAAACTGAAAGATAAATTGTTACATTCCAGTTATGTATTCCCTGCGTTAGTCCAAATTATTTCCTTAAAAATCACTCACAATTGAAAGATAATTCGTTATAAAAGTATTTATTTTTCCTCATAGCTACAATTGTACTGTAAAATAAAAATAAAACTGCGTCTATACAATATTTTATAGTAAAGAAAGTAATAATAATGTAGTTATACATATCAGAAAATAATAATACAGAAATTGCTAAATTCAAGAATATTTCATTACGGCAAGCAATAATCCAGTTATTTAATGATCATCAATCGGATGATGCCTTGTCATCATTCAATTATGTCCACCACTACCTTTTTATCAGTTATCTCTTCAGTCTATGTGTTCCATCTCCTCAAGCAATTAATTCTCTAATATTTTATTTTCACCCTAACGACAAACCATAATGTCTCTCCAAAATACTAAATTGAATTTAAAAAAGTCAATGTGCAAAATACAGTACAGTTGGAGGCATGTGAGTGCACAATATTCTTCGTGATATGATTTTTTATATCTTCTCTAGAGGAAAACATCTAGCTCAGCCTTTTTGGTGATCGTAGTATTGGCTATATGGATATTGAACGACTGCAGATTCACATGGAATACATATTTTCTTTGCAGACAACATTTTCTTATTTTCTTAAAAGATGCATTTTTAGGTTATGTCACTGCACAAAACACGTCGATATCACGAAAAGATTGACCTTTTCTAGCAATAATAGCTATAATAATAATTGTCGCAACTAACTTATTTTTTGAAATAATTAACACCTTTCATATATTATTTTTGACAAAATGTATGCGTTTGTACTCGCAATAAGTGCCTTTTAGATTAGACTTACACAACAGTGCGATCCTCAGAGCGGCTGGGCTCATTTCAAGTTTTTCCTTGAATTATTTAATTCAGTAACAGAGATAATATAACCAACATGGACATTTGCCACATATTCTGATCAACCTGTTGATTCTCATCAATATATCCTACAACAGTGCTTTTTCTATAAAACAAATAAATAATCTAGTAAATAGGCAAGCACAGATAAGTCTCGAGCACTCTCAATTCTCCTTACAAAAAAAAAAAATTCTGATTCCATTTCACGCTCGTTTATGTTATGTTTATCTGTTTATGTTCAAAAATGACATACGAACTTCATATGCCTTGCATTTCATCGGCAATTCCCGGCGCCGCGTCGACACGAACATTTCTGCTTTTTTAGGCGGCAAATACAAATTTATCAACTTTTTTAATAAATTGAAATAAGTGTACCGATACAAAAAATAAAATACAAAAAAGAAACAATAAAAATAAAGTTTTTTTTTAATTTCTATTGATTCAATAATAATAATAGTAATATTTCATGTAATAATTCCCTCTAAAACAAAACTTTTTTCCTCTAGCTACCCTCTAAAAAGGGAATTTCTCTCTCATATACACAAAAATAGCACCCGACCTCGTGAGTCACTCGACTTGACCACGTGATATATCCCATGTGTTTACACAAATATACGAATGTATATATTATTTTTCGCCGAAACAGTTTTGAAACAGGCCGCGCCATCTACATTTTAAAAGATTGTTAATCTCGCACCTCTTTGACAGAAATGAAATTTTTTATGTTTGTACGCCCCCTTAACATGGGTCTAATTACTCTTGTGTATAACCACAGAGTGATCTTGGGGCTAAGGCCCCAATTCTTTAGGCGTTATCTTGCTGAAGTAGAAGTGGGGGGCATAAATATTAACAATTAATTAGGAATTATGTAAATTGTTATGGTTTGTGTTGGTATATTATAAAATAAACCTATTTCACCACATAAATAAAAGTTTTCTTTGAAATTAATGCTAATATAAATATAAATCTTATGAAAACGAGTAGTAATTACTTTCTTATGCACACCATTGTAGCTACAATTTTATGCCTTATGCGTTTATTAATAAATATGGAATTATTAGGTACTCCATATATAATTGGGTTTGTATTTTTTGTTATATGTATGTTACACAATAACATATAGGTAACCCAGTAAATATCAAAAACAAATTCACCTTCTTTTAGATTATGTATAGTTTTATTTTACTCATGATTAGCATCATGTAATCTAAGTGTAAAATAAATACTAAATATCTCTAGTTATATATGACTAATTATTTACTTTATGACAATATTATACTCTTGCAAATTTAGGCGTCCCCGTTATAGGATTATCTAAATTCCAAATTATTATAGGTTGACGTCGGTATAATTAGATTTTATTCAACTGCGTGTCTAGTAATAGTGTAGTTTTTATTGTATTTTAATAAAAATGAAAAAAAGTGTTGCTGATAATAATAGCTTAGTCATATTGTGATTAACACAAACCTCATTTAACGACAGCTGTTGTCACCGTTGGCCAACATGAACTAAAAACTATTAATATATGATGCAAAGTAATACATGTGTAGCCAGTAGTCATTCATACAAGGTTAATCTTATTCCTTACTGACATGTAATGTACATAAGTATTCCAGATAGAAGTAGATTTCAACCATTAAAATACTTAGCTAAGAAATTAAAGAAAAGTAATTATGAAATCTATTAAAATTTAGTGGTTATAATGTATTGACAATAATTACGATCGATCCAGAAATATTTTCCTTAAAAACGACTACACTTAACTACTATTACATTTCCTATTGCAAATTTCTAGAACAGATTTAACCAGAATCCTATGTCTGATTAATTTCGATACAACCCCCTATCCATGATCCTGTAATGCCTGTGCTGAATTAGGAAATTACTTAACTTAACCTAAAATCACCTGTAGTTACTCTTCGCGAAGAAAGTAAGCTTTAAAGTCGTCGGTAGCCTCGTCATTGACACCTCTCTTTAATTGAAACCAAAATATAATTCAAGAAATCGCGGAGCGTAAGAGACGTAAACCAATGTGATAATCTATGACTGAATGTAATACTAATAAAGAGCAACCTAAGCTTGATTACGCCTTAGTGCAGAAATTCATTTCTTTTACTAATATTAAAGTATCTGAATGATAATTTGATCCAACTGCACTGAGAAAAATTAGTTAAGTTAAAATCAAATATATTTAATATTTAAATATTAAACAAAAATAGATTAAATATAATTTTTTTGTTAAAAATTTGAATTCAAATTAACATTTCTTTATTTTTTAAATTACCATCAGATTGCTTTAAAGCTAAATTAAATAAATTTTTAATTCCAAAACACTTGGTATTAAGGGTTACATTAAATAAGAAATCAATTTAACAATAACTTTTACTTATTTCAAATACGCTTAAATGTCAACTCAACTCTAATTTTTATTAATTTTAAGTGTGCTAACATATCGATTCAAATATAATTTCTGTTTTTAAATACGCCGTATGTGTCAATTTCAAGTTTTTCTAGTACCTATTTGCTTAAATCAAGAAATGCATTTTTTGATCGTCGAGCTGCTCACAAAATGAATGGTGTCTCGTATATTTTAAGATAATAAAAACATAGATCCGCTATGTAGCCTATGAATGCGCATTCCTTTCACAATCTACTTACCTTCTGTGGATTACTTTTTAGGCAATTTACTGCTTGTCAGCCACCCTCGCATAGCCAAATCTACCTCCTAATCACCATTTCGGTATTTTGCCCATCATAACCAGTTATTATATCCTCGATGCGGCTTAAGAGAAATGGGTATCGTAAACATTAAGCAGGGATGTAGTATGCGCAACTTATATCGGCATTCATTCATTCATTCATTCATTCATTCATTCATTCATTCATTCATTAGTTAGGGTGGGCACTTGAGCTTGGTGCTCATTGTACCATCCCTATTTGATTCTCTTATTTCCACTCGAGCAGCTTGGTGTTCTCTATAAAGCCCAGTATCTTGCCCAGTGGAAACTTGAGGACCTTCGAGCACTCCAATAGATCTCTCCCGAAATATTTATGCCTGAGTACCTTCAGTTCCGCACATGTGCAGATTACCTACATGTAAACTCGTTTCCTCCTGTAGTTCGCATCTTCTACACCATGGTTCGCTTATACGGCCTGTGTTGTATAGATGCTTTTTCAGAGGGCAGTGTCCAGTTACCAACCCAGTAATGGTTTTAACTTCTTTCTTACTGCGCTGCTATATTATATCGGCATATTACCCATGCAAAGTTTTAATAAATATCACTAAATATATTCAAACGAGACTTATATGTCATTTATAAATTGAAATGTAACAGAAAGGTATGTAGTAAATTAAAATTCCCAATAATATGAATAGACCGAAATACTATAAAAGGACTCGTATATGAAACTAAATATTAACACTTATATCACATAGAAGATCTTTATTTATTTCTTAAGACTTGTTCTGACATGCAAACAAATTGCTGCAAATTGATTGTATCAAAAAGCTTTGCAACTGTGAACAACTGAAAATGGGTCATTCACACTTGGAAAAATTGTTTGCTGCAATCAATTTGGAGCAATTTGTTTGCAGGTCAGAACAAGGCCAATCACCTTTTGATATCGTCTATACTAGATTCTATACTATGAAAACAATAGAGTAACTAGATATTGATATAAAGATTGATTGATAAATAAAACAGAAAATAAAACTTTCAAACGACTGTATAATATAGTTACTAATTAACAACTAATAAACAGATAAAAAGAATAAATAAGAGTAATGAATAAACACAAAAAAATACAGAAAAAATGAGAGAGTACGATCGGAATAAATTATCTAGCATACATTTATTACATTACATTTATTAGGTGTAGATTATACCGAGTGCATCGTGTTATAAGGGCCTACCAACGAAAAATGGATTTTACAGAAATTCATATTATTATATCATAAACTAGATATTGTCAATTGAGCGCGTAAATCTAAATTTCCCTAAAAATGTTCTTACATCCTTATAGCTGGATGCCCACGACATGCATTCGACTCTGTTACAGGTGACGTCATCCCTTATAGAAACGCCTTACGACCTCTCTCATTTTCATGGCGAATAAATTGCAATTTTGCACTTAAGATGGTTCCATATTCAGCAGCCATGATTTTGTAGCATATTTATAAAAATCGTATGTTATACCCAAAGTTACCAAACTAAGTTGGTGATTCTGGATGTGTTGGAAATAAAATCATGTTGGAAGGGTAAGAGATATACATAGTTTAACACAACTATATAATTTGTCACATACTTACTTACTACTGCAAACTTAAATCAGATACTTTGATTCTAACACACAGTGCAATCAAATAACAATATATAGAATATCTCATTAGAATAAGGAAATATAAAAGAAACATAGTTTTGTGGACATATTTATCTCACCTTAGTATATAGTATTTGATGAGAAATAGAGTAACCATAAGCAATTACTGAAATTCGATAAAATAAGCACAATATATGCCTATCCGTGCTTATTGTAACATCCTGTATATAAATAGCTCTACCAGTCGACAGACTGCCTAAGCGGTACATATCCATCATTGAAACTTTTTTCTATCTCTCACTTTAAAAGTTTTTTTCGGATAAACGAAATTTGGGTCGAATTTCAAAGTTAAATTGCACCCCCTAAAATTGAAGTTCCGCAGCAACAGAGAGTATCCTTGAGTAACACTGCATGGAGTCAACAAACTGACAAAATTTCATTACCTTAAAGTGTGCGTAGGCTTTCACGACCGGAATCTACAGTAAAAAGTTTTTCTGTGCTGTTGAGCCGTGACATTTTTAACGACGAGCCCTCGCGAAGGAAACTTCGACCTCGCCACTGAGGATGTTCACCGAGTTGTGAACGAAACGTACGGAAGTAATTCCACAAGACCACGCTCAACAGCCCGGAAAGACTTTTACCCTTACTTCATTACCCTTGTTAGTAAAAGTTCGCAAGTAGCAAAATTAGGTGATATATTTATCGGTCTATAGTTATTCATGATAGAACGATCACCCTTTAATAACTGGAGTAATTCTGCTTATCTTCAAAGTATCACGAAACATCTCATAGCGCAGAGCAAGGTTAAATAAAACAGTGAGAGATTCGCAAAGAAAATAATTAAAATTAATTTAAGGTAAATTTGTAATTTAAAAAGTTCTTGAAATATGCAAAGGGCAGAAGAAATCTTTTAGCTATTGATATTGATGATAAAGTGTGAGGAAATTGAAATGTCAACAGCTCTTTGAATGTCAGCTGGAACGGAAGAAACTCAATTAACTAACGCCAAAAATTACAGAACGTTTAAATGCTTGGAAATATTAAGCTATATAATATTGGTTTTTTCTAACACACCTAGACATATCTCATTTCTAATTTTCAATCTGGAAGCAACTGGAGACTAATATATTATAGATAACTCGAAATAAACCCGACTAGTATGCGCCGAATGCGGGATATTTTTATTCGACCGGCGAAGATAACGTTGCAACGGCATTCTTCCACTTGTGACGACCTAATTTTTGCTTCTCTTCGCTTAAGGAATGCCCTCAGTGTGACTCCGGAATGCGCAGCGACTGACCTTGGTAATTGTAGACCCATAAATTGCGTCATTACCAGGTCCGAAGATATTTTCAGTACGGGCAGACACTTCAGGGCATTATATCGGCTATTAACGTTGCTTGAAGAGCTTATTCTGTACTTTACCGATTCATGTGTATCGAGGCGTATTAACATACATATGTTTATTTGCACGCATGTACAAAATATGTGTAATCTCATTCGCTTTAGAGTACCACTTTAAGCAAGTAGCGAATCCAATACATGCACTTTTAACGTCATCCTAATTTGTTAATGCCATGCATATCAAATTGGTGAGGTGTAAATTTCTGTTAATCATACATGAAATTTTCATTAGTAGAATTAACATTTTAAGAAACCACAACCTCGAAATAACTTATGACGTTGACACTAAATAAAGGTCGTGAAAAATAAAAATATATAAACAATTATCGGATAAACCGTTAGAAATCGTAGGTCTAAAAATACAAAGAAATATCTTAATTTTATAACTTATTAAACGATCCCAGAAAAACAAAATTAAATTTCATCTAAAAAAAGCTTTTTAATCTGCATCCATCTTTGCGTTTCAGTTTCAGTTTGGTCGAAATCAACCACTAACAAGTCGTTCAGTAACTGTATATTGTGTTGTGTTCCGTAAACACGTGAGCAGTGTATGCCAAGACGGCGTACATGGGCGATGTACGCCTCCCGGCTGTCACATATTGTAATAAATAGGAGTTCGTATTTTAGGGCGTTTGATGAAGCGGTTATACATTTTCGTAAAATGCCGGTATTTTGCGTTGACTTGTGTAGGACACCTGCATAATGCAATATGCAACTGAATATAAACAGTTCTTTTGCTTTAAAACATTTTATCCATACAAAACGATAAGAATCTGTTGTAATTTGGCTTTTCTTAAGATCCGATTTAAAAAAAATCATTTCTATGTACTACTGATACCGATATTTATTTTTAATGTACATTGACGTTGTAGATAATGATGTAGAAGAATACAAATTGTTATTAATTTCAAAAATTGTAAAATTTGAGTTACTGTCAATAAATATGCCTGGAATTACTTTACATAAAAGAAATTTATCGAGGATTTTAGAATTAATCCGTTTATGCCCAGAACAATTTTTTCTCTAAATCTTTATAAATCCCACATTATTTTGGTCAAATGGCATTTAATGCAAGAAGTAACTATCGAAAAACCAATTTCAGTCAGGAGATTTGGTGTTTTGCATGTCTACAAAGTCATAAACTTCTGCATAAAAACAAACAATTAAAATAGCATCTGGACATTTTTATTTTCTATGAAAATTTACAAAACATTTATCATGTAGTGCAACTGTATACTTGTAACAAGCTTTAGTAGTTTTGTTTTTACAATTAGCACATCTTCGTCGTGTCTGACACCAAAATGAGATGTTGACCATGCCTACGTGCTGCTGAACTAAGAAGAATGGGTCTTGGGCCAGTGGATAAGAGAGGTGTTCCATATTTTAGTAGTATTGATAATACAATTGATCTTCGAAATTTCAGATTATCAATTTTCTTTCCACATTTCCGAGCCAGTATCCATTGTTCATGCATACATCAAACACCCGAAATAAAATGAGAAAATACCATTTCTTGCCTCAAACTCCTATGCGATAGTTTGCCACATTATTGTCCAATTGGTTCACACCACCCATGAACCGGTTGTAACAAAGTACGACGTTTGGCTGCGTTATCTCAACTGTTGTTTTCTTTTTTACGGAATATCTAACAGCTCGCCGGATTGGTTTCACGTCACATTCATTCGACATAATTGTGACAACACTGTTGTCCTTCCAGCGTACGCAAATAATGTTATCATCTTTGTCAACAGCATTGTTAAATACACCCCTATCTCTTTTTTCGTTTGTAAAGAATTTTCGAGTGGATATTTATCGGTACGGTTTTCTCGCACAGTACCCGTTGTACCCTTTGACTCAATCAACAGACAACAGCTAATGAGAATTTTAGAAGAACTAGGTATTCCTACTAAACTTAGAAGATTAATAGCAATGACACTCAATGAAACAAGAGCAAAAATAAGATTTAGCACAGGTCAAACAGAGGAATTTAAAATTAATAAAGGGGTCAAACAAGGAGATGCTTTATCGGCAACGTTATTTAATCTTGTAATAGAGTACATGACAAAGAGCCTAAATAAAGGAAACATAAGAAACCGAGGAGCACAAATAATAGGATATGCGGATGACCTAGTCATAGTAGCGAAACAAAAAAAAAATATTAGACGAAATATACGAAATAGTTAAAGCTAAAGGAAAATGTCTGGGGATGGAAATCAACAAAAACAAAACTAAGCATATGCAGATAGGAGGAGATGAAAGGAAAACATCAACTAAAATAGGAGGAGACACTTTTGAAACTGTCAGCAAATTTAAATACCTAGGAGTAACCGTATGTAGAACAGGGATAGGATAGAAGAAATAAAGGAAAAGATACAACAAGCGAACGCAGCGTTTTACGCAAACAAAAAGACTTTCATGAATAGACAGATTTCAAAAAGAACTAAGGTAAAATGTACCAACTTTGATAAGAACTATATTAACATATGCCGCTGAAGACATGACCATGACTAAAGAAGGAGAGAAAATGCTGTTAATTCAGGAGCGGAAAATGATAAGAAGAATGTTGGGTGGAGTATTGTTGGAAAGTGGAGTGTACAGAAGACGAACTACAATGAAATAATGAGAGAACTGGGCGGTAAAAATGTATTAGGGTATATAAAAATGTTGAGGATAAAATGGCTAGGGCATTTATTTAGGAAAAGGCCGGAGGAAAATGCGAGGGCACTGACCGAATGGAATATGACGGGAGAAGGGCGAGAGGCAGACCAAGAGTGAGATGGATGGATGAGGTGGAAGAGGATCTGAGGCAAAATGGGAGTCAAATCTAGATGGAAGATGTTGGCACAAAATCGCAGCACAATGAAGAGAATAGGAATCAAAGCCAGAGAATTCGCCTGGATGGTATAAGGTCAAGGATCTGATTCGCCAATAAGAATCTGGGGAGCTCTAGCGAGCGGCGAAGCTCCGTACGGGGCGTGGAGCCACATATATATATACCCGTTGTACCAAAAACCCATTCCTCCCAATTTGCTGATGAGAGAGGCGCTTGTGAAGAAATTGTCGAAAAATAATGAAAACTCCAAATCAGGAAAATTTTTCTCCAACAATTTTTCAAAATTTGTTACTACAGATTCACCAAGTCCAAGTTTTTGGTCAGTCTGTTGAGCCTTCCGTCCCTGGTATACGTCGAACTGGACACAATAGCCTGATGGAGTTGCCAAAACCCATGCTTTATAGCCAAAACGGATTGGCTTTCCTCTAATAAATTGCTTACATCCGTTTCGGCCAAAATACGGAATTATTGACTCGTTATAGACATACAAGAATTTATAGGCGTATATTTGATAAAATTTTGATTAATTTTTTAGGTCGTAATTTTGCCATTTATCATTCTCTGCTGAGTTGTTGTTGTCAGCTGCGTGTAGAAATTTAATTATCTTCAAATCGATTCCTTCTAATAGAATTATAAACCAAAATATTTCGATTTCGATTGTCGATTTGTTTTAGGTTCTGTTACGTTATTGTCTTCATTGTTACTTCTGTCTTCTTCTGTATTGGTTTCCGCTTGCGCTTGAAGCTGTTTTGGATTTAGTCTGTTAGAGTCATTGCAGTCTTCATCCCCTGAGTACTCATTACTTTCAAATCTGGTATCATTCGGAGTAGTTATATAAATTGTATCTGGAACAGGATCGAGGAGTTTCTCTAATTTTTCTAGCAATTCAGCCGTCGTCAGTGGTTTCTTCCTAGATTGGAAAATGTGTATCACATATCGGGTCGATGACGACCCAGGCAACTCTTTATGCATTTATAATTCAAACGAACAAACCTAACCTCAAAACACTTACTACTCCGTACATTCTGGAACCAGTAAAATAAATAATTTAAAAATCTATACAATGAGTACTCAAATTAACATTGCTCCAAACATGCACGTTTTATAGCTGGTAGCATAATTTAGGGACTTGGTCGTTTTCGGCCTGTTGGGCATAAATGGGTTAATTTAATTAGAAAATATAATAATTCAATTAATGTCATCAATCATTTGCCACTTCCTAGCGTTCCTAGTATGTAATTTACAACTGAATACTGAGAGTTACCGATCCAGTGCTGTGGAAATCGCCATTATTTTTCCTAAAATCGGTTTCACTAAAACCCGTCGGTTTTTAAAATCGGTTTTGAAAATGGTTTTAGAATGGGCATTTTCAAACAGTAACAAATGTTTGCATTGTATATGACGATATTCAATATTTATATATCTGTTATCCCATTTTGAGAGGTTTCATTGTAATGTCTTGCACTATTTAATGAACATATCGTCGTTTTCAGAGATAATAATTATTAACGTCCACATTTTTAAAGTAGGTTTGTATTTTAAATGCAAAAATACACTGTTAATACGCAATAAATGCTTGTTCTATCTTGACACACACCAAATGTTGTTAATATTATTCTTTTAATACAAACGTTATTCACAATTATATCTGAAAACGGTAAGGTCCATTAAATAACTTATGATTTTACAGCTATATTGCTCAAAATTGTATAACAGATATATGAATATTTAGTATCCCTATATGTTATAATAAAAAAAATTGTAACTGTTTCAAAGCAGATTTTAAAAACCGATTTTAAAACCGGTTACGGTTTTTGTTTTGAAATCGCCACATCGATTCGCAGCACTACACCGATCTCGATGTAGACGTATTGAGGCCACTTGTCCTGTCGGCTGGTTTACATGAAGCTAGTGGAGAAGCAAGTAAAGTCAGCAGGTAACTTGACATGAATTTTCAATAGCAAGTGCCAAAACAAGTGTCAGTTCAAAACTGGGCAAGTGTTTGAGGTAAGTTCAGTTAGGTGGTCACCTTGGTGGTGACATTTATAAAAAAAAAGCCGAAAAATTACATAATTATTACGGTATTGATTCGCAGTTTTTGTACACTTGCAGGACTCCACAAAAACGCATCTCAACTTGTCGAGTCAACTTGCCTGCACGCAAATTTGGTAGAAGAGAAAAGTAAGCCGGCAAATAAATAAAACTTGGTTCCATTTGCTTGACTGTCTTATTAGCTTGGCTGACAACTTGTATCGTACTTGCTTTGCTTTAAATAGAAGGCATGTAGATGTTTACACAGAGTAAATTGCTTGTTGACTTGACTTTACTTCTCGGCATTGCCGAACGGTCTGAGCTGGACGTGGCTTTACAATTTCTGAAATAAAAAATATTTTCTCTGTTCTCCAAGTATTGCATTCAATTTTTCTCTGCACAAATTTGTTGTCGACAGAAATGTCGAAATCCAACGTTTTTCGAAAAAATTACATGAAGTTACTCAATTGTTTCTTTTTGGCAGCTACATTATATAGTAACTGTGAAAAAAAGAAAACAATTTGCATAAGTGCCAAACAAGTAGTAAATGTGCTTCTTGTAATTATTCTTACATTTTTCGCTCTCTTTCACTATTTCTGTCAAATTATTTGGTTTTATTATATCTGTTATTCCGTTTAATTTGTTTATTTTTTTTACTTGTTGGTTTACTTATTATTGAAAATGGATTTTTCGAAAGAAGAATTAATTGATTGGTATATATCCTAGGAGAAGCTCTAAGAAATTGTTTACTTGCAGCATGAATTTACCAAATGCGTTATAGGGTGATGCCAACCGACCGAAAAGTTTTAGGTTTGATGTTTGTAGGGTAGATTGTGCGAAAAGGGAAAGAAAGAAAACTGTGGCTACAGATGAAAAAGAACTGGAAATACTGTTTCATATAAGAGAAAACCCACAGATTAGCAGTAGAGTGTTAATAAAATAACGAGAAAATATAAATTTCATCCATACCACATGGAGTTGCCTCAAGAGCTTCAATCAAATGATTTTGATAGAAGAATTGGATTTTGCTACGATATAATAAATGTTTTGTTTCTAAACATATGGTGTGGGATGTTGGGATGCAAAATCATTAGACTATTTGCCTTTGAGAAAACTGTGACAGGTGCGGATTATTTAAGATTTCTTAGACACGAGCTCCCACTGCTCATGGAAGATGTTGATCTACATACCCGTAGGATTATGTGGTTCCAATATGATGGCGCACCAATCCATTACCATCGAGATGTCCGACAGTTTTTAAGTATTCAATATCCACGAAAATGGATAGGTAGACGGGGTTTAATTGAATGGCCCCCGAGATCGTGTGATCTTAATCCGTTAGATTCTTTCTTTTATTTATATCTTTAAGAAAAAAGTATACGTTTGCCAGGTCAACGACAAAAGAAGACATGTTAGAAAGGATCAGACTGCGTGCCAAAGTATAACCCAAATATTTTACCGTTCAAAGAGTAAGATTAAATGTGTCACAGGAGGACGTAATTTCGAACTTTAATATAACTTATCAGCTAATACTTGTACCATAAATTTTGAATAAACAATTTAAGGTGGTTCGATCGGTAAAGCAGATTAGCGGAGCGCGTAGAGAAATGTTATTAGTTGTTAAGTCGTTTTAAAGACTGACGAGATGAGTACTTCTCTATTATATAATAAAACTTGAAACCCAGTGGTGTTTTAGTAGCCTTCTGATCACCGACAATTAACAAACTTATTTTTCTTTGTAATTAAATATTGCAAACTTTTTGTTTCATTTTTAAAATATTGGAATTTTATTTGTTTATGACTTTTCAAATAAAACATTAATTCATCTCGTAAACTATAATGAGGGTATCAGCAGTTTGCTTAATAAAACTTTCAAGCTCGTTTAGCGCTGTAAGATTCCAAACAAAAAATACAAGGATGTTCCATATAAAATAAACAAGTTTTTAGCAATTAAAGTTTTCCCACTGCAACCTTGATTTACGATCATACAGTATAAAAATTAGAAACTCTAATGTGGTTTTAAGATGCAGAGAACTTTATGCTGTAACACAACAGAAGCTGATTCCCCAACCTTATACCGGTGGAAAGAGATCAGACAAATCGTAGAATGCGATTGCCGGTCATTTTTTAAATGAGAATTGAGAATAATTGGAAAACTAAGCGGTTTTCGAAAAAAATATTTATAATAAAAGATATTCAGGATTTAATATGGAACACAATAAGCTACTTATATATAGGTGTTCCATTGAAAAAAAATAACTTATTGCTCCTTACAAGCTTACGGATCACTCGGTATACTTAAAAATATTTTCAAATTATGAAGCTGCTACAACAATATATATTCTAATTATCAAAAATTTTAATTCAGCTAACAGTGATTTAATAAATGAACTTTGCCATATAAAAAAACTCACTCTGTATATGTATAGATATTCTTGTATCCACTTCTCTCCTTCGTTAAGAACCTAATAATACTTCTCTGTTCTAGCTGAATTCCAAACATTGATTAAACTTTTATATAAATAAAGCACAGTTTTTCTCTTTTTTAATATGCACGAAACTTGGTCAATTGCATCAAAATGACGTGACTGTTTGACAAAATTAATTTGATTAATTAACTTATAATAGTTGAAAGTCCTTCATAATGGCATATGAAGTGCTAGGGGTAAAAGATGAAAATGAGCTTCTTTTTTTTTAAAAATCTCATTAGTCAGGGGTTGAACTTCAATTCGAGTTCATAACAAGTAGAAAATTTGGCAATTTTGCAAATTGAAACATATCCTATATCCTCTATCTCTAATAATGGGTAGTCGAAAGATAATCACTCTGTATATATGACATAATAATTTTTTGTTCGTTGATGTTCCGGGTTCTCCGTTTACTTCCTTTACTACTATTTTATATTAAGAATGACTCCGTATACTCTATTAATCGAAGGAAGTCGAATTGCTTATCATATGTTCTCTAAAATACCGCAATCAGCAGCAAGTACGATGTACGATTTGTGTTGAATATGTTAGTTTATAGATTCATTAAGGATAGGAATGACTGAGCAATATGAATTTATACTTTTTAAGATTATATCTTCTTTTTTAGAAATTTAAAGTAATTTTTAGCTATTAGTCACTACACCATTCCAGTAAACGGTGACCAAATGAATTTATATATACAGTATTTTGACTAATGTACATATTATGATTACCTGCGTTGAATCCTAGATATAACACTATGGACACAATGGAACCTATGCCTGGAAATTTTAAAATGAAACTAAACAGTCAACAATTTAGATATTAAATAGATTCCTTTGTCAAAGTATAGGTGCAGGATAAAAGGAATGACGTGAAGTAAATCCCTGGAATCTTTATTTATATTTCTTGGTATATGTTTTTTTCAATTAATTTCACCAATTTTTTAATTTATAGCTAAATTTTTTGAATTGATGTGACACATTGTTACAATTCTGTTTTGTGCAAACCTCAGATAAGTAAAATAATTAAAAAGTTATTGATTCTGAGGTTACTTAATTACAATAACAAAAATTTCAATCAAGCGATAATAAAAGGTTATTGATACAAGTCAGTTTCTGTTGAAAAGTTGTTGTTTCATTAGTCACAACTATTATTTAATTTTTTAATTATTGATTGAATGTTTGCCTTGTAGTTAATTTTCTCCAGTCATTTTTAAAAACTATTACTTACTATTAAAATTACTTCAAAAAATTGATATTTGGGTTAATATAGTTTACAATATTTCAAACTGTTGTGGTGTTACTTACAAGAGTGAAAATAAAATTTGACGCATTTGACTTATAAGTTTCTGCTGTGTAAATAATAATGATAATAATATGATGGTTTTTCGTCAATAATAGTTAAAACAGTAATAAAACTACCGACAAATATGCTTTTTAAAGTAAATTAAAGTAAGTAATGCTTATTTTATATTGGAAATAAAAATGAAATGTTACCGCAGTAGGGCGGTGAAAGGAACCAAAATCAAAGGAACTCCTATTGCATGGACTGGGTAGTGCTGTGTTTACAGTTGATTATGCTAAAAAACATATTGTATGAACGCGCTTAGCAATAATAACCCAGCTATACAGGTTTAGAAGACTCATGAGTATGACTTATTGTTAGTACATTATGATACTTCTTGAGAAAATAAGCTCGACAGCCATACCATATTGCAAGGAATGTCTTCGAGAAATTAATATGCCAGGCATTTGCTGACTGTTGTTATATATGTTTACATAGGTAACCATGGCATGGCCGTGATTTCCATAAATAGATGTTGAACAGTGCACATATGTCGTATACTCTATCTCTAGAAAGTGAACGTCATTACTTTTATATTTGACTAATCAAATATTAAATAGAGTATAAATTAAAAAAAATATATTTTGTTCATGTATTAACCTAATCGATTAGGTTATTTTTCGTCTTCTTCAGCTACGAAAAAGACCATGGAAAACATTTTAGACTAAATAATTATAAATAGGGCTTTGAATGCTAAAAATAGCAACCAGAATTTCATCTTTTAATAACCGTACTTTTGCGTTTTTAGACACGCCGTTACTAATTTTGTTAAGCGCGCCCGGATAGATAGTCACTTTTGAATTTCTTAACTAGAAAATACGCTATTCTTATCTTATTTGTTAGAAAAGATTACCTTATCCTTTTAATTCTTTAATCTCTTGGTATCTTCAAGTGACATATAGTAATAAATAAGTAAATAAATTTTTCCTTATTAATCAAGTATGAGTTTTTGGCATATAAATGTTTTACTTTTCACTAACAACGTTGTATTTAATTGGCAAAAATAGTCATTCGTTTATTGTCTGCGTGTAAGAGTATGCAGATGTCGAATGAATCATATTCATCCGTAACGTAACGTAGGTGACCTGACGTAGTCAGTTAAATTTAATAGTTACATCAACATAATAAGTTGTAATTGTCTGTTTGGATTTTGGAGTTAATATGAGTTTTTTATATCGGTGCTTTTATTTTACTTTCTGAACTCAAAATATGTTACTTTATATTTTTTGGAACTCCCTCTTAGTACTTAAACTGTTTCTTTATTGAATGTTTATGAAATGTTATTTGTTTGATTATTTAATTTTAATTGGTGCCACTATAAGTATAAATATTTTGCTTTATGAACCATTACATTATTAAAAAAAAACGTGTTAAATGTTTGCAGTCCGAACAGCTAATAATTTTTTTTAAATGTTATTCAATACTTCTATAGCACAAAGCAAAGTTACAAAATTTTGCAAGAAAACTAGTACCTAAATAGTACCACTCGAGCAGCCGCACTGGGAAATAATCGACGTAATTTTGGGACTGTTTTTGGTAGTTAGCATACACTTTCACTGATTGGATAGGTACTTAACCAATTTGCTAAGAACTTCGACCTTTTTGTTATCGTTGCGAAAGCATTTGACTATGCTGCAAATTGGCGGCTTCGACACTGCATTGTATAACTTATGGATAATTGTCAAATTTTACGTGCATGTGTAGGTATATCGCAGATACTAGCTGTCAATGAATCAATTATATATGACAGCTACCGACATTTATTAGGTTTTTCTAGCATGCAAACGAAAATTTGCCAACGCTGAATAAATATATTTCAATAAGATTCTATATGGAAATATTAATATTATCGAACGTAGGCAGACGTAAGGCGCTGAGATTTAAATTTTGCTTTCTTTATGAAATACGGAAGAAAGGAAAATTTTCATATTTCAGATTCAGTATTACGAGAAATTTGTGCATCTTGAACAATTTCAAAATCTTTCTGGACGTAAATAAGAAAAAAAGAAATCAATTCATTTAAAATTTCACTCAAAGTTTAAACTTCACAAATAATCTCCCAAAATAAATTTTTTTGACGAACTAAATATAACTTTTGAAGTATTGTTAGACATATCATAACGAGTCGTAATGATGAATGGTGTTTATTTAATTATAAACCTATCTAAAAGCATCAAGTGATCAAGATTTAGATATGAAAATAATTTCATTTTGCAAGATTAAAGTATGACCTTACAATACGCGCCGATGCCAATGTTGAAACGATATTGGGCGTTAAACATGGGGTGGGAGACACGGCTATATGTCTATGTTTCCATTTTAAAGTGACGCTTTCTTTCCTACTCTCTGTTTCCTATACTATAATTAAATCTTGACGATTACAGTATATAAACATTAAGTAAATGCTATATCAAATAATACAAATGTGTAAATTTCTATTGTTTAGGTTTACACGTAAAAAAGTGTACAAAAGAGTTATCTTCAACTTTTTTGAGGTAGTTAGGACTTAAGGTGTTATAAATATGTATGTACCTATGTAGGCAAAAATGGAATCGCCAGCGATCACATGTGCGTATATCGGATTGGCCCTACCACATCTTTAAATAAGAATGCAATGTTGATACTGCGTATATACATAATAGAAAAAAAATGTAAATTTTCAAACAATTATAAAGTTTCGCACAAAATTGTTGACGAAAGTTATCGCAGTTTTTTGCAACAAAGTGCACACGTTTGTGATACAATTTATGTTTACAGAACCTATATATTACAGTAGCATTAAGTGTAGATCACTTGCTGCAAATAGTACGTTAAGTCAGTGATAATAGTTGCAACTAATCATCAACAAAATATTTACAGTATTTTTGCTACTATTACCATATATATAATACTACTATAATTGCGGTAATGTGCTCAAAAATTCACGAAATCAAGGGAGAACAGCTATATCGGATATGCCACAACGTTCTGGCTGCAATTATTGCCGCATGCGCGAACCTTAAATAACCAATGCATTCTTCTCGCACATGTTGATGTTGGTAGTTGTTTCATTTCACATGTGTTTTTCTCGTTGACAACTATGTTATACGCCGTTGATCATGTTTATTGGTGATATTGGTTGTTATATTCCCATGTGCTGTTGATTATTTTATTTATTTTAACTGTCATGAATTAGAATTGAAGTCTGTATAAAAAAGTTTTTGGAATATAAAATGATAAAAATTCTAATTATGTCCCATCAACAACAAAGAAAACGTGAAACTTCTACGCATAGTTAAAGCATGTAGTTATAAAAAATATATTTAGTAAAAATAAACTACATTTTCTCACATATCCTAAAGACGACACAAACACTCCTGAAAAAAATGTTGGATGACCAAATGAAGATGATGTAAACAACTTATATATTTCGGCTCATTTCTCCGGAGATTTTATAGAACCAAATGCAAAAAAATACTTGGCGAAAAATCCGATAAAATCCCACACCCATACCATCAAATTCCTACAGCAAAACAGTAAAGTCATCTACATCAGAACTGATATACATATATTAAGAAACAGGTAAAAATTCTTAATTATATATCCATTCTATTATCGAATATGGCAAGTATATTTTTTTTGAATGGCTATTCAATCATGACGAGATTTAGTAATAGATGATAGAAGTACCCACCTTTCCTACCTGTAGAAACAATGAGATGATTATCAGTAATACTGGATTTCTTGAAACTTGAAACATACAACCGACTACCACAAGTCGTACACTACTTCATATGAACCTGCATGAATATGCAACCGCCTTTCTCTCATTATCCGTGAATAGCAAAAGATAGCGATGGTTACAACGACCATTCACACCTGGGAAGAATGTTCTATAAAAGCAATTATATGAATAGAATCTCTCAGTTTAATACCCTAAACTGAATTTACATATTTGAGACCAGAATGGTTAAGTAATCATTGCATGCAATTATGTAAATTAATTATTGAATGCTACATATCTATTCGATTGTATCATGAGGGAAAATATCATCAAAAGAATGAGAACATACATCAAAAATATAACAAATTGGTTCTTTTCCAAAATCATTAAATGTAAAAGTGGTTTTTTATTCACCTTCTCCAACTACTTGTTAGCTTTAAAAAAAGAATCCTTTTTATCAGTGTAATACCTATTGTGTTTGTAAACAATGTAAATTGATTGAATTTGTTATGGTTATATTTGAAATAAATATTCTCATATGACATCAATGTATTATTTACCAGTATTTATTACGAATCATCTATCCACTTTTGTTATTTACAGAATTAGTACATCTCTTACGTTATTTAATAGAGGCATAAAGTGTAAATTTCGTTGCATATATCACTTTTAAAAAAAAAAATCATTCTCTTAACAAATGAGAAAAATTGTACTCTTCTTCCAACGAATGATCATCCAATTATTACAATCATTGATTATTGAAATCATTCGATTAGGCCCATCACTACAAAATTACTTCGGTTCGCACATGCGCAAAAACTACACAAAAACGACGTCAGACAAAAGAAAATCATTTTTCTATACCCCTTCATCGGCGAAAATTTTTATCATGGTTTTATACGAGACACGCAATATAGTAGTATTCATAATATACTATAAAAATCTGTGTAGTGAACCGACATTAAAGTTGCGAACAGATTAACAACGCTGTTCTGTAATTATATACCTACTTAAATAACAATATTCACGCATAATGCGTTTTTTTGAAACATAATGTAGTTATTTGTGCAACAATTTGTTGACATAAACCTACCTACAGAAGCAGCATAAATTGCATATTGCTTACTGCAAATGCAATAGTGAATTTTCAGTAGAATTTTGCGCATAGTAGAGCTGGACTGTTGGATCAAGGAATAAAGGGTCCTTAATTTGAGAAGTTTTGATCTCATTAATTTATTTTGTTCTATGTGACGTTTGCGAATTCTCCTTCGCCGGTATACAATGTTTTTTTTCCGGGAAATGCACCAAATCAACTTTTTATAACCGTGTTTGAGCGCAATAGAAGAAGCGCCATCTTTACAGCAATGGCTGTATCACATACACTTGTTGAACAGATCACAGAACATGTTTACAAAACTGTGGGCTAGGTTTTGAAAAAAAACATTTTGAACATAAGAATTACATTAAATTAACTTAGCGCCATCCTTATTTTTTTTAATAATATTCACTTTCTTAATTGAATAGTACTTATTGTTTAAGTGAAATTAATGGGTTTGTTAAATTAATAAACTATAAGTAACAAAATAATGTGATCGATTTTTATACCAATTATTTTCTTAATTTTGGCAATATCTCTAAAATAAACGAGATTTTATTAGTTTGTTGATTTCATTAACGACAATTCATAAATTTCGAGGGACGTTGGCAGTTGGTGGATATAATTATTACTGCTATGTCGACATGCCGAGGCTGTCTTAACATTAGCTTTTTTGCTTCAGAAACAGCAAATCGTAAATTTTAAGGTATGTCTGAAATCTTCTTGGCAGATCGACGTTCTTCTTAACATTAGCGGAAATCAGAATATTTGCAATTATAGTTAATTAATTATTAATTCGATCTGTGAACTAGTGTTCGAGTACTATAAAGTTTCCCAGTATAAATGCAATTTATTATATTTGCTAGTTATAAAGTATTGTAAAACATTTCACAATATTTTCTAGAAGATTGTGCTACAATATTTTCTAACAATTTTATTGCTTTTGTGGTAACTGTGGTATACAAAATTGCGGCGACGTTGCTTAAAAATTTCGCACTATAGTAAAATTCTTATTACACTTTTCGCCCAACAGTGAGGTGTAAATATTACTATGCGGATTTTTTTCTGTGTAGCAGAAGAAAGCGTGGCTTATTGGTAATTACGACGAGTTTATTTGTACATAAATTTACGTCGCTATTTAAAGATGTTCGCGTACTGATCCGGTATATGTTACCCTTTTTCAACTCTCACTCCGTATGGGGATGGGAATACTGTTGGATACGTTCGGTGTATTGAACAATATATCTACAACGATTAGATTCTATTATTTTGTTGGCTCTCTGGAAATCGCAAGTCAACACTATCCCCACTTATAACGGGAATAAACACGTGTGTATTTAGTCGTTATAGAAATTTATTCACTTTTCTTATCTTATCCAACTGGGTGGGAGGTAGCCGTGAAGCAAAAAAAAAAATTGCGCTAGTTTGTAACAATATATGATCATTCCCACAGTACTATACTATCTGCCAATAAAGATTCAAATGATTATGGATGGACCTTTTTAGTAATTTCAATGTTGAAGCAAGGGAGTTCCCAATCAGAACAAGTCGGTTACATTTACGTGAATTTATCGTTATATTGGTTGAAACAACGTTAAATTCACGTAAATGTAACCACTTGTTCTCATTGGGGTATTATTATATACAAAATGTATTATAAAACAACTGTTAGCGTAAAGCTTGATTTACATTATATTTTTTTTCATCTAGAAGTGTATGACTACTTTTTAAAGTAGATCGACTTGGATAATGTACATGTACATAATGCAGATTTGTAAGAGAACAAGAGTTCTGCATTCTTCATCAAATGCAAATTGTGTTTTAAGGATGGTTATATTTTAGTTCACTTGCTTTTATTCTGCTTTGTGTCATATACTAGTAAAATTAACAGCGCTACTCATCAAAATTTGGTTCCATGCTTATGTTAAAATTTAAAAATTAAAACTTTTCGAAAGAAAAGCAGATTTCCCCGCGAAATATGTAGCACGTTTCGCAAATACATTGATGAAATATGTTGTATGTCATCGTCTCTCGTGGTTTAATGTTAAAATCGAAACCAAATTTAAATTTTAAGAATAACACTTATACCTACGCAAATCTAGCTAAAGTTATCGCAGCACACGCGTAAATAATATACTGAAAAAGTCGTCCGCAGAAGCGCGTAAACAATCCAAAATGATACGTCTGTTCTTTCTCCTCGGTATGGTTATTTAATTTAATTGACGGATACCTGCGACGACGAAGTTCGTCTGCAAAGTATCGGCGCGCGTGCTCCTTGCCACCGTCTTACCTCATTCATTCCGTTTTCCGCACTCTCAGAAAACTCCAGCGCGCTTACATGCTTTCCGCGCTCCGTCTGTGTCGCTCGCATCGCCGACCGCCAAATTTCAAACGTGAAAACAATAGGCACGCACCCAAACGTCAAACGCACGCGACATCGCCGGTCTCCGTATACAAACCGTACGCAGAACGGGTTCACAGATCACCGCGGTGGTGATAGCGGCACTCTCGACGATCAGATAATTAGAACAGCAATATTTACGAATCAAGTTCGCAATCATCGGCATCGTAAAAGCGATGACGATACGTGCAAATAATTGCCGGGCAGTCAGTTGAAAACTGTAAACTTTGGCTGGTGTATATAGACATAACCATGATTGCCATTAGCTGTTCTGTTTTCACTGTGCTTTATCTATTTCCTATGCGATAAGGTGTTCGAATTTCTTTTCTACATTCACCACAATCCGTTCAGTGCGTTCTTCGTAAATGTTGTTCCACAGTGAATAAACACTGCGGTGCGCTAAAGTGTTGCCTTTGAATAACAAATAAAGAGGAATTTTCCCAGAGAATATGGTAACGGAAACCAAGCAGCAAGATTCTTACCCTTGGCCAGGTTTAAAACTCGCCTGCTTTCGTATTTTACAACTTTACTGCAAGGTTTTTGAACAACCAGACTTGCTGGAAATAGCAAGGTATTTCATGTATGTATATATTGTTATTTCCGCTTTTGTTCCTTTTCCCTTTCGTTGTTTTGATGTATTCTTTGTATATTTGTTTTGAAACGTGCGCGACCTTCGGTGAGTTGTTCTTATTTTAAAGTTATGACAAAGCGGCACATCATTTGGTCACAATGACAAGCCTACTTACTAAGAATCAAACGTTTTATATTCTTGATAAGTGTATCACAACACTTATGCATTTACGAACTATGCTTGCAAATGTAATCCTTTACATTTAAATTCCATGTGATTTGATTTTAACGCCGTATCAGGTGTGAATTGAATGCGCGTGTTTAGAATAAAACGTGTTGCATGTCTTGCTTATGTAGGTATTCAACTCTCGATTACATTCAGAATTTTTCAGGAATCACGTATTATCAACTGTATTATTATCTTTCCTGTAAATACCATAAAATAACAATTATAACTTATTGTTATTCTTTGCGATAAAGTAAGTTATAGATTGCTAAGTAAATTACAACAAGACAATTAACGTTCATAGTTCATATAAGCAGTTGATCAACTCAGCTCTGTTCATGATGATTATTTACACATCAATTACATACAATAACAATGAAGAACATTAATTGTTGACAAGTTTTTTACTAGCGACCGGTATTATTAACTACTTTTAAATTTACGTAGAATTAGAAGGTATTTAGTTCAAGTAAGTTGTTTTTGGTATTATGGTATACTTATAGTATTTTAAATATATTACGTAAATGCAGGCAATCGTCTAATAAAATATAATTTCGTATTAAATTTTTGATATGAAAGAGCTAGTGACTATGTTATGCATTTAATTAACAAATTAAAGCATGCTTTGTTAGTTACGATTTTTTAGTGGTTTTTAGATCACTATTGGAGACAAACAAAGAGCTTCTTTCCCTTTAAGTTTACTTACTTAGCTCTACAAATCGTTGCTCATTTTCGATATTTTTAAACGAACTCTATCAATTTCTGCTCCCAATCTTGTCTTCCATTTCTCTCCGTGTTTTTATTTATTTATTATTATTATTCATTTTCCTAGCTTTACGTCCTTTTTTTACTTAGCTTTTGTGTGGTGGTCTAGGTTATGTGTTTACTATTTATTTGTTTTGATGTGACAACTTATTATAATTCTTTTTTGCAATTGCTATCCACCACTTTTTTCGTTTGCATTCATAAGACCAAATTATGATAAACGTTTTCAGCTTTAACTAATTTTCAGTTCAATGTTATATAAACATTGTTAGAGAAGCCGCCTTTAATTTAAGAATATTACACTTTAAAAACACCATAAACATTTTTCTTATTTGTTTAGTCACTGCTTAATGAATAAATCACTTTTATTGTAATTGCTTGCATATGTGAGTTACATTCGACGGATTATAGCATGTTTATTTCAAATATACTAAATATATACTTTTATTTTATTCTGGCCACTACTTACTTAAATTACTATCATTGCCAGATACAAAAAAAAAATGTTTCGAATAAGAATTCTACTGTTATGCCCTTATCCATTAAAAATGTGATACCTATCAGAATTATAAGTAGAGAGCGCTCTCAAAAAGATGTGTATTTGCGTTTTCAATGGGACCTCTATATTTTTGTTTTTTTTTGATAAACCTTCATCTATCGCTGATTTTAACTATATATCAGTGCCGACTCGTAATAATATTGAGTGGTGGAGCCAATCTCGGGCAAACTATCTAGCTAGGTATAAATACTAACATATTTCCGAAGGAAGTAAAATTTCCGATGGAAATATGTTAGTATTTATACTTAGGAATTGCATATATTTAGTTTTTAACTACACGTAAACGGGCTACTTGTTTACATTCCCCCAACTAACTAATGCAAAACTATTTAGATGTTTTTGTGGTTTTATATCGACGCAAACATAACACGACACAGAGCACATGAGTTATTTAAGCGTAGATCGTCGAGTAAAATATAATGGATATTCTAAACGTGAACGGACGTGTTTCTTACGAAGAATGGAAAACACATTTTTTTTTATTTGTTGATTTTCTGAAACAAATAGTTTGTTTGTTACTTAAAACACTATTATGATAAATATTTCAAGAATAACTTCGTTATCATATTTATTAGGAGTATTTTACTTTCATAATTTTTACCCTAAGAAAGATATGAATTATGAATGGTACCTAGTTCATTTTGAAATAATGTAGTTATTATGTAATTTGTGCCTAGAATAGTACTAGACTTTATTACTATAATTCATAAATATTAAATATTCTTAAACACAAATTTTACGGGGAAGTGTCTAAACCGAAGTCCATATACGACGGCCATCTACATATGTTTGTACCTTCAATAGTCGATCTTCGATGGCCGTCTGACTCACACGTTTGCTTGATGCATATGCTTAAAATCATCACTAATTACCGCATGACTCGATCAACCAATCAACGGGCAACGGGCCAAGATACGGCTGACCCTACTTCAATGTAATTTTGTGGATGTGGCTTCCCGTTAGCCGCTTGTCTGCATAGCGTGTTTCGTGGCATCAAATCATGGGAATAGCAACGTTCGTTCTGTACTTAAATATGTGTACGTGTATTTATCGGTATTTTTTACAAAAAATAAAAGTGATTGAATTCATTGATAATGAATAATTTGTGGTGTGCAATGGTAGGCCACGACCCCGTGGCTCTTTAGAGGAGCCGCCACTGTGTTATATATTATAAGCATGGATCTATTTTAAGAGTATCGTAGAGCGTATGGTTGGTTGCCTATATGTGTTGCATTAAAACCAAAATAGGAGGGTTTACAAAAATTGGTAGTAGTGTTGAAGGCAGTTTTGATAAATAAGAATTAAAAATATGGCATGAAAAAACCCGTACCATTGAAAATATCAAATTGGAAAAAGTTTTATTGTGAAGTGTTGGCGCTGGCAGTAATCGGCAAGATATTCAAGTTATTACACGTTAGGAGATGCGAACTTTTGTTTGTAAAACTAGTATGAAGTTTAGTACATTAGTATTATAACAAGAGGACGTCCGCATTTCAATTTTAAAAATAAATATAAACAAACTACACACTTGCCCCGGTTACACACTTACCTGACTTTACCTTAACCTAATATAGAGACGAAGTACTGGCAACAGCAATAAGCGAGCGGATTTGGTCTAGCGTAGGAGTGTTTTTACTTATTGTTAGTGAAATCATTCGAGGTGCTTTATGAGGTTATCTAGCAATTTCGTAAATTGTAAGTAATGTGATATAAAGAATTTAATCTAAAATAACAAATGGAAAATGGATACATTTTATTTTCATTTTTGTGCTATTTTCAAATTGTATGATAAATAGATGTGGTTGCAGAAGTGCGCCGTATTGTATTGCTTTCCCCAATTTTATCATATGTTTGCTACAAATATTAGTCACCCCAAATTAATGTTTCTATAACGGAGGGCCTGTCAGATAACCCTTTATCGGATGTTCCATTCATTATGTACACTCGTTTATTGTGCGCAATATTGAGTACATAGTGTGGAGGTTGGTTTACATAAGTTTCAGAAAACCTGCTTTTCGTGTATTTAACAACAATAAAATGTGAATAGCATTACCACAATCTATAATCATTTTTCTTTTATTTATGTTGTCGTATATTAAAAGAAAATTATTTCCTGGGTTTATCACCAGTTGGGTTTTATGCAGGTTGTGATTATGATATAAACTTTCCTGAACTTAGCTCAAGAATTATTCACTGGACTAAAGTTTATAATGCAAGTAGTTCAGTAGAACTCCTCCCCCCTCCCCTATTTTATTTGGCAAAACAATACAAAAGTTGTTCATTCTATTCCTATTTATTTCAATCTATAAAAAGTTATGTGTTTCGGCCGTAACTTGTCATCTTTAGGCTCTGTACAAGTTAAAAGTAATTACGATAAATAAATAAATATAGCTATAACGTCAAACGAAAAAAAAATTGTCATTAATTAAAAATAAATTGTAGAGAGATATCACCAAATATAAAACTACTGTGTTATCAGTATCAACAGAGGAATAAATATGAAGTCAATATTACTAGCAGAAATTTTGAACACTTTGTGGTAAAAATAATAATAAAAGTTAGATGATAGCAAGAAAAGCGTATGAGCGAAAAAATAAATTCAGTAATAACAATTTTAAAATAAAATGTTTGTACATATATGAAAGAGAATGATTTGTAACAATAATAAACTGAATAAACGAAATGTGAAAAATTATATAGATGTAAAAAATATACAATGAAAGCATAGAAAGAAAGAGAAATAGAAATAAAATAAGATTTAAAATTCATTGAACAAGTATATAACCAAATAATTGTTTGACTGTACTATCTATCTGTTCATTTAGTAAATTTATGTTTTATTCCATAAAAAAGGAAAACCTTTCTCTATGGAAATACATTCAAGTAGAAAACATCCAACGTATTATCAAGTTCCATATCACTTTGTTTGTGCGAGTTTAGGCTGTTAAAACAACTTTGTGTTCTTTGTATAACTAAAATATTAATTTAGAAATATGCATAATAGTGTTAATAAATATGGAAATGTAATATTCTCATTATAGTATTCTTCTTTGATGATTTCACCTGCAGTAAATTAGTAAAACCTTGTTACTTTAATAACATAGCAAATAAAATAAGAAAATTTGATATTTTTTTGCACCTTCTTTGTTGTAGGAGCCGGCTAACATGAAGCCTCCGAAGACACTGCAGCATGTTGGATTTTTATATTTAGTTTCCCATTTCTTGTAGCTATTAAATTATACCAACTATTCCAGGATGCCAGTACCCTACCTTGAACTGTACAGGTCTTTGACTGGTTGATCGAAGTAAATCTCTGGGTTAATATTTGACTTGCCAAAAAGTGCCTGTTTTTTTGCGTCCAAAGCCTCGCATTCACAGAGAATTTGATAAGCGTTGTCTGTCATCTCATTACATAATCTGCAGTTGGTATCTCCGGCGCTGTCCCCAATTTTCTATAGATGTCATTTCAGTGTACAGTGTCCTGTTAGCAAACCTGTTCCGATGCGAAGAAGATTCTTACCGACCTGCAGTAATATTTCAGCTTTCTTTTTTGACGGTCGCTTAATAAAGGTCTTACTGTGAATATGCCTGATTGTATTGTTCCAGTGTTCTTTGTGTTTCTCCTTGACCCAACTTCTTATCTGCTCTCGTATTGTGGTTTTCAGACACTCCTAGAACAGATTCTGGGCCTATATATGCGGATGATTCCTTTCTGCCTAACTCATTGGCTTTTAGTTTCCTTCGATTGCTGAACGTTCGGGCGCTCATACAAAATGACTTTATTGCGGTTTGTCAGGCTATTCATTTTTCAAATGCATTCCAAAGCCAGTCTTGATTGCATCTTGGGGTGTGACGTTAAGTTAAAATGAAATACATAGCATATACCAACGCCTATTTCTCCGTGAAAAATAAATATCAGATTTTTTGGGGTAATACGCGTTTGCGTGCGTACTGTTGAATATAGATGGCTATAATACCGATCGCATCTTAGTTCAACAATTAAACCGTCCGTATAATAAAGACATACAACAAGACATGTACGTAATGCCGCACTAGTAAAAGTTAGTTGTATGAGTCTATATATTGAAACGAAGCAGAGACGGGTTTGTCTAGTGACTGTTGAGTGTGGCATCAGCTGATATTGTTTACTCTTAAGTAATCAGTAACTTATTGTACTAAATTAAGTCCGGATTTATTTCGAGTTGGGTACTCTTAAAATGATATGTCAAAATAAAAGAATGGCCACTTTTTTGGTAGGTAGTCAATTTGCAAATATGTATGCTATCCCATTAAATAATGCAAATATATTGTCATGATTTGCTCGAATAAGAACATATTGAACGCATTTATAACCTACTTTTATTTATTTATTTTTAGGTATAACTTTAAAAAAAATATATAAAAACGATCCAGGCTGTGCAAAACTTCTGCAGTTATCAATTCCTGCAGTGGTATTTTTCTTGATGATTTCTTCTTCAGAAAATAAAATTGATAATTGATAAGGCACTTACGGATCGAAATAAAATTTTTTACAGATAGAAGTTTTTATGGAAACAACATATTTTTACAGTGTATATTTAAGATGCAAGCATAAATTTAATTTAATGGGAATTTTATATCTATTTTTAACCAATTTTATTGATATGTCAACATTAGAACTGCATATATTTGGTTTATCTAAAATTGATGTGTATGCAGAGTTGCAGGCTACTGTACAGTAAAAATTTTAAATTGTTATTTATAAGTAATAATTTTTGTAATTTTTCAAAATTATTTTTATGTTATATGTATCCCTCCCCACCTATATTTTTATATTATCTCAGTTTATACATTTTGTAGTTCCATTTGCCATGCAAAATCTTGCGAACTTTGGAGTTAGTGCATGAAATGTATATTTAAGTAAACGATCTCGTGTTTTGTACCACGAGTTATTCCTTTCTTATATGTGTTAATTTTCATTGCTAGTCACTCTGATAATTATAAAATAAGTTCCAACATTTTTTTATTCTTAAATGTAAATACTGACCATTTAAAAAGAACAAAATAGATGACATTGGGATGATTAAAATAAGAATTAAAAGACAATAACTTACACAGTCTATTCCGTTAAAAAAAAAATTAAAAAAAAAATATCGATAGCGCCATCTACAAACAATTTTGACAGTATTAGAATAGTAATGAAATAAAATGAAAAACCCTATACATGAGAAGCATCCAGCCTGTCACACACCAACTAGAGTGAAATTTGTCACGTTTGTAGGACTCATCTTGTATCGTAAATCGTCCCATTTAATTTTTCCTGGTGTACTTCCTACCCTTAGAATTAAATCCCGCAATTAAGACTCTGTTTCTTTAATACTGTATGATACATTCTAATCAAGTGATAAGCAATATTCATACACAAACAACAACCAATAGGAAGCAACACGGTATACAGTATGTAATCTGAGACAAATTTATTCAATGTATCATAAGTTGCATACTCAATTATATGGGCAAAACGGAAAATATAAGAAATTATATAATATCTATGAATATACATAAATCATATACACCTTCACATTAACACATTTGAAGCCAGCGTGGGAAGAATTAGAATGACACCAGACAATTAATATACCGTTTAAATACAAAGTCTTGTTAGAAATAGAAAATAAATAAAAAAAGTATCAAAAATTAGAATTTGCTCACAAATGGGTTAAAATTTTTTACAAATGAAAAAACAATTTAATATCTACAATGTCTTTAGGTCTGCGGACTGACTTCAGGTAATAGTTGGGATAGATATATAAATTAGAATTAACTCTTTACCATCAATGCCTCTTGGGTGATCTTGTTTGATAAGTCTACATTCGTGCTGCATGTCTAGAAGTATTCCATAGTCTCCAAAATTAATGCAATACTTATTGAACTCTCCTTGCAGATGTATTTAAAGAATTTCTCCTTTACGGAAAAACTTCATCATTTACTTAGTATTCCTTTTATAGAAATTGCATAATGGCGTTAACCTTATTCAGAGTTAATTATTGCAAACGAGAAATTACCATATACAGCTTGAAAAATTCTCATTCCTGTAAATAATGATGGAGATGTGTACGCCATAGAAGTGTGAATGCGTAAGAGTCAGTTGCAATAAAATGGCAGAGTTAGATGTTATAGATTTCATGTTTTCATCATGAACATCTGCATGTATACACTCTTCTACATCTAAACAAAGATGTACGCTTACTAAAATGCAGCAGAAATTAATTAAAAGCCGGTTGTTTATTTAACCAATCTGAAATAGTAGAAAGTTCAATACGTATGCCTATATAACGTTTGCGGAACTAAAAAAGAAACAGTTTCATCTTGGTACTTAATATTTGCTTATATGTTCTGTCGAAATCGGCTAAATTGTTTAAATTTATTATGAAGGAAGAATTTTTGTGGGCGCTTAGTTACGGAATTAATGAAATATTAAGGCTGGGCTATTATTTTAAATGTTATTATAACCGGTCTGAAAATACATTCAAACGTTTACGACAGCCGCCTTTTACAAAAAGAAATGTTTTATAGGCCTCCTACTAAAATATTATTGTCATTATTTTTTTTATTATTTTTTTTTATCCTAAGGTGGCCGTATTCCCAAAAAAATGTTTTAAGTGTAAGTGATTTTCGTTTATGGTAATGCTTTTGATTTTACGTAGCTATGAAAATTAGAAAAATAAATAACAGACGAAAATAAATTGAAAGTACGCATTTTACAGAAGACGTTCGTGATAAAGTTTCCAAGATTATAAATGTAGTTTAATTTAATTGGAATATTTTCGTTTTATTGTTTCCGTTTTGAAATTTAACTTTTATGATCGTTCAATGATCTATTACTATTACTCACTCTATGTATTTTAGCGTTTTTATTTTTGTTATTACTATTAGTACACTTTTAAATGAAATCGATAATCTTACCCTCAGTTTCAACCATTCTTATCTAACAAGAGCGGTGTATAACCTATTATATTGTGTAAGCGACGCTTTTATAAACGTTAGTTTTTAAAAGGTGGAGTTTAACGAACTACAATTTGTCGCTTCCCATTATTGTGAGGATTATTGTTTCTTGATTACTATGAGTCATCCTATATTTTTAGAAACTTGCATCCAGGCACAAATAATACTTGGCAGTTGATTCCATCTTCCGTTCGTTTCTAGAAAATTAAATACCTTTGGTGTCTGAAAGGTAACCTAAACTATGTACATATATACATCCAGAAATTATTTGTGTATATGCTTTTGCAAACAGATAATTTTTACGATAGAAATCTGTTTATTTATAACGTACATACTTATATCTTTGGTGTTGATAGGAGACAAGGTTACGGCTCTAATTTAAATTAATCTAAGTACGTAATTCTCTATAGCTATAATTAAAAATATGAGCATGTAATTTCATTTAAGTATGTTAGAATATTTCCTGGATGTAGAGGATTTTTCATTTATTTTTATCATTACTTATTTCAATTACTGATGCAAATTCAAATATATAAAATAATTGATAATGATAATTTCCGCTAGAATGGTGATTTTTCTCGTTCTTGTTAGTCCTTCATTTCTTAATTTCGTACTTATTATTTAAATTTAATTGATTCTATGTTATCTAACTATAAGACTATCTTTATCTAGAATCATAGGGCATTCGCCTAAAGTAACACGGTAAGTAAATAAGTGTTTGAGAGAAATACTGTAAGAACAGTTTCAAATAGAAAAAGAAAATAATTTAGTAATTTTGGATTTTCATAGCATTTTTTTGCGTTGTTTTGAATCGATTATAGCTTTAAATTATTTTTTTTTACTATATGATCTATTGCATGTTATTGTACATTGTGTTGTCGGCTAGCTATTATAAGAACTTTTCTGCTATTAATTTTTCGAACAAAAAAGTTCTGTATGAAGGTTTTTACTTGTTCTAAAACCCATAACTAGATTACCAATTTTTTAAAATAACGCAGTTCCCTCAAAGAATTTGTACGATTTCTAGATATTTGTAAATATCTCTGAAACTAGGCAACTAGTATAACCAGATATATATACGTGCTAGGAATAATGCCGCCGGCATACTATGGATGTCACTGGTAGGCTGATTTTACAAAAATGTATGACCAAACAAATATTAAACGTGATCGAACTCGGTTAAACGTAAGTGCAAGTTTCCATTGCACGCAAAAAAATAGGATAAGGCAAAGAGTCGGTGAGAGACGGATGAAAATAGTTTAACTACGCGCGCAACGGATAGGTAGAGCATTAATAAATGAATTGTCATTTCGCGAAACTGTTATGAAATTAATACTAAAGGGGTCAAAACAAGTAACAGTTAAGTAAACAAAACAAAAACTAAAATACAAATGTGGACCCAATTGATTAATATTCGTTTTATAATAAAATTATACATATTTTTGCGTTAAAGCGAAGCTACACACGGAATAATTGCTTTTAAACATACCTACATTTAGTCTCTAAAGTAACTTGAATAGATATAAACCGCAGAACTAGTAATATCCGGTGCGCAAACCATCTACTTATTTATATGCCAGGGGGTAGAATTCAAATTTGCCGTGATTATTTTTAGTTACTAAAAATGTCTAGAAAGTCGTGTTAAATGTAATTCAAAATCACAATTATGGTGGCAAATTTGAATTTTGTCAATTGGGATAGATTTCTTAATTACCCCCAGCTCTAGTACTCAAGTGCTATGCATATGAAGTAGTTCACTTGTGTTGTCGCTGATTTTCGTACGTCCCTTGCCCCGCCGCTCCTTAACTGCCCCCGCAGAGAAGTAGCGCCGCTCTAGATTACGCCAGCGGAATCACACATCTTTGACCATATGTATACTAGTATAATATTTGGTATAACATAATATATTGGAAGCACAATTAAGAGAAGAGTTTTGAGGAGACGTCGCACAGTGAGGCCAAACGGCCGAAAAGCGGACAAAAATCCATATCTTGAAAACGGATAATTCTATCGAGATGCGGTTGATTTTATTAGATTCAGTGTGAAAAAATACGTTAATAATGACACTAAATTTCAAAACCTAATTTGTTTAATACATACTTTATTAACAATGTTACCCACAAGTAGTTTGTTCTTTATCAGCGGGCAATGAACTATATACTATAAGATTTTAATGACTTTTCTTATGGATGTTTCGATGATACATATATTATTTTCTTCAGGATGTAATTTAAATTTGAAAACTATAAGTAAACATTAAAGAAAATCACACAAATAAATATTGTGTTCATGATGTACTGTTTGTATATCTGAAGATAAATAGATTATACTACAAATATGTTCAATACCAATCATTAAAATCTTAAATTTACTATTAGAAAAGAAATTTTTTCAGTTTTAACATTCTAACGAATTAATGAAAACAGAATTTTAGCAAAATTACACCAATAACCAATAGCATCAAATATATACATAAATTATAATTCATATGAATCAATTCGTATTAAAAAGGTGTTTTAATATCACTAGCAGATAGAAAATTCACCAAATTCAGAGTAAGAGCAATAATAATAAAGCAAATGCAATGTATTTTAAAACTATCATTACTCAAAAGATTTGATGACAAACTTTGAAAAACGGATTATATAAATATTATAATAGTACAAATAAAAGTTAAAACGAGTACAAACTATTTATAGTTGAAGAAACTAGCAAGAAATACCCTCAAGAATGTACTAAAGTGGTACTATTGCTGTCACTAATATAAAAAATATTTATACAATATAAATAAAATAAAAAATTCAAATATTTTGTCACAATATCAACTCCTGAGCTTAAACACTGATAGAAGTGAAACATCTGTTGCGGTTACCAGCGCGTACATCTTAAAAAAAATGCATATATACCTACATACGTCCGTCAATGTTAAAGTGTATATTAGTATTATACCTTTTTAACTTACTTTCAAAAAGAAAAATCCTAACTTCTTCTATTTTACTATGAAGACATTTAGAATTGAATTTGCAATCTTCTTTGGTTTATGGTATTTAGCAATTTAGTCATTTATTTGGAGGTGAGGGATATTCGCGGGTGCGGATTATATACATATTACATATATTTACAAAAACTAAAATATTTACGGGTATAGAAGGGTGCAACTTGTACTTGCGTGGGAGTTTTGTGTGCAAAAAATACTATAAAAACTATTAATGGATAAGTTATTCTGAAAGAATTACAATAATTAATAAGAGCCGTATGTTGTTAATATGTTCTCACTTTATCTTGTTGATATGTGTTATTTGTAATAATAATTATACAAATCATGATAGGCATTTTTTTTTTCTTTAAAACAAGTTTAATCACTTAGAAAATGTTGTACACCATTATATGCCGATAATTACTAAATATGCAAGTATATGCAGATGATACTTTCAGGTTGTTTGCACTGATGCTTCCTGATTCAAACGCAATAGATGCCGATTTAAAGCATGATAAAGCTTTTTTTTAATGTCAAATTGAGGTGGTATGTATTATGTATACTGGCTAATTTACTTACTATGCGCTTTGCTCTAGTATTTACGTTATCATAGCTAACTTATATTAATTGTTACACAACTAGGAATCAGTGTATTTCTTAGAAATAGATCATTTTTATAGCCTGGAATTTTGTCCGCCGCTGCCCCACTGTGCGTCGGTCAGCCAAGTTTTTTAAAGATGAGCTTTCCTGATATTGAAAAAGAAATATACAATTACGCGTCTAAATCGCGCTACCCGTTACCTACCTATTTTTTTTTTTTTTAGAAATAGTTTACTATGTTCGTTTTGTTTTTGGATGTTATAGATCTGATTTACAAATACGACGTTTTTTTTTTTTTCCTTATATTGTATCAATTATAACGTTTGGTTCGGTTTGGTTGCTATGTTCGCAACATTTTCAAGTAAAATTCTGACCATAGGAACAAAACGTTGTAATTAATAAAATGCAAGGAAGAAAACGTTACATTTTTAAATCGGGTGTATGTATAATACCTAAAAATAAAACGAGTAATCAAAAGAACGGCAAAAACCGAAATAAATAAAAAATAATAAAAATAAAAAATATTGGGATATGAGACACAGTCAAGTAACAATGTTCAAATAACTTTGTCCTCGCACCTTTTTGCATTATTTTTCCTTTCTTGTACAAATTCGTTACCTCTCTGTGTGTGTGTATTGGGGTTAAAGATCCCAATATTTTCCTCAGAATTTTTGTTTATTAAGTTTCTAATTTTTGTGGTTACCCATGTTTCTCTGGCACGCAGCACAACTGGTTATGATCATCTCGTAAACTCTAATTTTGATTACTCGTGATAATTTTTTTCTTATTATTATTGATTTTGACTTTACCACTTTATTCCCCTTCAAGATTCTATTTTCTAATAATCTTGGCTACTCTTACTGGTATACTATTGAACTGTACATAGTTAATTTTGATGTTATCTTTATTTTCATCTCCAGGTGTTTTGCTATTTTTGTTTATCTGCAATCCAAATTTGTTTTCTTCCTCAAATTTCTCAAAACCCCTCTCAGTTTTTGGATCTTGTTAACATGACTACGCCGTCTGTGTATGTAATCCAGTGTATTTTGTGATGGTAAAACGAATATGTTATTTGTTTGTTACTATTTTTACTATTAGTTCCATTGCTAGTGGAACACCGAAAGTGCAAGTATACTTATTAATGTATACGTAATCGTCAAACTTGAACTAGGGTAAAGGAAAGCAGAGGGAGGAAAGAGCGCGCCTCGTTCTAAAATAGAAACAGACATATAGGCACTTCTTCTACCACATGCCCAACGCCCAATATCGTTTCAAAATTGGCATCGATGCGTATTGCAAGGTCATTTTATGCATATTATAAGATTTCCATACTAAAGTTAAATTTTGTCGACTGTGATATATATCTGCATCAACATTAGAGCTCGCAGTATTTTAAAGATTGGTTTACAGATATTTTCTTACCAAATACTGAAACTGAAAGCGTTGGATTTGTTATTAGTTTTTTTAAATTGTTGTAATGTATTTTAAGTACTTAATTTTAAATCGTATTTATCTTGGCAAAAATAACAATGCTGTTTTTTATTATATTTGTAAAAAATGTAACTTAGTAATTAAAACCATGGAACAATATTAAATTTTTAACAATTGAAAAAGACAAATATATTGTCGAAACGTCTTGCTACATGAATTAGTTTCGTTTACATTAAGCCAATACATCCACAAACCAATCGTTTAGTATGTTATTGGATTCGTGGAGTGGGCATTGTCCAAGTGATGTGAAAAATTTAGTACCACTGAAAGAAAAACGACTTTTACGATTCCTAAAAAAACAACTCCAACATTCAACATTCTCAGATGAAGAACTACTTATGAGATACGATTTAACTCTACATCAAAGAAATATTATATTATTCAGTTACAATTTTTGACACATAATCAATCGCCGAGATTTTTCAATTTATTTAAATTATCGACGATCAGTCACCAAAGTATGTGAATCCTGCTTCCTGAAGGATTCACAAAGTACACCACTATGCAGTATTTGTGGCAAGCCTGGTGCATGTTATGTTTTTTCCCATAAATTGAGTTATTTTGTTGTATCATTAATATACCTATATCGATAAATTGTACATAACCTTTTGTATTTTTTCAGCAAATAAAAATTTCCGAATTTGAAAAGAAAAATATGGGGTGGGGGTTGTTACCAGTAAACAATAATGGTGAGAGGGAAACTATTGTCACTATCCTTTAGTACTAGTAAAACAGTTAAATATTTGTCTTAACTTTTTTTTGACATGTCTTATAGTTTTGTTGATATTAAAGCAAATAACGTAGAGCAGTGTTGCCAGTAGAGCGCGCCACCCTCCGAAAACGAGGGATTTGGCAGCGAACGAAACTTACACTACATGAGCTTGTTATTGTCACTTTCACAAGAGTTAATATTTTTTTTATAATATCTAATCTTTCAAGCACTTTATACAATCTTTTTCTAAAAATCGACTTAATGCCTGTTTGAAGTCAAAGACCATATGAAACCTAGGTGTTGTTCGTAGCTATTACTTTCGATACTTATCTTTTATATTTACTTATGTAAAAATCCATTGCCAATCTCCTACGTCCGAATGGTCCGTGATATTCATCTAACACTTTGTTCTTGTATTTGGTGATTTACATGTCATCTTGCCAACGATTTTGTATACCATCTCAAAAACTGCAATTCCTTTATAATTTTTGCATGCGTTTTGGCACGTTTCTTTTTCACTTCTATGTTAGGCAAACAAATTAATTATTCCCATCTTTAGACATCGTTGCGATTCGTTTCTGTGATAAATGTTCCGTTGGTAGTACTTTGTTGTCTCTTCTGTTACATATCGATTATTTTTAATTTTCGCGTTATTTCTTTCTTTTGAAGCTCTGTTACACTCTTAATGAGTGACTATTCTTTTCTTGTATGCGTTCGTTTTCTTATGCTGACAATCGTTGCGCGTGTTTGACTTCATTTTCAATTATTTTCTACTTATCCTCTACGCAGAATATTTTTTATTTCATTCGGGCCAACATATTGCGCGCTGATTCAAAATCCTGTAGATAATAAAATTGTGCTGCTTAGTTCTAGTTACACTTCTTTATTAAACCTCATGTAACATTTTTATCTACGCTGATAATCGTTATGGTAAATCTCCTTGATTACACGGTGTATCATATTCATTATTCATTAGATTAGCCTTGTCAAGCACCTATTTGTAATTAGTATTTCCTAGCGAAAACATGTTTAGAATACCAATACAGTCAGTTGTAAACATTGTTAGTAAGATAAAAGTAGCTGGCGATTTATACAAGCAATGATTTGTGATAAATAGTATCTATTATACATATAAGCCAAATGTAAATAAATTTATAATTTCCTTAAGTTTTTCCAACTCATAATAATTAATGCAACAGTTTGAAGTTATAAATACGTCAAATAGTATTTCGCATAGGTTACCTAATGTTTAAACGTTGTATTTGTCCCAATACATAATGTTACATTTTTATATTATATTACCTTTGTCTGCACTATAAATGCGTCAAATTGCATTAGCAAGTACACGCTGATTGCATGTGTGGTTAATTGCAGCTAAAAAGAATATTGATTATTAAAGTAACACGCCATAAATCCTTTTATGGATCCATAAACCGAAATGAACGAATTTATTATCCAGTATGTGTGTTAACGATTCTTCAAAACTGCATAAATTAGCAAACACACAAAATATTTACTCTCAAATGGTTGGTTTGTGACGCGTATAATGAAAATTTATGTAGGTTAAAATAAGACGGACAGACGGCGGATTAATCGACTTTGTTTATTTAATCTGATTGTTAAAGCTTGATTTTAATTTTTGGCTCTTGTTTATTTTTGTATTGCATCACCCTACACTAACTTCAATCTATTCACATATTCCCTGGTTAATTTTCCTAGTAAATATGTTTGAGTAATGGCGTTAAATATAAGTTCATTACGTAAATGGAATACATTCAGTATTATTGAGGAGTAAGTTTTATTTTCAGGAATCATAAATTTGACATTTTGCCATAAGTAATCAAGATTATGTATTATATAGTCACGGCTAGAATATCCTCATAAGTTTTTGCAAATTGTGAACATTTATGTCTTCCTTAAATCATGATAAATTGAAAAATGTTAATTCAGTAAAAATTGTGCAATGTATTTCGTCTATGTCAAAGACGTTTTCATGATTTCTTTTTATAAATTGTTTAGAAATTGTTAAAATTGAAGAATTTTTCTATAACATGATGATTATACAATATACTTATACATTGTAAAAAAAGCCGTCTCCACACTCCACCATGTAATAATCTTTTTTAAAAGTGCTTTGTAATACAACATTGTAATAGGTTTCGATTTATAAACTAAACTGCAAATTTGGTGTCTTTTTAAATATACCGAATGGACCATTTATAAGTACCGAATAAAAATGGAACGCTTTGTCATTGTTCGGCTTTTCAGTCCGTTATATAATGTTTAATCGGCTAGAAACACATTCAACTCACATCTTTTTTGAGGCAAATGCTTTGAATCAATAACGTCGGAGACTATGCACATAGGAAGGAGAAACTTAGATGATCTTGGACTGTTCCGGGGGTGAAGAAACAAAGCTGGCAGAGAAGGTGAAATATCTTGGTGTCACCCTTGACCCTAAGCTTACTTGGAATCGACAACTTCAGCAGATTAAAACCAGGGCGGAGACAACACTTACGCTGGCTGGAAGAGTCCATCGGAAAACATGGGATTAAGACCTAATATGATGTACCAAAGATTTATCATGGTGGTCAGAGCCATGATCACTTATGCAAGCCTGGTGTAGTGGACAGAGATACAGCAGCAAACTGCTATAACTGAAGATACAGGGGCTTACGTGTTTAGGAATAGCAGGGGCAATGGAGTACCTCCTAGACCTGCTTCCTCTCTATTTGGCGATAATGCGGGAATGTCTGTCCAAAGCAAACGCTCACGTGCGTAGTAAAAAGTTTCCCACTACACAACAAGGTCATGATCTGTGCTATTTTACTGCTCTGAACGTTACTAGAATCGTCCGAAGTGAGAACGAAAACAGACCTTTATATTCCAACAACGAAGGATTGGGGCATAAGAATTTTGTGGATTAAGTGGAAGGCAACCTTTTGTGAATGAGATCAGCCCACATGATTTCGATGTACCTTTTTAATAGGAATTTCGAGGTGGAAATAACGGATCCGATAAGCTGGAATCAATCCAACTACAGAAAGAGGTTCGGAGAATTGATCTGGTTTAGAGACGGATCAAAAACCGAAAACGGGGCTGAACCTGGAATTTACAGTGAGGTGAAAAACTGTTGAAATAGTATCGCTTTTTATCAAGTTGTTTTTTTTTTTTTGTTTTATAGACAATATATGTAAACAAGTAGTATCAATAAATAAGTCAAAGTTATAGTCCGCATATATTTTTTTATCAAAAACACAGTGATCACCCTTCCACTAAGAAAATATATTACGGTACTAAGCACGGTATACGCAATCTTGCATTGTAAAACAGAAATCAATCAAAGGATTTGTAGAAATTAACGGATCTATATTGCAGCAGACAGTCACGCTATACTGAGGGCACTAGCGAGTCCTAAGATACAATGAAGACTGGTTTGGGAAAGTATTCGAGAACTGAATGGCTTGACAGATCGCAAAAAAGTCACATTAATGTAGATGCCCAGATTCGGGAATCGAAGAAAACGAAAAAGTGGATAAGGTTAGCAAGAAAGGGATCATTGGCTTCATATATAGGCTGAAGGTCTTTTTTTTGGGAGTATGTAAAAACACAACACGAGAGCAGGTAAGGAGTGGGGTCAAAGAGAAACACAAAGAATACTTTAATAATACAACCATACAAATTCATGAAAATACATTTATTAGGGTATCATTAAAGAAGGAGACTGAAGAATTGCTACCACGTCTTCTATTAGGTTATTATACATTGAAAGACACCTACACAAAATTGCGATCAATAGTGGAGATACAACTGAAAATTGTGTATTGAAATGACAGGGAGACTTGCCACATTCAGTGTGAATACAAGGCTCTGGACGCAAAAAGACAGGTAATTTTTGATAAGCCAACAATTACCTAATAGTAACTAGAATACTGCAATGATTGGCACAATTTAATGGGTAAAAGAAATGGGGGACTAAATACAAAAAGCCAAGATTTTGCAGTGTTCCGGGAGACTGCATCTCGGACAGCTACCACAGCAAAGAAGAAAGAAAATGAATTAAAAGTCGAATAAATCGATTAAGCATCTGCTATTGACATAATTAATCCGGCAGTACATACCTTTCTTCTAATTAAATGTTGATTTTAAATGGGCTATAGATTAGCGTTACATTTGATGAAGCACTTCCATGTTTTGTATTTAAGATCACTGCAGAAAATGGAAAACGCTTCACGTTGAAATAAATAATTCCTCCACTGTTGTATGACAAAAGTCAAGTACATACTTAACACTAACGAATCTAGAAATGTACGCTATATTTTATGCTGCAATAAGAAATACCTTGTTTAAGGAGTACTAATTTCTTTATTACCATTGAAGTTCTATACAAAATGTACATAGTATATATGTTTAACGCAGTAGATGACAGCAGAATCAGCAGGTGATAAGTAGACGGCATTTTAAACCGAGATTGTAGTTCCCTCTCTGGCACATGTTCTCTACACTAGAAAACCGATTTATTTGATAATACCAAGTTTTCTTTAAGTTAACTAAAAATTGAGTTAAATATGGGCAAACAAATATTTGGTTAATTCAACCAAATTATTTGTTCATTTATCCCTTTACTTATTTGCATTATACTTAACTGTCGATAGTTATCGATAGTCAAAACTATCGATAGTGACTATCGATAGTGCCCACCACTACTTAATGTATATAACATTTAGATCATTTTTTTTAGATTGCTCGAAGTATTATTGTTAGCGAAACATATCAATGGATTAAGGTAACCATTTTGTCGCCACATTATTTTTGGTTTTAATATATATTGGCACGTAAGCTTATTACTGGTATATAATTTGTTAAAAACAACTGTTTTAGATTAGGTACAACATGTGCACCACTTAAAGCAATAAACTAGAATGCTACGGAGCCTCAGAAGATATATGTAAATGTATCACACCACTTGAAATAAATTCATCTCGTGTATTCTACATCGGTCATTGCATGGCTACGAATTCTCTACATACGTCATTGATGTGAGTACTACGTACTCATCGCAGAGATTTTATTGCCGAGAGAGTGTGAAAATGAAACATTTTTAGCTCCTAATATTAGACACAAAGTTTATTTGCAGGTTCATAGTTGTAGTTTAGCAATAATATAAAATATTATCTAAAATAATTTGAGTTAAAGAAAATACCTATTTTAAGATGTGAATGGGATTTAGTGTACTTTGTGCATTCGACAAAACTGAGTAATAAAATTGCTATAAAACACCAAAATTCATTATTATTATTATTATATAAGACTGCAAAATATATCTTTAGATACTAAAGATTAACAAAAATCTGTTTATAAATTGTTTATAGATAATATCGGATGTTCACCATAGATTATACGTGTCTATCGGACACTCCTTTTGTTATTTAAATATTTTATCTCCAAGTCTTATCTATTTGCTTATTAAAATTAATTGATCTTAGTAAGTTATGAATATTTCATGTTGGAGTTAACCTTTCTGGGAATTTTAAAATTAGTAACATATATTATTTATTATTATATTTATATTGTGGACGTTGTTTACAAATTGTAAATGCATGCATAATGACGATGCATCTACAAAGTGACAGTAGATGAAGCATTTTATTATATTTGCATTATAGAGGCAATTAATTAATTGACCAATAAGTGGTTTTTTTTGTTTTTGTTGTGGGATCCGTCTGACATGGAGTCTCCGGAAACACTGCAGCCTCTTGATTTTTTCATATTTATTCCTCCATTTTTTAACCCATTCAATTATACCAGCCATTCCAAGATCCTAGTACCCTGCACTAATTTGTACAGGTCTGCCTGGTTGATCAAAGTAATCGTTTGGGATCATTTTTGGCTTGCTAAAAATTGTTTGTCTTATATCCAGAGCCTCGCATTCACACAGAATGTGGTATGCCTTCTCTGCTCGCTCATTACACAGTGCAGTTGGTATCTCCAGTGATGATCCCAATTTTTTATAGGTGTACTTTCAGTGTATATATAGTGTCCTTTTATGATGCGAAGATGATTCCTATTTAGTTCTTCAGGCTCTTTTTTGATAGTCCCTTAGTTAAGGTATTATGAATATGCCTAGTACTATTATATCTAATTATACTATTTTCTTTTTCTAGAAATTAAAGAATTTTATCGGAGTAGATGTGAATTTTAAGTAAAGTGCTTCCCATGCCAATTTTTTCCCTGCATAATATACTTGAAACGTTGCAAACACATTTCAGCAGAGTTTGAATGCCTGTCACATTTTTGGCGAGAAAGACGTTATGCATAATTAAAGCCGCACTTCCTCTTCAAAGTTACATAATAACACATGTGTTTTCATACTATGCATTCCCAATTTTGCGACAGCTATACGTTTTACCATTAACTTTAATGAGATTTAGAAATATGATAGATTTATTAAGCAAACGCGTGTAGATGCCATAGATTTTATCGATTGGTAATTCAACATAAAAGAAACAGTATATAATCGATCCTCCCATTAAATGTGAGTGTTCTATCGGTTTTCCGGTTGAACATATGTTTTCGCAATAACCTTAGATCATTGTTGATCGCAAATGTATCCACAAGTAGGAAACCATTAACATTATAGCACTTCGTGTAACATCTCTCTGATATATGAAATGATTATGTATGTGTACATATGCAAAAATAGTACAAAAAGAAGCACAACGAATGCAAATGCAATTCTTACTGAATTTATTAGTTCGTTCACGGTTTAGAGTAAAATTTTTACTGTCGATTTTATTACTGCCTCAATTATTCGATTTCATGTGTACTGCAGTTACATAACCTTGCAACTCGGAATATATTTACCCGTGCGTTACAAATTGTAATACAAGTAAGGTAAGCAATATTGTTTACAAAATACCTATAGATGCTTTCTTGCTTGTTGTATGACTACTTGAATTGCAACGATTATATATGAGTGGAATTAAACGTGTGCTGAACTAGTGATTAAGATAATTAATTTGCGTTCTCATGGGTGAAACAGGGTTTCAAGTTCTATTTCTGTTATTTCTAAACTCTTATTTTGCAATTGGACTATTCAGCATATTTTGGGAATTAAAAGCATCGTAAATTTCATCCTCAACATCAAACGAAAAATTAATCTTGTATGCTAAACATAAATTTATTATATTAGCTTGTTGATACATAATATGAATTAAAAAAACGTAAAAAACAAGGTACGTCCAAAGTACGATATTTTATTTCGTAATGTACCCATCTTGAATTTTTAAGTTTAAATTTAATATTCCCATCACTTTTCAGCATGACATAAAAACAATGTAGCCAGTAATTTTAGTTAGAATTCTGTGAAAAGATCATTATTAAATGTTTTCTTAGAACACATTTTTATCTTACCAAAGAAACATTTCAGCAAAATTTGATGCTTCCGCATAGTTTATCGGGTTGTGTAAGAAATCATATTATGCTTTCCATAACCAGGCTTTAAGGGTAAAACTAGTATTGGGCAGACCTTGGCAGACCAGATTTGAAATAAAAATACTACTCTTTCCATTTGCAGTAACAAAGTTGACAACTACCTCCGGTGTAAGGGAACATTACCGCAAGTCGAAATATCTTAGCTAAACTGACTTACACCCACAGACTTACTACAAACATTTTAAAAATATCGTATTTATTTACTTCTCTATAAACTTTTAATGGAAGCTCGCCGTAAAACGCACTGTATATATAACCCTAATAGACTTAGTTTTCAGTTATGGATTGTCAACTATGCAAAGTGATCTGAATGGAAGAGTAGGGAACCAGAACAAAGGGATAGAGGAAATGATGGGGAAAGAAGGTGAGAAGGTTAGAAATAATAATGGTGAAAGGATAATCCAACTATGTTTGGTGAATAAATTAGTAATAACAAATGACAAAGTACTAACATAAAGATATTCATAAGTTTACAACAGAGGAGAGAAGTCGAAAAGAAAAATCAATAATTGACTATTTTTTAATCAACCGAGACCGATTTAAACAGGTCAGGGATGTCAGGGTAACAAGAGAAGCCAAAGCCAGGAGTGACCACTACTTATTAAAGATGGAGATAAGAATAGATAGTAAAACCAAACAAGATAAAAGAAGAAGAAAGGTAAAAGAGAAAATAAATAGTTACAAACTTAAAGAAGACGATATTAGAGCAAACACCAGGAAATAGTGAAGAGAAAGCTAAGAGAAAAACAGAATATGGAAGGACAAGGGGTAGAAGAACACTGGATAAGGTTTAAAGAATGTATACTGGAAGCATGCAAAGAATGCTGTGGAGTAACGAAAGTAGGAAATACAAACATGGAGAAGATGGCAGTGGTGGAACGAAGAAATACAAGGACTAATTAAAGAGAAAAAATATATATGGAGAAAATACTTAAGTACTAAAAAATCGGAAGATTATAATAAATATAAAGAAAAAAGAAAGAAAGTGAAAAATGCGGTAAAATAGCGAAGAAGGATGGATGGATAAAATTCGGGGAAAAAATGAATCACAATTTTAGAGAAAACCAGAAATTGTTTTATCGAACATTAAAACAATTAAGAAACAAAAAAGAATATACAATGATGAACGTAAAAGATAAACGGGGAAACATAATAACGGATGAAGACAAAATAATGGAAAGATGGAGAGAATATTTCCAAGAGTTGGCCAAAAATGACAGAGACATATCAAATGAAAGCACAAGTATGGAAATGAAACCAGAAATAAGAGAGATATCTGAACGAAAGGTAACGGAGGCGATAGTTAAAGTGAAAATAGGAAAAGCACCGGGAGTAGATAACATTACAGCGGAGATGATCAAATATTTAGGATGCGAAGGATTCAAAGAACTCCAAAAAATAATTAACCTCGCAATTACATCAAAAAGATTGCCATGGGATTGGAACACTGGATTAATCTTGCCCATTTTTAAAAATGGTGATAAAAGGGAATGCAAAAACTATAGGGGAATAACGCTATCAAGTATACCGGAAAAGATATTAGCAAGAATAACGGAAACACGAATTCGAGAAATTGTGGAAGACACTAACACTATTGAAGATACGCAATATGGATTTAGAGGTGCCAGAAGTACGCAAGACTTAATCTTCATAGTAAGGCAAGCCAGTGAAAAAGTGATCAACAAAAATACAAAATTACATATATGCTACATCGACCTACACAAAGCGTTAGATAGGGTAAGGAGAGATGATATATGGAAATCATTAAAAAAGAGAAAAATCGACGAAGAAACCGTAGAAGTCTTAAAAGTCTTAAAAGAATAAATAATGAAGAGTCGAAAGAATTTAAAACAGAAATAGGTGTTAAACAAGGATATGTTCTCAGCCTCATTTTGTTTTCCTGTGTTAGATGACGCCAGAAAGAAGGCAAAACGAAAAATGAAACAACTAAAAAAAAAATTGGGATATTGGAAAATGAAACCCACTAGTATAGCAGAGTTGATGTATGCCGATGATATGGTGGTATTGGCAGAAACCCAAGAAATCCTGCAACATAACATAAATATTTTAAATGAAGAACTTGCAAAAATTAATACGAAAATAAATACAGATAAGACAAAGAGTATGATAGTGGCAAAAGAGAAAACAAAACATAACATCAAAATAAACGGACAAATAATTGAACAGGTCAACGAATACAAGTACCTCAGGACGATAATTGCAACCAATGGAAAGATAGACAAAGAAATAGATGAAAGGATGAAGAAGGGTGGAAAAATATATAATACGATGAAAAAGACATTCCTAGATAAAACAGAGATGCAAAGGAACGTTAAAGTCGACGTAATGAATAAAATAGTAAGGCCAATGCTGATGCATAGCTGCGAATCCTGGACGCAAACCGAAAAACATAAATCCAGAATTCATGCCATGGATATGAGATTCCTAAGAAAAGTAGAAAATAAAACGAGAAGAGATAGAATCAGGAATGATAAAATAAGGGAAGAATTGGGAATGATACCAATACGAATGAAAATAGAAAAAGGACAGCTAAGATGGTATAGACATATTGGTCGAATGTCAGAAGAAAGAATAACTAAGAAAATTTATGAAACTAAAATATCTGGGAAAAATACAAGAGGAAGACCAAGAAGAACATGGAACGATGAGATAAGGAAAGCATTGACCGAGAGAGAAATGACAAACGGCCGGAAAAAGTGGGGAGAGAAGATAAGGGCAAGAAATTAACCTCAACCTCGAAATGACCTTACACCTAACGGTAGAAAGGTTTTTAAAGGAATAAAAAAAAACTATGTAAAGTAATTGTGATTTCAACAACATACTTCTTAACTACTACAGTTGTAGTTTGTAATTACATTTTGCCAAACACTGACAGAATATAACTGTAGAAAATACAAGACGACTGTTTAGCAGAAAAGGAAATTGTGTAGAGGCTTAAGCGATTGGAACTATGTAAATATACGAAAAATGTTTAGACGAATTTAATTAATTATCCACTTAATTATAGTGTATAATTAATACATAGTGTTTCATTCTGGCAATTTGTATTACTTTCTATTCATATTTCAACCTTCACTAATGTTTAATAAATAAACCAGGGCGCCATATGCGACGAAACATATTGCACGGACGTTGCGCAAAGGCAAATATGGGATCCAGGGTATCCCTTTCGCGAATACATTTTCTCCTCGGCCAATTATATTAAGAGTAATGGAGAAGACGTGTTCTGTTTCACGCCTGTAATCAATCAAATCAAAACGGCATAGCCGTTCCATTCGTTTCACTTATTCAGGATCTAATTTTAAAGTTGTTACTTCTGGTTGATGCGAGTAATTTGCCCGCGTAGACACAACACCTCATTTTTTATATCAACATGTGGAAGAAACACATGAGTTCTAATCCAAAGCTTTGGGTATAAATAATTCCAAAACAGAGAGTATATTTGCTGTTTTCGGATAATTTATTATAGTGAGATTTACCCACTCCTCTTTAGGATAGCCTGAAAACTTTTTAGAATTTTTAGTAATGTGCTTAATTTGTTGATTACATTACACGTAGACCTCTAAAAACTGGAAAAAAAAGTACCTGTATCAAAACGGATTTCTATTTAATAATAATCTTTATTTATCTCATAAAACATTTTTAACAAATGTGTAGGATAAGTCGGTTAGTACAATTACATAACATAATACAATACAATAAAAGACAAAAGACTATGAACACTTTTGGAGAAAGACTGTTTTGATTCTATATTTAAAAGATGGCTTACTATTTACGGTTTTGATATCTTAAGATAGAGCCTTGCAAATTTTTAAACCCAAAATTCGTTGTGACTTTTTAAATAAAACAGAATTAAACTGTGGTATATGAAACTCATACTTCAATCTAATATTATGATTGTGAATGTCACTATTACGTAAAAAAAAACTGTTTTTGTTTCTGAATACTAAAACTAACAGTTCATATGTAAATATTGCTGACATGACCGCCTACTATCTATTGCTGCCATACTACGTATGATACGCTTCTGTACTACAAATACACGCGGACTATGTGACTATGTGTAAAATATGATCAATGTTGTGTATTGACAGGATGGTGACTTCTGTATACATTCTTCTGTCACACATAACATTGTTTGATTCGATTATAATGATATTTATGTATATATTATGAATATACAGGCTGATTCATTTTCGATCCTCACCATTGGGATCACGCTTATTATATAGGCGGCAGGTTTAAATTTGGCAAAATTGCTAAATTTTGTAGTTGTAATGATCCCGAAAAGAAAGTGGACGTAGAGCAAATGACAAAGACACTTGAGAATGTGTCTTTTTGGCCACTTTTAGTCTTCTATCTAATGGTGTACTTGAAATTTTTATAAGACGTTTCGATTCTTTCAACAACTTTCTTATTTCTTATGGGCGCCATGTGGGATTTTGACACCGCTAGAAAGAGTTATTTTTTCTGATTTCATTGACATTCGTTTTCGATATTATGCTTTAATTGAGGAAGAATTAAACTTAAGATTAAATAAATGAAATTTCGAAATGTCAATCACTTCGATTATCGTTGCATTAGTAATAGGAAAATGTATACCAACGAAAGACAAACCAGATATGTTATGTGTTTTTTATTTATCGAACCGAAAGCGAGTACAGGATATTTACAATTATATCCGGAACGACGGCAACTATATCATACCATTTTTATTGAAAAAAAACCCTGTAATATTGTTTACGCCTCTCCCTGTCTTTCGAATGTACAATCACCGACATTAATATTTAGCACCACCAAAGTGTTGGGTCATTCGTTCGAGTGTTAAATAATAATGTTGGCGACTGTACCTACATAATTGGGTGAGTTTCATATTTTTACTAAATCAACTAATTCAAAATTTTGATACTATATATTTGTGCTTTCGAGAGGGTCAATATCAAAATGTTCACATTTGAGAAAATTGCACGGAAGGTTTTATCAAAAATACTTTTAATTACAGTTTAAAATTGAGTACAAACTTTACTTACCAACATACCAACTTTGCTTCAGCACGTAGTCTCGAACAAAATATGAAAATAAATAAAATGCAATACAATTATTGACATTGGCCCTTTTACCTGCAAGTCACATATATATTACTAATTACACTGCACTACAAAATGTCTCTTAAAAGGAGTTTCTTGTACCTGTTGTTTTTCTAAGGCCAGGGCGCAGATGACAGATCTGTTATTTATTTTCTCGGATCAAACTTAGATTTTACAGTTAGAATTGCGATTTTTCTAGTCGAGATCAAGTTCTAACATATCCGAGACAGTTTAAATCTTTCTGTCGTGGCAGTAAAAACTAAACCTTTTGTTTAGGTATACACTGATAAAAATACATGGCAAATTTAATTTGATCTTCGCATTGATTTATATCGAGAGACCTGGAAATGTTATTTGGAATATTGCAATGTTTATTTATATCTGAAAAGTCATTCTGTGGTAATATTACTGCGATGGACAGTAATTCTCTTGTTAAATGTCAAATACTATTGCTAGACATTTCCACGTCACCGGAACACACTAAGAATTGTTAAAACCACATTTTGGGAAGATTTAGTCAAAGGTTGATTAAGTAATATCTTGATCATTACAACTTACGCAATGAACATCTAATAGAAACAATTCCCTTTTTCGTTTAAAAAATATGAGGGAGCATTCTATTCAAATACTCTCTTTCGCTGTAAGTTTTAAATTTATAATTAAATTTCGACTATATTTAACGAATAAGTTAACATAACAACATAAACACCGCTATAATTAATTAAAAACAAACGCTGCACGCGTTCACATTACCAAAGATAAGTTTCCTCAGGAGATAGGTAACTCCCATGTATATACTTATTAATAGTTTTTGCTAAAAATACCAAGGGACGTTTGTAGATGGCGTGCGCCAACCGATTATTAAAATGTACTTTTATTTGAATTTTTATTTCAATTGACAATATATAAAGATGTACATAAAAAAAACTTATGCGTAAAAATAACATTTAAAATTGTGTGATTGTGCTTATGAAAACGAAAACAAAAATGAAGCCTGACGTATCAGTGCCAGCAACCTAAATCACCTAAATTTGTAAATGTACCTAAACAAAATAGTTTCCTGTAGTTTGTTACCAATAAGAGTTACAGGGCCATCTACAAACGTCCCCTGTAACTACTATAATTTTGTTAACAGTTTGACCCATTAAACTTACCCATCTCCTATAGTATAGTTATCTCTGACATTACCTTCATCAACAGAAATTGCAGCTGTTATAATTCACAAAGTATAACTAAACTCTATAGTGCGAAACATATAGATTAGGAATCAATGAAAACATTCTTTCGTTTATTTTCTTAAGGATTAGGTGAAAAGGAACAGGCACCGATATCAACGACCTATCATACATATAGGTGCTTTGGCTTTGTGCCAAAATGTCGAAATGCATGGCCGTGAAAATCGTATAAAACTGTTTCGATTATTTTATTTTTTAGATTTTCTGTTTTATACTTTGCTTATTGCTTTGTTGATTTTACGTTAATTCAAGTCTTATTAATTTATCATAAATACCGTACTTTTAAGCATATATCACCACATCGAGAAATACGTTTCTTTATTGTAAAATCCGCATTCCTGGTTCTATTGCATTTCTTTTTTCCTCACATGAAAATACGATACTCACATACATACAAATGCGTTCATGACTGTTAGCTGTGTGATGTGCAAAATGGAACTACTTCTCTTTGACGAGCGTCTTCATTTTATCTCACACTCGTCTAGTTAATCTGATTAATATACATAGGCAGTTGCATGCACACATACTTTCGCGTTGAAATGACGTCTAGAACACGTTTTCTCTTGTTTTAATTTAGAACCAAGAGTACTGATTTTACTTTCATCTGAATATGTAATAGGTAGAATTAATGGTGAGACCGAAAGACAATGGCCTAGTACATTTACAGACATGTATGTATAAATTAATAGACATAAAAAAATGATGGGAAAAGATGTTTATCTTTGTGGCGTTTAATAACATGAAACTATTTAAAAAATACTTTGTGTTGAAGCTCGTTTTAATTGATATTTTGGATTACTTCAATTGATCTATAATTTTTTTTTAGAAGGAAAAAGAGGAAACCAAGTTTTTTTTTATTCTTTTTATTTAGGTAATGTCTTTCCTACCTGCATATTAAATGTGTGTGAGTAAATATCACTATTCATAATAAATGTTGATAGCAAAGAATATCGAAAATATTCAAAGACTAAGTTTTTAAGATACCTTATTGGGTTTAATTCCCTCCGGAAACTTTTTTCTTGTAACTTTGAAACAAGTTACCATAACATTATGCAGTTTTTTTAAAAAAAAAACATTCTTATATACTCATAATATCCATGAAATACAGTTTCCAGATTCATGAACAAAATTAAGAAAATGTTGTGAAATGATGGATTTTTAATTTCTTGTTCTCATTTCCTTAAATACTTTCTTACCATGCCAATATACCACTAAACTCTTTGTTTATTATTGCCTGGTTTGAACTTATTTAAATATTGACTAGGTATTTTATACTACGAAAATATAAATTTCGGTGTTTTAATTTTCTTAATCAACGTTGAAGTACCTTTTGCCCTATATCCTTATTGATGCCTTCTTTACAGATTAGAAATATGATCGCAACAATAAAAAAATTATGAAAACTGTAATAACTAAAAAAGTAAAAGAGATAGACATAGAGTATGCTTAACAAAAATCAAAGCATTTGCTAATAGGAGTTCAATAATGTAAACATATACATGTATTCTATTTTAAAAAAAATAAGATGTACCCATTTGAAGTTGACCGAGTTTCCACTTTAGTGACGAACACTCAGTATATTATAATACAACAACTATGGACACACTTGCAGGTATAAGTAGGTCCATAATAAGATATTTCAAAATTTAGTTCACTTATTCTAAATGGTAATTAAACTACAATCGCTTTTCTTAAACATATATTTGTATAAAACAGGCAGGACTTAAAGTTTCATAATCATAATATCTATTATTTCTCCCACTGCCAAATAATTTTTAATATATTTAATTTACAATTTTAACACTACAATCTTATTAGAAAATACATTTTAACTTAAAAATATTTTTAAAATCAACTTGTCCATTAATTTTGTAATTTGTTGATTTTTGTAATAGTAAACATTTTCGAACTTCTTTTTTGCACATTAATGAAAGCTCTGCCCTTGCTTTGCTGCACACAGTTTTTTTTTTTTTTTTAAATTGGGCTCGAAAGAAGCCAAGTACAGTCTTATATCTTGGGCAGCATCGAACTTGTTCCTGTATTTGTTTTTGATGAAAACGTATGATTAAAAAGCTCTTCTCACCAATACAGTGGGTGAAAATGGCAACAAAACTTTCATTGCCAGATCAGACAGACGTTAATATTCACTATTGAGGTCCAACCAAAAGTTATGGAGAGTTGTCTCCGTGAAAGCTGATTTTAATGTGCTGTCAGTAGAAATTTTAATCAGACTTTCCTTTTGTGCAACATTTGTGCTGATTGAAAGTTCTTTTCAGAGAAGAATCCAGTTAATACCTTCATCAAACTTTGAAAAATATCTCACAAATGACGATGTTAATCCTTTCAAGTGTTCAGATATTCGCAGTTTAACGTCAATGAGTTATACGTCTCTAATAACTCATTTTCTTTTAAAAAGGCACTTAAAGTCCCGAATGCTTCTGTCTGGCCCTGAAGAATACAAGATCTCCAAAACTCAATCTTTTTAAGCATAGATTCTATATTCTCTCTCTGAAGAGCGTGATTGAACTTGCCTGTAAACTCAGATTTACTATTGATTTGTTGAAAAATGTCTGATAAATAAGCCAAACATTGCGGCCAATCACTGTCATATAAACTGGATAACAGGTGAAAAGGCTTATCTTGAAAAAACAACTGCATTTTAAACTTCTTTGTTTAGAACAAGTTATTCTTTGAACATATCCGCCAATACATATTTTCTTCCCACGAACCCCCTAGCAACTCATTGCGAGCTCCCGGGGGTTCGCGTACCCCAGTTTGGGAACCACTGCTTTAAGTAACTGAAATGACTGACCACTGGAATTCCAACGCCTGACATTAGATCCTTAGTGGCTGACTATAACAACTTGAAACTTTTCACGTTTTTTCAGACAATATTCAAAAATAAAGATAATTCTTCAGTTTTAAATAGCTACATCCCGTAAATAACTCGACAAAAATTGCGATACTTAAAAATTGCACATTTTTTGTAAATATGGTTCCTAAAAATAAGTTATGATGGCTGACCATTGGCACGTTACCCTAAAAGCATATTCGGAAAATTATGGCTAGAACAATGACAGTTTTACAATTAACCGCCATAAAGATATCTTTCAAATGAGCTTCTGTATGTTGTAACTACTTTCCATTTAAAATTTTAAAGATAACAATGCTCTGTCTCTTACGTTTCAAGTCGGGTGCATATTCTTACATTCAAAATATCACAAATTGTCTAAATTATATTCGCATGCTGTTTGTTCATTGCCCTATTTTATTTCTTTCAAAAGTTATTAGGGAGGAGAAGGAGGAGGACACAATTTACGACCGCATTGTATATTCAAATCCATTTACCTGTGGAATTCAGGTACTGACTGCAAATTGAAATAGATTTTTTTCGAATTGTGCAAAAATATTCAATATTCATGGTTCTATTAACGAATATGAAATTCTCAATTCAACACTCACGGTTCTAATAAAACATTATTTGAAATGGAACCATATATATTTACCATCATATCAAACAAAACTTGGCACCTATATTGATTAGTTTTTAACGGCGAAAACAGTTGTGATGTTTTTGACAAATTGAAGTTGAACATTTTTAAATTAAATGTTAAAATATTCTTTTTTTATTATATCGAAATGCAAAGAAACTGACACTTTATAATTATTTATTTTATTAGTAATCTCAGTATCCATGTTCTTTATTTATTTTATTATTTTTAATTAAATAAATACATACATTACCAAGAATACGTTATGTTACCACTTTATGTTAGTCAAATACTTAGATATTTTAAGATAATGTTTTGTTTGAAGACGTTATTAATCGATTCCTAAAATAAATCACCAAGCTAGTTTACCAAGAATTTGACAAATGATCAACATGGTGTTTTCAACTGTTAGCTCATAAATTTTTAAATCTTTTACAACAGATGTAAAAATCTGGATATACACGCATTATGTAGGCATTCTTGAAAAATACGCCGGAGAAATATTTCTCTAATTGCAAAACATAAAAAAAAAACAACAGTTATGTGAATGGCAATATAGATTGTTATAGGCATTTTCAATTTCGGAGTTACGAAACATGTTACATTTACATGCCTACACGTCTATTCATATGAAACTACGCCTACAATTATGTAACACACATCATTTTGGAATTTTCTCAGATAATAGTGGAAACAGAAAGGCGAAATTTTTATGAAGCGATATGATAACTTTATTTCCCTGCGCTAAAGCTCATTAGGGATCAACTATAAATAAACAACCGTCTTTTTTGCTTACATATTCCGTAATAAAATATCAAACGTATTTACACCTATAAACGCCTCTGTGACGGAAATTCATATATCACGAATTTGATATTCAAAATATTTGGCTTATAATTTTAATAGTAATGGAGTAATCGTTAACCAGTAATAAAAAAACAAATTAGTCTCTGTGTTTCGCATATATTCTCACTAATGTAGAGATAAGCATGCAATTAAATTGTAGATAATAGTTTTGTAAGATACGCTTTTTCCTTGTAATCTATTTACGCGTTTCACATTTATTTTTATATGTACAAGATGAGATTTAACAGAACGGAAAATTCTAATGGTGCTCGAAATATTTTGCCAAATTTACTACTTATTAACACCAGATGCTCTTGACTTGGTTAAATTAGTATGCATTTGTAAGAAAAGTATAGACAGTTAGGAAACCTTTTTTATGCTTGAAATTAACAAATTCTAGTCGAACAGGGATCGATGTTTTAGTTTATATTAGCTTTGGTCTTTTTTCCGTTTGCATTACAACTGAAAACGCAAAAAATTATGATCCAACGTAATGTTTCTTGAAACAAAATCTTGAGTCATAACGCAAAAACGATGTGGCTAAAAACACATAGATAATATAATCTATGTTATGATTAGAGTTGGGCATTTGTCCGGCGGAGCAGATACGTATTGCGACGCGGGTCTCAAATAATGTAATATAAATAAAGTAGATCAATCGTATTATAAAAGATGTTATATTAATAGAGTTGTGCAAATTTTCCTTGGGGACAAAATCGGACAAAACGGGCCACCTTGCGACGCATTCAGATTTTATGTCACTACATATTTAGATAAAATAAAAAAAAAATACATTTTATAAGAAAAACAGGCACTGTTGTTACAGACTTGCAACTCTACGGTTCATCTGCTTTATTGGAGTACATGAATTGGAACGCACGTTCTGAATACGTACCTGCCGCACCGGAAAATTTGCCTAACTCTAGTTATGATAGCGACTGTATCCACTAACCTACGTGTCAACGTCATTGTAACACTAGTGTTAGGCTACGTTCAAATTGGTGGGGGGTAAATTTTTTATTTCCTCAGTTTCTATAAAATGAAATCATTTAATTATGTTCTCAATTATGAAATGAATCACTTTCTAACAGCAACTAACAGTAATTAAGGGCGTACGGCAAAGCAATATGCGGCAAAGGTATATAAATGCAGTTTACAGCACGACTTATTCGGTAGCTTTTTGCGAAATTGAGATAATAAATTTTGGCTTTGCTTATTGTGTTTTGAAGTATACATATTGCTGTGTACTGATTGAATTAAATGAAAATGCAAAACGGTTTTTACAATGAAAATTAAAATAAAATATTAGCTAGCTCAACGGATAAAATTTTAAATTGAACAAAAAAACTATTAACCTCAGAGTTACCCTCGCGAATTAAAACTCGAATCTAACCACGAAAAGTAAATTGTGAGTGAATGAAAACAGAATTTCTTAGTAACCCGAAAAATTTAAAAGATTTAAAATAAAAATAAAAGAACAGAATTTTTAACCCAATGACGTTAATTAACAATCAAATTTATTTTTCAAAATGGGTTAAATTACAACTTGTGCAGAAAAAAACGTTGAACTGAAGGTTCTGGCCTAAAATAAAACTACACTTGACTCTAAATTAAAATAGGACAATACTATTTCCTATACAAAGCAAAAGTAAAACTATTTGTTCAGGAAGATTATCCAATATCTTTCAATTTCAATCCACGTGGTTTCACAAATTAAAATAAACTAAATGCACGAACAAAGCTTCTACTCACCCAACCGAGGTAATTGATAATTAAAAGTGAAACAGCAAAATTGGAAAACAGAAAATTAACTCTTTAAAATATAATGAGAGAAAATAAACTAAAACAAATCTTCCTAAACAAAACATAATGATTGATCTTATATCTATAATGTGCGCACTTCAATATATTAACAATTATTACGATAAGAAATCCTTGATGGACTAAATAAAAGACAATTAAGGGGAAAATTACAATATCAAAATGAAATACAAAATGGCAACAAAGATATACAAAAATACGTCTATTCACATCAATAGTCGAACAAGAAAATCAATAACAACACGCTACAACTGTTTTTCCTACAAAAATCCCTCTCTCAAAATCGTACAACGCAGTCGTATAACAATACGCTAATATAATAAAATCCGCATTAAACCTACACAAGCAAACAATAGACTTTTAAATGAATGGATTAATAAAAAAAAAAACTTAAGACTAAATAAATTAAAATGATTCAATAAACTCTTTAACTAAATTTATACCAAACAAAATATAAATTATAAATTGTGAAAAAATTCTCGGTACATTGAACAACAGCGGTTTAAGCAAAGAAAACAACCAATACAAGCAAACTAAGCAACACAAAATACACTCAGCAAAATTGGGTTGTCTAAACCACAGCAATATGTATATATGTACCTCCAATTTGATTATCTCGAATTTTTTAATTTGCTCCTGTATTTGGCTTAATTTATTTTTTCTCTTTGCACTCAGAAACAAAAAAGGAATGATGACAAATGCAAGAGTAAATTAAAAAAATTAAGATAGCCAAATTGAAGGCATATATGCATGCTTCAAAACGCGATCAGCAAAAGCAAGATATACTGTCTCAATTTTGCAAAAAGCTACCGAATAAGTTGTGCTGTAAACTGCATTGATATACCGCCGATTTCCGCCATATTGCTTTTCACGCGCCCTTAATATACTACTGTAATAGAGTTTTGTATTGACGTATTGTTAGACATTTTTTTACATAAATTTATTTCACCATTTAATTATAATTTATATGTTACCGAGAAATTTACGTTAGCATTTGATGTCCTATTATTCTCCTAGCAGCTATTTATTTTAGTTCAGGATAATAAAAATAACAATAAAATATTTGAAACTGACGGATACACTGGTTGTATTTGTTTTGTTTCTCTTCCAAACTACATAAAACGTTGAATAGCCTAAATAACTTTTATTTTAACACATATAAATTTTAAATACACTAACACCTTAGTTTACATATGTATTTATTATTTTTCTTATTATTAGCATCAACATTCAAAACTAAGTTTAAAATAATAAAAGTCATTGAATTAATTTTTTTACTTACTTTCCTATTCTATTCAAATAATTCATGTAGGTATATACTTATAAGGAAACTACTTTATAACAATTTTCAATCTGAATTAACTCGTAACGTGTAGTTATTTATGTTTCAGTGTATATCATAATAATATTGAATCGGAATATCAAATCTAAAGTGAAATCAGTTTCTGCCGAAACTTTATAAAATGTACATTTACAAATATTAATAACATAGATATTTTAATCACGGTGGCGCTTACATTTTAAATAGAAAGTTATTTTGGCCCACAGGTGTTTTGTTCTGATTCTCGTTATTTGTCACAATCTTCAAAAAAATCGACCTCACCTTTCGCAACCAATTCACAATTATTGCCAGAAACCTAAACGAATACAAACATTTCATTTAGCTCGTTAACTGTCACGTGCGATGGGTGATTCTGAACGTTGAGGCTCTGATTATTTTTATTTGCATAACCTCGAGCATGGATATTCTACTAGAAATCATAAAACGCTTTATTTATTAAATTTCAGGTTAATAAATTATTAACTAATTTATGGTCCCCGTGTAAATATTATACCAGAAAGTGAAATATTTCAGTTACATACGTAATAAATTAGCGTCCCGATGTTTATCTTGTTATGAGGATTTTATTGAAATTATTACCATGATATATTTTTAAATACATACGTATGTAGATATTCTTTCTGAATAATGGATTAGAAAATAAGGTTTAGGTTGCTGATACATATACTACTGTTGTACACGCTAGATTCCTTGGTTGCATACATTCAGTGATTCAATGTTTATAAAAGGTGTGTTTTGAACTATTTTTTGCGATCAGCTGCTTCTAGTAAAAAAGGATAGAAAATGGATATAAAAATAAAATATATGTAAAAGAAAATTAAACAGAATAAAATAAGTTTCAATATTTGAAAATATAGTGGTTGATAATGTTTATAAATTATATACAAAGCAAGAATCTCAAATTCTTACATTTATATGATTATTAACCTAACATGACCAACTTAAACTTTAAATATAAAGTTGAAAACGCAATCATTGTGTTCTTGTAAGTACATTATTATAAATAAATAATAAACTTATTATCTATAATAGTTAGGGTAATGTGTAATATTAGGTTTGTTCGTTTTGGCACTAGCGTCATTGTTGTAGTAACATGGAAGAATGAAATTATGTAAGGGTACATTAATAGATACGCCAAAATCTTCCTATTGAAGAATAATTGTTGAAGATTCGAACTTCGTTTAATAGGTCCAATTTTTTGCTGTTCAATGTAAAGCCCCAACAAACAAAGCGGTCCTTGGAACTTAAGCTATGCCATTTTCAGAATAAAAACATATAACAATAAGTTTCAAAATTCGTTTAATTGAATATTCTTAACGAGAAGTATGATTAATAAATAACCATTTTTTCGAATTTTTCAAAATTCAGTTTATTTCTGTTTTTATTGTGAACATATTACACTGTGCACCGTTTTTTTTTCAACTACAGTTAACAATAATACTTTTTAGAAACCATTATTTTCTTTTATCTGACTTTATTATTTGCAATAATGCAATATTGTACCGTATGTATTAAATTGCTATGACGTATACATGTATGTAATGTAAAAAGTAAAGGAATAACTGCCATCCTGCCTGATTGTAGTAATACTGTATACGTATAAGGTTATATTAAGTTTACTGCGTAAAAATCAAACGTTGCTCTTAGAACGGTAAAGAAATACAGAAATTCTATGCTTAATTTTAACCAAGCTTTATTTAGAAACACACAAATTGCTGACATCATCACGCCAATATTAAAAAAAAATTGTAAAAGAACGTTTAAATTACTCACATTCTGTAATTAAACAATTGTCAGAAAACAAGAATTAAGAAAGTCATCAATTGAAATATGTAATCTAATCACATGTAACATAGGATCTACCACTATATGACAATAAGTATTTGAATTTATTTAAATAACAACGTAGAAGTTTGCTACGTTAAGAAGCTTTTTTTGGCATGAACTTGGACAAGTTTCAATAATTACATCTCAAGTTTTTACTTAACTAAATATATTTACAAATTCAATTTCAATAAAAATTTTGGGCACATACCACGGGACGTTGACAATTATTCCCCGGACTTTATTTTAGAGTAATAATATCTTCTACGGTTTAATAATGCAAATTGCCGCTAATTAGCCACTAGATTTCTGTAGATTGCGTGTATGTAAAACTCAGTTCTTTTCACTTTTTGTGAAAATGTTCTTTTAACATGTTGACCCGTTCTTCTAGATGCATACCTATTTATTTTGCTTTAGTTTCCGCTTTTAATACAATGCCGTTTAGTCTCCTAAGAAGACACGTGCCTGTATCTAGCGGAAAGTAACCTGGTCTAACTGATTTATGTTTGTTTTACATCTCTATTTGTTTATTCATATTTGAATTTTATTAAAGCTCTCTTTGATTTGATTTGAGGATTTGCCCGTTCGGACAGAATGCTTGTGTCATCGACGAATGCTTGCTATTTCTATCTCCCTTGTGGTTGATAAACCAGAAGTATAAATTAGGAAAAGTATGGATCCAAGTATACTTCCCTATGACACTCCCAAGTGAACTTGGTATAAATCTGTAAATGTATCGTGCCATTTTGGTTCAACTATTTTACTTCATTCACTCCTCTAACAATTCCTTAATTATCGTATGTAAGCTTTTAATTTTTATTTTACAACTTTTTTTAAAATACTTTTGGAACGGTTTGTAGACCTATATATGAAAATGTAAGCTATTTACAAAACGTTCGTCAAAATAAAGTTGTTAAGGGCTATTTGGTTTGTTAGAAAGCAGTAAATCATAATATATTTCTGAATGAGTAGCTATCATTGACAGAGTCTGAAAATAGCTGACGCTTCTTTGGATAGATTTTCTACAAAATTATGTAACTACAATGGTAATTAAGAAGTGTTTATTTATTTCATTTTCACCGAAGTTTAACTCGAGCTTTAATCGTTATCACGCAATAGCGATATTTTAGCAGATGACATTTAACTATTTGCATAGTTCTGTTCGTCATGTAAATACTAAACGGCTTTGTTTCGCACAATTCGCAATTACTTAGACAGAAAACGGTAACTTACATCATACCATGAAATGAGTTAAGAATGAAAAATTGCTTCTCCTTTGCAGTTGTCAGTTACGTACAGAGCAGAAACCAATAAGACTTCCAATTATATTTAACAAGAACTCTCTGGAGATTTATGGTGAAGGAGCTTTTTGTGTTTTTCTTTCACATTTCTTTGCTAAGATGTATGAGGTTTATTCTTTGTTGGTTTCACATTAATCACACTGCCGTCCTACATAAAATACACACACTGTTGTTATTGTTAAAATATTTGATTGCCTAAAACATAATTTTGTAAGTGGTAATGTTTTTTTTTCTTTTCAGAAAAGATTGCAAAGCGTGCAAGTGCGCCCGGGATAATCATGAAATAATCGCAGAACAAGGTGCCAAAATCCGGCTAGGCTTAAGCACAACTCAGGACACTGGCATATCGGATCCGAGGTCTTTGGGTTATTCTTTTGTGCCACCAGGACTTACTACAGCCAGACAGGTATGCATTTTAATTACATCAAGTTTAGTGGTTATAATATACAAATATAATTCTCGTACCTAGTTGAATAAAAGAAATAAAACCATAATCATAAGTGTTAAATGTACAATGTCTGCGCTAAGTAATTTTCGATTCATCGTTAATTTATTGAAAAGGAATTGAACTGCACATATACCTTCACTCGTTATGAAAATAAAACGATAAAAAGTGCAAGTACAGCATGCTTAGGATCTTTTTTAAAAGGAATAGTTTTCAGGAATCTATATTCAGGTATATTTCCCGCATTCTTACAAATAGGAAGCACGATCCTAATCACTCACTTGATAAGACTCCTCAGAGCTAATCTTGCTTGGAATTACATATCAACAAAGTGGACGGAAGTGAGAATGGTGTATATTCGCAAAATAGAAAAATCGAAACCCACTTCCAAATCTGCGTTCAATTACCTTAATGTCATTTCTTTTGGACATATTAGCAAAGGTTTTAAAGGGTCATATCAGAGAAATAATTCTTCCAGATAGACTCTTTCACGTACCAATATGCGTATCAAGCAGGCAAATCTATGGATCTTGGACTGCATTTTAGTTTCCAGGATTTCGAACTCTCTCGAATCTAAGAAAATAGCAATGGCAGCATTTGTGAACATTGAGGAAGCACTCAACAATGCAATTCCCTCAGCCCTACGAAAAACGGCTAAAACTCAAGGCGTAGGATCAATCATAGCAGGCACATTTGAAAAAGATCACTCACAAGGCGGGGCTACCCTTATGGACTTGCAGAAGGATATGTGGCAAATCTTGGGAGCTGTTTCTAAAGCTAGTTCATTGGCTCTAAGTGATGGTAGTTTGTCCAACCATAACCTATGGAGCAATAGTTCGGCGGCAATAGGTCCAACAAGGCAGGGCTATAGCAAAACTTACGTCCATTCAAAGGATTGCAAGTATGGCAATCACGGGAGCAAAGTTTTGCGAATCAATCGCCAGATGATCGATGCATATTTCACTACCGCCTTTCCAAACAGAGAGAAAAACACACACAACGATTTTTGAGGCGAAAATCTATGCCAGGGATGTATGCTAGAGAAGTTTGCTGAAAGCATTAGAGGCCCATAATAAATCCAACTTGAAATCAATTTGGAGCTGTAAACATATTCTGAGTACGTTGAAGATGGCTAATAATCTATCCCTAATCAGGGTACCTGAGCACTCACTCATTTTCGGAAATAAGAAAGCCGACACCCTTGCAAAAAAGGGTGCTGCGGAGCAATTTCAGGGACCAGAACCCTGCCATTGGCACGTTAGCTAAACAGCAAATTGAATTATGAGCAAATCAGAAATTGCTCCAATACTGCAAGAACTTTCCTGACTTGCTGTATGCGAAAGAGTTTGTCTTGCCGAATGCCGACTGTGCTTAGAGGACGAGGAGACAGCTGAGCAATTTTTTGGCATTGTCCTGCTGCGACAATGATCCCAAAAATAGGGATGTAATTTTCGGAAAGGCTGATCCTTCCTTAGAAAACTTGAACACAATCTTATTCAGCAAGATACTGAACTACCTTAAGGGCCTGGACTTGTTGGGTAAACTCCAAGATAACATCCGCTCTACACTAGACCCTGGTGGTTGCATAGATCGAGACGATGGAACCATACCGATGCTATCTCTTATCTATCTGTTTCTTAGTGGTTTATACAAATATTGTACGAAGCCTGTTGAAATTGCTTGCCAAAATTTTTGAAATTGTTTCCTTTAGTTGGGTTCCATTTTGAAATTTTCGTCCATTGGTATAATTTTTACATGATATCATTTCCAAACGTTTTCTATGATGTTCAGATCTAATGATAATGTTAGGCAAGGAAATAGTGTCATACCTGAATCGTGAAGAGCAGATTATTCTGTTATTTTTTTATAAATTTTGGCGGATTTAGAAATATTAGTTAATTATTAACAAATAAGATATAACATACCTTAAACTCATTAATTTCCGAGGTATCTATCTCAAAAACTTTATTAAGTTTCATCCCAGTATAAAAATTGTTTTGGATATAATGATACAGAATTTCTTTCTACATTTTCATATGTGCCCGCTAATACTGATACAGACCTTTGAGAACCGTTTAGCCATTTCATACTATAAAAAAAATCGCATAAACTTGAATACCGAAAGTAAGTCTTCTTTACAAATTAACGATTTGATACCGTTTTACTTTAAACACTTTCTGCATCCCACCTATAAAATGCATTCTTCAATTGGGGATTCAAAAAGCTTCATTACTTTTATTTCTATCCTTCCGCTTCTTTCTATATATTTGGCTCGACATTTTTCTGTGGCTGTAGGTGAGTCATAGACCCTCATCATGCAGGATTTTCTCGATAACTTCTATTAATATAACTATTTTATACAAGTCGTTTGTTATCAAGTTACAAAGTGTGTTTTTGAAATTTTAATAATTTATTCGAGGCACTTGTGCTTCATTAAATCATTCATTCAAGAAAAACAAATTAACTTTTCTGCCGAAAAAAGGTAATAGCTCATTTGATTCAGAATTAATCAATTCTGTATCCTTGAGTAGCTAAGAAATATTATAATATTGCTAATAATATATTATTTAAAAACCTAACTTATCATATTTCAAAACGTTGAAGAATATTAAAAATTAAATTATCTAAATTTTATTTATCACGTATTTTTCTTTTATTTAATTGTTCCAGGTAGATCAATTTTATTCGACGTTACCATCGCAAGAAGTGCCAAGATTAGGAACGAAAGGGGAGCAAATCCGTTGTGAGCGTCTTGTGAGACAATTGCCTCGCCAAGATTTAGCACTAACTGCTTGCAAATTCATCGAATCCGACCATAAAAGTGGTTATGAGGTAAGAGGATCTAAACTATAATAATATAAGAAAAAATCAATTTCGTATGTCACGTTTATAGCACAAATCCAAGTTCTTTTTTTAAAGAACGAGTGCTTCAAGTCTTATGAAACGTGATTTTATGAAAGTTTGTAACTGGCGTTTTTAATGTATCTTTTTTTTAATAAAAACAAAAAAAGAGAGAATATAACGCCATATGTAGTGGTAACTTTTATAAATTATATTACCTGTGTACAAAAAGTTGCACAACTCAAAAACTGTCCTCCTTTAGAGAAGCAAGTAATCTTTTCATGCTGTTTTCTTGTTTATTGTTCGGTTCTAATTTTGTTTTCAAATCAAAATATCTGTTTGAGATTGGCCTCTAATCCACTGTGAGGTTTTTATCGTTTAGAACTTAAACAAAACTCAGTATTATATTGAACAGGAAGGTTTTTTGAGTTGTGAAACTTATTAATACATATCGTTTATAGGCAAAAAAGTGACACAAATCGAAAAGTGCGTATTTTGAGTTATTTTACAATTCGAATAACAGAGTGGTTTGGCCGTCAATGTTAAATACATATTTTGCTTTGAAATCAAAATTAGAATCTAACAATAAACAAGAAAACAGCACAAACAAGTAACAATTAAAAGTTTACTTGTATTTAAAAATAAATAAGTACAGAAAATCCACAAAACTTTTGTATTAGATATATTTTCAATTCAAAACGGAGAGTTTTCCATTTAGTTAGATGTATCATTTGACTGAAAATGTCAGCCGTAGACTCTATTATATGATGGCGCACACCTCGCTTGATATTGTCGATCTTATAATGATCTATGCTTGTCCCCCCATCTACTTTGTAATAATTCCCCTAGTAAATTGCCTCTTTTTTCTAAATTTATTCTAATTTATCGATCCAATACAGATTTGAAAAACAATTTGCGTACTCTTTGCTTGAATTGTGAAAAAAGAAATAACTATTTTTACTTCGTCTGCTACCATCAAAAAAATTTGATCTGGCTTGCACACGGGATCAAAAACCGAAAACGGAATTGGAGCTGGAATCAACAGCGGGGTGAGAAATATAATGATCACCCTTCCATTAGCAACATATGCCACGGTATTTTAAACAGAGCCATATGCAATATTGCATTGTGCAACTGTAATCAATTAGAGGGTCTAAAAAAATAAGAGGATCTATATTGCAACAGACAGCCAGACGATACTAAGAGCACTAGTGAACCCCAAAATACAATCAAGACTGGGAATCTATTTGATAACTAACTGAATAGCCTGCACACGCAATAAAGTCATTTTGCCGTGGGTGCCCGGACATTCGACAATCGAAAGAAACGAAAAAGCCGATGAGTTAGCAAGAAAGAGATCATCCGCTTCATATATGTATAAGCCCAGCACTTGTTCTAGGAGTGTCTAGAAACATAGCACGAGAGTAGGGAAGCAGTATAAGTTGCGTCAAAGAAAAATACAGTGAACACTGAAATAATACAGTCAGGCAAATTCATAACAAGACCTTTATTAAAGGACCATCAAAAAAAGAAGTACTACTGCAGCTCAATAATAGCATCGTAACGCTTCTCCTAAGTAGACAACAGTGCACAGTGGAAAGACCTGCAGAAAATTGGGATCAATACTGGAGATACCAACTGCAGACTGTGTAATGAGATGACAAAGAATGCATAGTACATTCTGTGTGAATGCAAGGCTCTGGACGCAAATAGGTGATTTTTGGCAAGCTAAAAATGAACCCAGAACATTACTTCGATCAACTAATCTGTACAGATCTCTGGTTGGTTCTTCGATCAGCCGATTAGTGCAGAGTACTGGGATCCTGGAGTCGCTGGTATAATTTAATGGGTGAAACAAATGGGAGACTAATTACAAGAAGTCAAGAGGCTGCAGTGTTTTCCGGAGACTCAATGTCAGATGGCTCCTACAACATCAAAAAAATCTATTTGGATTGCATTTTCCGTAATACTGCTCGTAATCAATATAACCCGCTATAGTTGCGGGTTAACCTAAGTTCAATAAACTGATAACATATTTTCTGGACCTTCTGCAGAAATCAGTAGAGCACGTTTGAGTCTACACATTCACCACAAGGCGGTTTAATGCCCCTAGCTGCATATATTTTTTTGCTTTTAGAATTTGCTTTAATTTCTCTTCTCCAGACTTCTGGCGTAGCTTTTTTGTTTACTTTTTTCCTTCCTCTTCGTGTATATTTTCTAAAGACAAAGTGCTAAAAAGTGATGAAATTTATTGGAGACGTGCCATACGTTCCTGCAAAGCAAAGGTTTTTACAATGTGTAGTGTAGAAACCCTAATTTCACGTTGTAATTTGGAAGATAATCACCTCAAGGACATTAAAAAGTTAAATCGCCAAGTAATAAACAGCGGTCTAAAAAAAGGCGACAGCGGAACTGAGTGTGAGGCCTTCTAAAATAATACATTCGGTATTAAAAGAACATAGTGAGCAAATAAACACGATATCCATGCGTGATATGTGTTACATTAGAAACAATTTGTACAACAGGCGAAAACATGAACCACCACTACCAAAAAATACCAAAGACGAAATAGATTTGTTGAGGACACTTACTATTCAAACAATTAAATAAGAGGATTTATTAATGATCAAGATACAAAGATTGCTATGTTTTCCTGTTTGACAAATATCCACTATTTATGTAGCAGCGAAACTATTTTCTCGGATGGAACATTTTGTTATTGTGCACAACTTCTTACTATTCACGTTCTTGACAATGGACACTACATTCCATTAGCATTTTGTTTGCTTCCTGATAATCGGCAAACAACTTACGAAAGTGTGTTTCAATTAATAATAAGGAGTGTAAACGTAGCGGCTTCAACTTAAATCCAAAAAGAATTGTGGCGGACTTTGAAAAAGCAATCCATAATGCTGTTTAGGCAGTATGGCAGTGTTCCCAATTAATTGGATGTCGCTTTCATCTTTACAGGCTTGGTTTCGAAAAATACAGAAACTGGGACTAACAACGGAATACAAAAACCAAGAAAACGATGTTGGTAGGTGGCTCAAATACACGTTTGGATTGCCGATGAATCCCGCCGATGTTGGCGATTGTTTCGCATTTGACTTCGGCGAAATTCATCCTGTGGATGCAAGATCATCGAAATACGCAGATTATCTTGTAGATAATTATGCAGGCGATGATGCCAATTTTCCACCGGAATTATGGGCAGAATGCAGCGATAGCATTGAAAGAACCACAAATGCCTATGAATCGTTCCACTCTAGGTTTAATTACCACCGTAACATATTTTTGTATATTGATGTTTTGAAACAATTTCAAACGGATATGTGTGTGAAACTTCAAAGTTTAGCCGAACAAGTGAGGATTCGGGACCCCGCAGTGCGTAAACGTACTGAACTATTACAAAACAACTTAAAACGTTACAATTTAGGATGAAATTTCTAGATTACATTTTGTGAAGTGCGGATCTCATATGTATACTAATGAAAATAAATAATTTTATTATGTTTTTATTATTATATTTGTAAATACATACATGTATTATTCAACTCTTGTTTGTTTTTTTTTGCTTTGGGTCAGCGTCGAATTCATGGCCTACCCAAAATTTTAGCGTTCGATTTATGCACGCCCATATTTCATTCCGCCATTTTCTTGTGGTATGTATAACTTGGTACGCTTACATATTATTAGTCTACCCTCAGTTACTATTATTTATGCAAAAATGCAAGACATGCGTTATAATTTCATTCTTTTACCGCGATACACTTCAGTATAAAGGTTATTTTATTTGAAACTCTCGCAAAAAGTAAAACACTATGTCGAAAGAAATACAACTTTAAAATAAAAACATTTCTTTCATTTTTCAAACAACGACATAAACAAAATCACACGTTTAACAAAGGATTAACCTGTTTCGACTTATGACTGTTGTTTTCATTATATAGTAATGTCTGCATTTCTGTTCAATTGCATACTTTTATAACCCTATTAAAGACGCTAGTTACAAAAAATATCGACTAAGTTGAAAGTAATGCGAACCTTGTTATATTCCTTCATAGTTTCGAACTGAAGGTTTACTTTATAGTAACTATTATTACTCTCTCTATTATTAAGCTCTGACATTTGATCCATAAACAAAGGCGTTGACAAGAAAGCCTTTTACATTCAATTACGTAAAGGTTTGCTCATGTAGGTTAACGATGTGCATTCGAGGTGCTTTATTGTTCCTTTGTCCTTTCAGGATTTTATAGCCGCCCGTAATGAGATAGCTTTGGATATAGGGGTGGCGCGTGTAGCGCCACCCGGCACCAACTGCGCTGAATGCAACAAACCCCTTCAAACTCTGCCCTGTGTATCGGCACCTAGGATGGGCGCGCTGCTCTGGCATCCCGGTTGCTTCAAGTGTAACACGTGCAAGGAATTGCTGGTCGATCTTGCGTATTGCGTGCATGACGAGAAGCTGTACTGCGAGAGGCACTATTCGGAACAATTGAAGCCGAGATGCGCGGGCTGCGACGAGGTAGGCACTCTTTATTTCAGATATCCCTTATAATCATATTTCACCTAAAATTAAGCAGACTAACTGTCATCGACGTGAACTTGCTGGTTTGCAAAATGCGTGTCTAAAAGAATAATAGCGGCGAATACGGCCTAACGGTGACTTTTATATTAACTTTCTTTTTGAGAACGCAGGATATTACGGGCATTTGCTTCTGTAACTGCAGAAATAAAATTATAATCATATGCAATTAGGAGCTTTAGGAAACACTTGTATTTAAAGCAGTGGTGGGCATAATTGAATGACGGAAAAGGCATCATTCGATTATCGACGATCATTCAAGGATTCGATTATGACGATTAAATTTTGTTTGTCAGATGAAAAAATGTGTTGCTTCACTATTATAAATTATATAAAATATAATAAATAAATCAAACCGCATTTTCGTTAATAATATTACTGGCTATAAAACATATATTTTTTCAATATATACGTTCTTTTGTGAGAAAAAATTCTTTCTAATTTTGTTGATTTATGTATTGATATAAAATGTTGACCAAACAATGTGCCATATGGTTAATAATTATTATTAAACTGCTAAGCGAGTATTCACACCGCAGATCAGTAAGAAAAGATGTTGAACTACGTCGAAATTCTGTGCACTTGGAAAATAGTTCGGTATCCAGTCACCGACAGCGTTATTTTACCGCGTTAATTTAATGTAATTATGGTCTTTCAATTATTATAATTATTGATAGGTGATAATTTATGGCCAAACAAAAACATGCTACATAAGGCTCATTCTTTTATTCATCGATATCTAATTAATATATATCAGAAAAACACTATAATCAATATACCTATCGATGATTAAAAGAATACACTTTAAACTTAAAAGAAGAAGAAGAAGATTTTTATTTTTAATGCTAAAATATACGGAAAATGTGTATATAAAATCCCTACAAATATTAATTACTACGTGCAACAATATCCTACAGAATTATGTACACATTTTGGAGATGTTTCAACATTAAACACAAAAATCGTCTCCTTCCAAGTAGACATGTTCTTGTTTAGCAATAAATTATCCACTTTTAACTCGAATGTTATATTCTATTACAACAAAAATCAAAGTTCTTTTTAGGGTTGCCGACTTATTTTAGTAAATTCCTGAAAATTAATGCGGTGTAACCGAGTTCGCACGTAGTTGCGCAGCCATTTTAGTCAGCCTAATAGATAAGGATAAGGAGTACAGCTGTTGTAGGGACTGCCAACTTAATATGCTACGTAAATGTTAAAAAAATAAAAATACTAACTTTCCGATTGTAGCGCTCCTTTTGTTTGGAGGTAGAACTGAGGGTTTGCAACTCGACTAAGTGCTTTATTTTTCAATGCAAAATCGAGCTAGTTGGCATCATTCACACTCTCACGAAAATGGTGTGTTGTACATCTTGCTTACATCAAAACCTACGTTTTTTTGCCTTTCTTTCAATACATATATAATGAACTAGTTTCGTAATGCCGTTTTATCAGACGGGAAGTTTCTAAACGAGGCGTTTGGATCGATCTTTTTAAAGGACGAGTCTAGGAATGCCCTATGAAACGCGTTCTTTATGTTATTTGCACATTAATCGCATTTTTTAACTTAAAGATATTCCAGTAAAAGTCCTTTTTAAACCTATCATTATTTACTAGTGCGTTTATAACTCATAAACGAACTACATCTAGTCTGTTTATAGCTTTATTGTAACATCAAATTAGAAAAAAAGTTGTTGTGGCAAGTGTTGCTTTATTTTCACTTAAGCTAATTCACTTCACTTAATCTTTCGTTAAATTGACGGTTGTCGGTTTTTTGATAATTCTTGTGTACCTGTGCTGAGCAATTCTTGTTGACGAATAATTAAAATAAACTTGCGGAAAAAACTATGCAATGCCGACTATTAAAATTTAGTATAAACTTGCAAAGATTGCAAGTTTTTTACAGTGAGAAAATAACAAATTAATGTATTTCTGCTATTAAATGTAATAATTAGGAGTAATTCTTCTCCTCACGCAGGATTCGAATCTACATCCTCCCGCTTGCCGGGCGGGTGCTTTACCAATTAAGCTATTAGAGGACGAGGTTCGAGCGCTCTTACCGAACATAGGGAGGATGTAGATTCGAATCCTACGCGAGGAGAAAAAAATTTCTTGGGAAAAATTACTCCGAATTATTACAGTTAATAGCAGAAATACATTAATTTGTTAGTACAAATTGTTATAAGCGCATTATTTTATTCCGTATAATAAAAATTATTTATAATTAAGTTATTTGTTGATAGATCATCAGATTTAATATTGAGTATTATATTTCTATGGTACCTACTTCTTACTAAATTGTTCGCTCTCTTTATTAAATTTATTACTTTTTACTAACACGATGTATATATGAATAACATTCTCTAAGACGCAATTTATGTGGACAAGTTGCGAGGATCAAACTGGTGGGGTGAGGAAACACGTTGCCTTGTTGTGTGAGTACTGTTTTGCTGATCATGACCCCTCCTATGCATAATATATCAGAATTTCTTTTTTTTAAAGCAATTCACTGCTTATTAGGGATCCACGCAGAACCAAATTTCGCTCCTGATCATTATTAGGGCCCCGGAAAAGAAACCGATTACCGTGATTGACCAGAGCGAGATTCGAACTCGCGGCCCCTCGCACTAATCGAAACTCCTTAAAGCATTCGGCTACTATACTGCAATAAAAGATAGGCATAATTTAGCTTAAATTTACATCGAATAAGCTTTACATAGACACTTAAATAGGCGGTAGCGTTATTTTACCACGACTTCTGTAATACGATATATTTATATCAACTATACCAATTTATACCACATTGTTTTCAATTAAATGGGATTTTGCTAAAATATTTTAAAAGATATCAACCAGTATTATAAGTATTTCTAACTGATAGTATCACGCAGATTGTATATTTGTATGATAATGGCAAGTAACTGTATCAATAAAGCCTATTATAATAACCAGTATTACATCTTTTTCTATAAGTTAGATTGTATTAGACACTCTTTTCTTCCAGTTGTAAGGATCGATGAACAAGATAGGGAAAGTGAATATTTCTTTACAACGACTATATAGATACTCTTGGGTTTATTCGCCTTATAAACGGAGGTTTGTGTTATTTACCGATTTCCCAAGTGCTAACAAAACACGAATATGTCCAATCGTAAGAAAGAATTCACTTCTCCGAACTTGCCCAACGCTAGCTGTTATATCGTAGTACGATTTGAAGTGGCACTGACTGTATAACATCTTCATGTTTTGAGATCATTAACATTGCTGACAAATTCTTCCTTAAAAACAACTTTAGTTTCATTGAAAATAAACGCTTTAAATTCACCCAAATTTATTCATCCAGTTGACGCCGAACTTAATCTTTATAAGTAATGTGTTTACCTTACGAATTCCACTACTTACTGAGATATGTATGTATTCACTCATATACTTACAACAATCTTTTTGGATATTACATATATCGTACGTTGCGAAAGACTTTTGGCACCAGCGTTCACGACGTCAACTTATTTTTTCTTTGACACCACAGCGCGGAACGAAATATTAATATAATAACCAATAACTGAACTCAAAAATCGGTTCGTCGGTTTCCGACTACGTAAAAATATATATTTGGATTACATTGTATCGTAAATTCACGATATCTTTAGAGATGGTAGAAAAATCGAATCACCACATAGTAGACCAGAGAAGTTGTGAGGTGTCCGTCGCTTAATTGACTTCTGCGATAATTAAGGTGTTCGACTGTATGGTATCTAATTTTAAAGTCTTAACGGGAAGCTTGTGCTACTCCTATATAAATTCCGCCATTGCTTTGCCGAAGTTTCAGTATTAAGGGTGAGCATTATGAATACTTGCGGTTCAAGAATCGTTCCAGCGGCGCGACGTTAAGTCATTACGCACAGTTTTATTATTAGTCCACTACGAGTCTTATAATTGGATACTTCGGCAGCTCTTTGTGAGTATACGATGTGCTTACTTTAAGAGAAGATATAAATAATGTACTTTTGTAATATATTTATAACATTTTCCCCTATTTTAAGTACAAAATTTATAAACACTAATTCATTAATTGAATTCAACCTATAGAGAGTGTTACAACAAATGGTGCTTCCCCATATTAAATAATAATTATTCAAATGAAGTTTATACATGTAACGATTTATTCCAACAAATTCTATATTACCTATATTTGATACTATTTATTCAACTATTAATTCCGCTTTCATGAAGATTGTTTTTAACAATTAACAAAAATATATTTTCATTTATTCAATCAATCATGATTGTTACGAATAAAATGAAAAGAAGTCACTAAACTATTTTTTTTATTAAATAATTGTATTGGTAGTCGAAATATTGATAGAATATAAGAAATAAGTAGGTATTTAAAAATACTACCTGTAGAGTTCCTTTCATTAAGGGCTGCCACCTGTCCAGATTTTTTTGAATTTGTCCTTTTGCTAGAAGCATGCGAGGACGTTCAAGTTGATTTTTTAAGACAGTACACATTTCAAAACGTCTGAGAATTCATGCCCAATTTTAGTCGATCATATTTATTTCATTTTTGTTCACTAGAAATAGGTGTTTTTTGTTAATTTGTTGCTTTTGATATGTATGCCGCTTTATGGGTTGAATTTTATGTTTACGTTTACAGTGGATTTATCAATTTTATGTTCTTCGTTTAAAATATCGCTGATTCATGTATAATTGTATTACATTTCCACTATATACACACAGGGACTAAACCCATGCATAAAAGTTCGCTTTAGTTGCCAAACGCATTGCAGTGAGGGTGGGAAACCACACCCACCGCCCTTCTTCACTTCTGCCCTCAGTCTTTCCAAACACACTACAAGCGACAGTACCATAGCAGAAGGAAATAGAATGGCATCTCTCGGGGTGGTGGTAAACTTTCCGCGCCATCTATGAACTAATTTTTTTAAGTTTTAGGCTAGCTAGCACGACGGGTTGCATGCTATTCGATTTTTTTAATTTTATTTTTGATACACAGAAGAAAGTGTCCAAGTCCAAAATTTAAAGATGTCGAATTCCCTTTAGAGAATTACACTAGTTTTTACTCAATTGAACTTGTGCGGAAAAACAATTTTACATATTTTAACTTTAATAACTTCGAGTACCACATGATAAATTTGAAATTAATTTCAATATTTACACAATACTATAAGTTTTGCATACCTGTTGATACTTCTCGCTGTACCAACAATTGCCAAAATGCATTTCCTTTAAATGACACTCCAAGAACCCCTAAAATTGTGACAAATCTAACATACCAGGTAAATTTAAGGTACGAAGTGAATTTCATATTAAACGATTGTAAACGTTACATTCTGGCCTTTACTCTTTCCAGCTATATTTGCAATACCTCTTACTGCTTTACAGGAAAGCTGTGTCTGCAATAGCTCTGTTATATTATTCTTATGTTGATTGATACCTAGTTGATCAAGTATCGCCAGGCAACACTTTGTCAATATGTTTGATGTTGAAGGAAATTCCCACCATAGAGGTTACCTGTTTAACAAATTAAAAAAATGTTCTAATATTTTATTTTTAAAACACCACAATAAGTAAATTTACCTAAATATGGCACTACCCCGAAATAGTTGGGAAGAGAACTGATTTTATGTAATAAACATGTGATGTATCGAAATAAAAACATAAAACAACTAACGACAGCACAAAGTTAATTTTAATTACAAAACTAAAATGACAAATGATCAGAGTACAAGTGCATATCATGTACACGTGACGTGTTTCACATGTTGTATCCAAACGTATAAAAGAAATTAAATTTAAATACATTTTTAAAAATAGTTTTTATATTAATTGATGTTAAATACACATTTTAAATTAATTTAAAAAAATAATAGTTATTCTTGTTATAAACCCATTAGTTAAAAATTTAGTTTATAGATGACGCACAAATAGTATTTGACGGGAAGCCGTCAGTCCCCATTCTCCCTGGACAGAGTACTAATCTTGTATGCTTCGATGAATGTAGGTCTCCGCTGCTATTAGTTATTTTTTCTCACTTCGGCCTTTTATTTATTTCTTTTTGATTTAAAGTTATTATAATCTTTCTGGTTATTTCATTTTGTTCTTTTTTTTCTCGCTGCAATGTTAATTTGTACGTATGAAGAAAAGAAGAAAAATAGTTACATGACAAGACAGACTTTGGCGGCATTGCTGAGCAACAGTCTTAAATATTATACACAAGTGTTGTGTCACTATTTGTCAAAATTTAATGACAAACAATTCTCCTGCTTACACACCAAGGGCTGTACAATTGTTTTTAGAAAAAAGCTTTTGATGATCAGCATATAAGCACGAGAACTGCAATACCATCGATCTACCGATTTGACGGCCTTAATCTTTTATGACTGTATGAACGAGCTCATACCCTTAATGATCTACGCCAAAAAAATGTATAATTATATTTATGCTGTCGCCAGTATAAGTACTAAAACACTTTTGCACGCACACATTAGTGTAAAGTAAAGGTTTTAGTTAATTTTGAAAACTAATTATAAAAAATGATGTTTCAATGAGAAGAAAGAATAGTAAGAAATCTCTTCAACATCTTAAAATCTATTTTTTAATATATTTGAAATTAGTTGAATGTTGAGTTAATTAAATTTCTCCTAAGTTTACCCAAACATTTTAACATATATGAATTAAAAACACATTTTCATGGTTTATTGTTAGCTACGTCCATTGCTACAAATTCATTACTAACTGGCATCTTATAGTGTTTGTCTACAAGTAATTTGCCATGTGTACTTTCCATGTATTGGTTTGATGTGGTATACCGCAGTGTGTATCTATTACTAGAACTAGTAATTTCTTCTGGGTTTTACCGAGTTTCGAAAATGAAATCCAAGAACGTAAGAACTTTTTACGTACGGCAAAATCCAGAATAAGTCATTAGTAATAAATTTTACGTTTTGACCATCAATTATAATTAGTGTTGTATTATGGAATATACTTTGTGTAACATCGGTTTTATAATGAAAAACGTGCACAATTGCTAATGAGACTTTAAATAAACGATTTTTTGTTAGATGAACGTGTTACTAAACTCAATGTAGTCCTGGAAATATTGTCCATTTAGGATTAATGGTGCCAACATAAATCTAATCGTTTTATGGACAATATATTGTTTTAGTAAAAATAACTTTCAGTAATTTTCGGTCAGTTTACCACTAATAAAACTGTATAGCTATATTAACTTATTTTAGTCGTTTCTGTTGATTAATCTACTCGCAATGTCATTATTTTTACTATGATTCTGCAATAATTGCGAATTTAGTTATAATCTATGACTAGAAATTAAATTCTCATGGATTGTGGAGACCTCTACATTTTCTAAAGCAAGTTAGCATACTGTTGGTTTGGTTGCCTAATTTCGGAAAGCAGTACGGGTATTGTAAACTAGATGTCGCCTTGTACTATTCTGTAGCGTTTTTGCTTGAGAAATACGTTTTGTTTAATAGTTTGTTCGCGTCGCATGAACTATTTGCATGTCATATAATCTGATAGGAAATACAAAAATTTGATTTTTCTAATATTAATTCATTGCTGTAATAATTTTTTTTAATAATAAATTTTTATATAGGCAAAATGTGTCAAAAAATTCAATTCTTTTAGAAACTTGATGCAGTCCTCGCGAATAGGAGTTTAGTGGAAAGGGGGAGAAAATTAATATTGATGAACTCTATACAAAATAAACTATTAAAGCCTTTATAAAACAAGATTCAATTTATTTTGTTCATAGTATCAATAGTTTTGAAGATAGGGTCGGGAAAAATAGAAACATTGCTTTATTTGTGAAATTCAATCGTACATTACAAAAAGAAATCTTTTTACTTTTTACTCACAATCAATACATTAAGATAAATCTCAATTTTTTATTACAAAAAGGTTCTCGACTAGAACGAATTCGTCTTCATTAAACAATATCTTTGGCAGTTGATACAAGCATTTTTAACCAGTTTTTTGATAGCCACGTCTTTCTACAAAAATACTTATGCATCTACAGAAAAGTGTTTTTAAAACAAAGTTAAGAGAGTGTAAAGTTATATTAAAGAAAAAATTCTTTGTTTTTGGAAGAATTGAGGCGAGATCAGTTTTGAGCTTGGTTATGGATTGAACAATGCAGAATATCGATGGTACAAGAACATCATACCTGCCACTGATGCTCTTGTTTCAATGATGGACTATAGAATGTGATGGTTTGATCCTTCACAATGATTGTTGTTACTTAAACATTGCAGAGGTAACGTCACGCCTAATTAAATTATGAAGAATATGGTGCCATCACTAAATTCATGTGAGAGATATATACTTTGCGTTTCTGCCTTTTTTTCTTCAGTTGGGAGCCCTATACTCAAATTTATTTGTTTTCGAAATTGGATTGTACCTCCAAGTGAAAATTTTTAAAATTATGTAGTGTTTTATAGTATATTGAAAGGTATGCTTGGATTACATTTTTCTAATTATTTTAAGAGTAGTGACAAGTCAAGAGGTAAAATACCCCTATATTACATTCTTGTGACTTGCCAATACCTATGCATACCGTTTTTGACGTCTGTATAGTTTAAGACATATCAGATACACAATATTGACAGTTCTACTGCAATTGTTTTTGTATCATCTCGGCGATAGCATATTTTTTAAAATGTAAGTAGATAGTTTTCTTTCAACTAAATTAGATTAGATTAGGATTGGGCTAGCCTATGGACCTGTTTCACCGCGATTTTTTTAGATCTATTGTGATCCCCTTTTTTCCTAGAGGACGCTCTCTAATTTTGCCCTCTTAATTAGGTCTATCATCTTTGAGAGCAGCTTCTTCAGTCGTGTCTTTGCTGAAACTTACCGAAAGAGTTGGGTTTCTTAGCGTATATTTCCGCTCCCACGCCATAGTCCATCTTAGAGCCGTCTGTATGCCAGAGTCCGCTCTTACCGGAGTACCTGTCTCCCAGTCCTTCTTATCTAATATTATAATCTGATATTTTCTATCTAGGTTAAATTTTTGAACCATGGCATCACATGGCGTTCCTAAAAGGGGTGTCTCCTTGAGTTCGTCTAACGTTCGTTTTTTATAGTCAGCGTCGTGCGATTTACTTATCGGTACTTGACTATGCAAAAGTCTGTGTACTGTGGACCTTGCGGCTCCTTGTATATAAAAATGTATTGGTGGCAGGTTCAGAATTACTTCAATTGCGGTGGTACGGGCCAATCTCATCGCCCCCGTGCCGCACAGACACGCCAGCCTCTGCACGCCACCCAGCGTTTTAGCTGCCTCCACCTGCCGCACCTTTGGCCACCATACTAATGCTCCGTACGTTATCATCGATTTAATTACCCTTGTGTATAATCAAATAGTCATCTTGGGGCTAAGTCCCCAATTCTTTCCACACAGCCTCCTGCACCTACCTAGCGCGATAGTGACTTTGCTGATCAATGCCTGGATATGTGAATTCTATGTATGTCTTTGATCAAACCATACCCCCAGATATTTCGCCTCTTTGACATATGGAATCCTTTTGCCTCCTATCACTAGTGGCTGTAAGCCTTCTAGCGTTTTTTTTTCTTGTGAACGTGGTAGCCTCACCAATTGTGGATGTGATTATCCTTCTTTCCAGGCTGACTCTTACCCACTGTAGAAGCTTCGGCGAGACGTCCTTTCTCCGTAAAACTCCGATAAGTGAATTAGTGGTAGCATTGTTAAATGCTCTCTCGATGTCCAGGAAAGTCGTCATGGCTATCTCTTTGTCTTCTATAGACTTTGTAGTTAACCTGTTGAGGTCATCTAATGCGACCTCTGTAGAATTTCCCGATTGATATGCATATTGTTTGTCACTGAGTGGCTGTTCTCTCAGTGCGGTATTTCTTATGTACCTATCCACCAACCTTTCAAGGGTTTTGAGTAGAAAAGAGGATAGGCTTATTGGTCTATATGACTTCGGTGTTTGATCGGATACTTTACCTATCTTAGATAGGTATACTACCCTTACCTTTTGCCATGCAGTTGGGACATATCCCCAGGCTATATATGCTCTGAATATTTTAACGAGATGTTGCGTCAATACCTTTATCCCTTTCTGAAGTAGGGCTGGGAATATTCCATCCATGCCTGCAGATTTAAAAGGCGAAAATCTGCTTAGCGCCCACTTAACTCTCATGGGCCTCTCAGGGTTTATTTACTGTTTAAAACAAGAAAGTTGATGTGAACATCGGGAAGTGATAGAGACTTCTGTATTTTTTGCTCGATTAGGCCAAATCATTATTAGTAGGTACGTATTCTACCAAAATTTTATCTGGCAAATAGTTTTCTCTATATCGATCGTTGCAGTTCGTCGTAGGACATTTGCATTTTGACGATTTGTGCGTGAAAAAAGCTCGATGTATTTGTATATATTTTGTTTTGATTTATCTGATTTATCACTACTATAGATATGATTATATATCTATCACTGATAAATAAGCTACCTAATCAAAATCTCTTAATGAATTCTCTAAAAACATAATTTGTACTTTCATTTACATTTATACTTCCAGTATCTAAGTATTGAATGGTTTGATTTCATATAAAGTTTTTCGTAATTACTTTTTTACCAATAAATAATGACAGGGAGCTATTGACTTTAGGAACATTTTTTTTCTTTATTTTAATTATTTAAACTTACCCATTTATTTAACAATTCAGAATGTAAAAATATTTCCACCAAGTAGCAGTAAGTGATTGTGTTAACTTTTTTGCTCTGGTCTTTTTAGATTTTCTTACAATTTTATCTGAGAGCTGTAAACAAAAAAAAACATATTGTTGTATCTATTACCACCAGCCGTAATGATATTAAATTCTTTTTATTAGTTTTTACATTCAATAGCTGTGTAATTGATTTCCACTTGCTTCTCGTCTTATTTCTCCAGTTTTTATAATTTAAATATTTTAAATCCTCAAAGATTCCCTCCACTTTTTCCTTAATTCCTTTATCTTGCTTTTGCATTCTCGTTCTCTCCATCCTATTGTTTTTACTTTCCTTTCTTCTTCCATACTTTCCAAGCGACCTGCTTATTGTATTCGCCTAGCCTTAACCACATCACTGTATCACTGATCTTATGTATACATATAAACAGTTACATGTACTCTACAAAACAAAAAAAAATATCCTGTAAAAAAGTATGTAGACGGCATCTTTCTCTGTTTCTTTTGCTGTACAACATGCACAATTTGGCAACTCTCCATATGTTATATATGTAAAAGCGAAAAATTACCAAAGCGGTAGGTACATATAAGCATTTTGGAAGGATATATAAAAATAACTGAAGTACTCTTTTTTTTTAAGAATAATTTCCTTGCATTACCTCTAGTTTAACGTTGCTATTGATTGTCGCTTAAGTTTTCAATTTTATTTATGCGACTTTTATACTCAAGTAAACTCATTGGCTATTTCATACTTGAAATCTGACTAAAATTAATTGTCCTCCAGCTAAAATAACAAACATATGTATTATTGTTGAATCGTCTCAAATAGTGCCGTGTGAAAAGCGATTGTAGATTTGTATGTAGGTGTAGCTTTTTTCAGTTTATTTGATTTATTTGCCAATTGTTCTTTTGAATTGAATGTCACGGCAAGTATTCCACTTTTCCATTAAACTTTACCTGTGAGAAAATGTAAGCGCTATGCGTAATAATATTACAAAAATGCAATAAACTAAAATGCAATAAAATTATCGTCAGGTTTACAATATTAATTTACTTGCTTTATGCAATGTTTATCAACACGGTGGCGGCATAATTTAAACTTCAAGCGGCACATTTCCAAACATTATTCTTTATAGATTTTTCATGTTCGCAGAATATATCATAAAGCACGTTCAACATATTTGAGTACAGTGTGTAATTAATTTTACTCGTAACCTTTGCCAAAATTTCGATTTCTTTTCGAAAAATAAAAGCCACCCATTGCCCACACTTTTGTTGTTACAATGAATATGGTGGCATTTCTAATTCTCGGTACTGTATACTTTTCCTACGAACTAACTTTCCTGTTAGAAGGCTCACGTCACAACAGATTTAACTTTTATAATGTCAGATCTATACCCGAGACACTTTGAAATAATCTTTACAATAGATTTTGGCGCAATATTCTGTTTACATTGCAGAATCCTACGTGGATTATTCACACCATTATATATAGATTAGAAAATTTTCTAGCCAATTCTCGTAGGTGCGAGTATTTCTCTATGTGAGCGAGCACCTACGTATATGTGTTTTTAATGCAGTCTGTTTTGTATAGAATGGGTTAATTCCGAAATTAACCTACAAAAACAAATACATACATCAAGATGTCTGCATAAACCATTTTGCGTGTTTTTTCGAGACAGCACTCTCTCAACAGTACAACAATCGTTTCAATTTATGTATGTATCTTTACTTTAGCATTCCTTTACGAATTTATTTCATCTAGCACATTTGATTATTTTACATAAAGAAAGAACCTTTTCTATATTGCAAAATTATTGCCATGTTGGCAGGGTGTTGCAAAGACTAAGTAAATAAAAATTAAATCTATTTTATTCTCGAAAATTCTTTGTGTACTTACTTCAATAAGGACGCTTATAATAGAAAATAATGGTTGATTAATTGCAAATACCATATTTCAATAAATATTTATGCTTTTGTAGTCTTTTGCTTCAAATACAAAAAGTCAAGAGGCTGCAGTGTTTCTGGAGTTCAGATCGGTCCCTCAACAAAAAAAAGTCTTCTGCTTTCGCTGCTACTGACGAACTGAAAATTAACATCTGAGGAGTAATTCATATACTGAGAAAAAATATTTCTTTAAAAAATCTTTATTCCAAACAAATTACACAAAAAAATATTTGTTTAGATATACGGTATCAAATCTTAACTGGTAAAAATAAACTATTTCTTTCATATATACAATTACAGACAAAGAAATATTAGTTTGTGTCCAAACTATGATCGGCTATGATCGCTATAGATTCGATCTTATCTAATTTACCACCAAATGTATGCTACATGGGTTTCGTAGGCCTGAAAATAATCATTCAAAAATTTTTTACTTGGGGCGGTTTGGAATAACATGAATTTAAATTCTCGTTTAATATTTCATATTTTTATCATATTATCTGATCATTTTAATTTGTAACTTTAATAATATTTTTTTCAATTTAACCAAAAATAAATAATTCACTGTGGTGTATGACATAACCTCTCAATAAAATAATGTACAACTTATGAACGACTGACATCTTCGTTTCACTGAGTGGAGTTTAATTTTCCCGTTCAATCTCCTATTCATTAGTACTCCGTTACCTTTCTTTTCCCCATTTCCAATAATGTTTTTTTTTTAATTAAAATGTACGTGTTGTGGTGGTTTATGGAATTTAATAATATAAATTCCATAAACCACCACTTGTACGGTTTCTAGCTATACCTTCATTTATGTTAAAATAATAGAAAGGATATAAAGTATCTCAGTAAACAATAAGATGATCCAGGTGAAGTAGCAGACCTCTGCATTTAGCAAGCCCTTCAAGACATTTTCCTTCGTGTTTTTCTCTTCAGGAAGTAAAGTCAGTAGAAAGACACCTACAGATCGAAATCAAATATTAGAATGTGAATATTAAATATTTATAACAGATTTTGACAGATCAAAGTTGGATCGATTTCATTTCGAAACAATATTTTCATTTTTTTTACTGTGTATTTATTTCGAGTAAATTTAGTTTAATAAAACTTTTATATGCATTTGTAATCCAAGTTCATTGATATGTCAACAGGAAGACAGGGGAAATTGCTGGGATTCGGTTTGATCCAAAATTAACGTGCATGCAAGGTTGCATACCCACTTGTGCAGTTAATATTTCTAAATTGTTAATTAAATCTAGCAATTTGTATTATAATTTTTCAAAAGTATTTTTTATGATGTGCACACATCCACCTTCATTTTATAATGAATGTAAGGTGCTAGGGAAAAAGAGAATTTTTACGAAATACGGCAATAATCTAGGGAATTATGCTATGCCACAATATTGCCAGTATATATGTTGGGGATTTGCTTAACATAGAAACTTTTAAATATTGTGGCTCTCAAGGAAACCTCGATATACGAAGATTCCAAAAGTTTGGTGTAGCAACTGTTAATTGCATTTAATTTTTATTTTGAAAAGCACCATTGCATTTCACATTTATATATGTTGATGTTAATACCTACAAACCCATCTAATTAATCTCGAATTATGATTTAGTTACTTTTACTAAACAGTAATTTTTATGAGCTGTAATAACAACCCTTACACCTATACAAATTTTATGTGTCAAAAATTCTTATTTCCAGAAGTGATAAAATCATGTATGTACTATAATTATTGTTTACGAAGCGCAGCTATTCTACAAATTTGGACAATTATGCAGATTTTCAAGAAATAAATAAACGTATTGTTATATTAAATATATAACAGGCAAAATAAAATACCTTTTTGAAAATAACACGTAGGAATTAGAAAATATACAAAAGAGAATTTTATAGTTTATAGTAAAAACAATTAATAATTATGGCTAATATAGGAATTCCTTAAATATTGTTTTATAGTGTGGTGCTATTTACGAATTTATAGACATTTATGCAGACGTTCAAAAAATATATTGTTAAAACCATAATTGTTAAACAAAATAAAATACTCTTTCTTTATTACGTTCTTGAATTATATGTTACCACTTTGAAAGCAACACGTGCGAATTCAATACACAAAAGAGGACTATTGATTGTAATTAGATAAAACCCTGGATTATTAAACATATTGATGAGTATTGTTTAAAATGTTTAGGGAAATTTTCTGCAAATGTCTAGAGAATTAAAAAAATTTCCGCTTGCAACGCTGATGTTCTGATTCAACACGTTTGCGTTGGTAGAAATGACATGATGTTCGGCGGAAGCGGTTCTATTTTTTTGTTATTTTAGAACTATGATAAACTGATTATTAGTAGGTGGTATTAATTCACGTTAGAAAACCTGTTTGTTGTTCTTTTAATTCTTTAAAGTCAGCTACGCATACTGCTACAATTTGAACATGGAACATCCGAAACAATTTGCATGCACATTGGAATTAATTTAGCGTTATCTGTTAAAAACTCACCCCCACACTAAAAAATTTAGGTAATTTTGCTTGGTGAAAATCACTTTTTTGGATAGTTTTCCGTATTCAATGGGGTAAATATACAAACTGTTTTACGTGAATATTAATATATATCAATATATAAAAAATTTCTGTTTCTTAGAAAAAAATCTTTAACATTTTAATATTACTAAGAAAGATCTCTCAGGAAAAACATTTCTTACAATTTGGAAAATTACAGTTAAAAATAATATCTTTTATTCAAAGAAATTACCTTTACAGCAATTTTTTTTTTTGGATATATGGTATCAAGTACTTACGATTTTCTTAAAGAAACTATTTATTTTATACAAAGTCGGTACAGTTACAGACAAAGTAGTAGTATATTTATGTCAAAATTGTTTTACACAATTGTAAATCATCACATGATGATGTTCTAAACATATAATAGCAAAGTTTTCTGGTCTATAGTAGCAAATACATTAAACATATATTACTAGTACAGAAATTCCCGTGAAGATGGCGGTCCTCTTATTTGACTACACTAACTTTCCATAGTCGATATAAGTTTTCTACATGTCAGTTATCAAATATTTATCTATTACTTGCCAAATAAATATTTCTTAGGAACCGTTATCACATCAGCTGCCCGATTGCATATGGTGGCCTTTGATTTTTGTGAATTAACCGCCAATGTGGAGAGACAACGGGTAACTGACAAGCAGTGGTTTTGGGCAAGCATTAGAAATACACTCTATCAGAGCATTTTTATTTTCACGATATCGTCCTTTTTGTTAGGAAAAAAAATCAGGAATACTGAACTTTTCTTTGTAATTTTACTTTTAAACAAGTAAAGCTTCTGCGGAAATTGTCACTACTTTAGAAATTTTACTGGTGAGTATTCCAGACTACATGAAAAAATCTTGGAAAAGTAAAATAATTTTACCAAAAAATTTTTGGTGTGTAATTAAGAGAGCGTCGTTTAGGAAAAAGGAAATCACATTAGATCTAAAAAGATCGTGGTGGACCAAGCCCGTAGGCCACACAACCCTAATGTAATCTCTATATTTATCTAACATAATCCCAAATTCTAAAATAATTCTGTAACGTTTCCCAAACATGAGTTAAATTTTTCATATGAATTATATATTATAATTAATTACACCTCAGTAAAATTAATTTCGATGTTCGACATCCTACGTGCTCATTAATAATGTGTTCTTGATTGACAGAAAATCCAAATATTTATTTCGGAGCCCTAATAATAATTACAGTAAATATAGCCTAGGACGTAGAATGTTTGGGTAGCTATTGTTTTACAACACTCATTTTATATGTTATTTATTTCTAAATCTTCAAATTATAGTCATGGTGTAAACTATAAACTCTTTCCACGAGTTTATTTGACAATGTCAAATATGCAACGAAGAACGATCATTAGTTTTTCAGCAAGGCGTGTTAACTATGCTATAATGCATTGAAGCGTTAGCGCGTATTGTTTAAAATACGATTATATCCAAGGCGACTGCAATAGATTACGGTAAACCGTAAATGTTCGAAAATAGCCTTTATGCGAAATTTGCACGCAGTCCCACTCCTAAAAAAATAAGATAAATGGATGCTCCTTCTCTATTTGAATGTTAAACAAAAAATGAGAGATGTGACAAGTTTACATTTAAAGCGAAAGTTTCATTCCAAACAGCTTCAAGTAGACGATTTCGTTTAATAGCGAATAACGTAAATATTTTAACGTGGGCTTTTAGCGACATGATGGGTGTCTATTTTCGAACAAAATGTTACATCATTCTTTATGTAAGAAAAAATGTACATTCATATTTTCTATACATAGCGCTTTCGAGATGACGACTTGCCACCTGTTAATGCATATAATATAAAAAAATATAAAATATAAAACAAATATGGAAAAAGCTGTTTTGCAGGTGGGGAGCGCTTTAAGTTTTGTTTGTTCTAGCGTAGCATCGTACTTCGTCGCACACATTTAAAATATTTTCTGGAGGATTCGATTTTGTTTTATTTATATATTGACAAAAATATTCCAAACTGTGATACTGGTAATGCTGCAAACTTCTCCTAGACCCCTCACCCCCAACTCCGGAAGTTCAGTCAGTATTTCTGCTGATGATAATAGCTTTGCTATCGAAACATACGTTAGTTTAGTGCAGTTTGTGGTGAGGGGTCTAGGAGAAGTTTGCAGTATTTATATATTAATATTTGGGTTTATCCTCTTGTTCATTGTAGCTACGTTTTTCAAAATATGTTTAGATAATGCATAACTAGGACACTTTATTTATGAAATGCTAAATAATAACATCATTCTAAACCCCGCGCTCCAGGATAAATAAAATATTTTTTGATCTAATGTATGTGTACATTAGAAATTGCTGGAAATATCACAAAACGTAAGGAAATAATGGAAATGAAAATATTGAACGTCAAACTAATAAATGTCAAAATTTGATAGATGTTTATTAGTCAAATTACAAACGTTATTGTGACTCAAGGTTGCCAAAATTGCCATATGTACTCTAACTTAAAAAGAAAGTGATTCAAGAAGAATTTAACACGACAAAATATTGGGACATTATTACACCAACATGATTTCTTACGTAAGATTTCAAAAATTCGAATCATTTATAGTCGCACATTGTCAACTTTGCTGTTTTCGTATGCTTTAATTGTGGCCTTAACTAATGACAATACAACATTTATGTATTTATTGTCGACTAACTATTAATCATAGAATTGCCCTATCTGACGATTAACCGTATTTTTCTGACCACCCGATAGACACACCATATAATGCGCCAAAGGGGCTACAATTCTCCCGAGTAAATAAAGCTATGGGCAAAATTGAGTGGTTGTATGCGAAATCATATTATTTATGATATGTTACAGCTACCTATTTTTATGACAGATCAATAGACGTAAATTATTACACTAATATTCTTTCGTTTTAAGCCTGAAAATAAAATTTAAGTGGGAACTATTTCATGTGCTATATCGTGATAAATATAGACTGGTCCATTTTAAATTAGATGTTAACCGTGTGCAAAGTTTATTTTGACTTACTTATCTTTTATGTAATAAAGTAATAGATGATGCATTATGGGATCGATACTGTGATATTAATAAATAAAAATCCCAAAAAAAAAAATAGCTATTTTAGTAGCTGATAAAGGAAAAGAGAAATACGCAACATTGAGAATATATACAGCATATAGAGTTGTGTAATATTCATTTTTTTGTTGATGCCGACATTCACTTTGAACGGGTCAAACACTCCATCAAAAATTGACGGATTTTTAATTTTCTCCATATAATTCCAATTAAAAAAGTAGAGAGAAGGTATTCCGTGAGTTTCTTGAAAAATGAAACTATTTAATTATATTAAAATTTGGTTTAGGTATGTTAATGACATTTTCGCTGTTATTGATGTAAACTTTAACCTGGATTCGTTTCTAACTACAATTAGCAATAGATTTGAATCCATTTTGTTTACAGTTGAAAAGAGTAAAAATAGTCAACTTCCATTTTTAGATTTGGTTATATCCTTAAAAGACAACAAATTTGAATTTAATATTTTCAGGGAACCCACTACTACCCTTAATCCACAACACTTCCTCCAAATTTCACAAATGTAAAGAATCTAACACGACACAGAATTAATTAATTAATTAATTAATTCACCAAGCTAACATTTTATTATCGATACGATATTAATAATAATTTTGTTTCATAAGTAGGACCTCACAATCGCTTTCTCCAACAATAATACCCTAAAGAATTGTATAAATTTTTCAAGACTCATAGCTAAATCATTTTCTGCAAACCACATGTAAAGACTTTCTAATAGATTATTTGGCAGCTGTGATGTATCACCAGACTGCGCTGTAACCAACAGGGAGATGTCGTCCGCATACATAACAAGATACGTGTCAGATAGGAATAGGGCAATATCGTTTATATTTAGATATTGAATTGGATAATGCTCCAAGTACAGACCCCTGCGGCACCCTACTAACCATAGGCAGACAATAAGATCTTGGTTTAGAAACGATATTTTAAGAAACCGCACTCTAATTTTTAAATATGAGGCAAATCATTCAAAAACATTTCCTCTAATACCATAGGCATATAGTGTATCCAGTAACTTATTATGATGGACACAGTCAAAAGCTTTCTGCAAGTCACAAAAGACCCCAAAAGGTACGACTCTTCTTTCAATCTGTGACAATATCTTATTATAAAAATCAATTAACACTGTAGACGTCGATGTTTCTTTCGTGAAACCGTGTTGGCTTTGGGAAATGATGTATTACTTTATAAAACAGTTAAGGCGATCTGACATACAATATTCCACAACTTTAGAAATCACAAAGTTAACGCTATAGGTCTATAGTTTGACATACATTTAGTGTCACCTTTTTATGTATTAGCACAATAACAAATGTGTTCAACACGGCAGGAAACACTCCAATAGAGAAAGAAAGATTTATTAAATATGTTAAAATGTATTCTTTCACTTCCTTTATTGCATAATTCACAATACCATTTTGTCCTGTAGAAACATAGAGTGATTATTCATTGCAATAGAGAAATCAGTGTGACTATCTGGTAGGTCTGCCGTTATATTTGTTGCCATATCATAGAAGTAACTATTGAAATGGTTGGCGATTTCAGTAGAGTCCAATATTTGTCTCTTGTTATGATTTATGGTTATTTTTTTTTTGTTAGTTTTGCTAATCCATTTTACTAATTTTTACATAGCAGATGCTTTATTACTGGAATTATTAATTAAATCATTATAGAATTTTAATTTAGTTGTACGTACAAGGTTTTGATGACGAGTTTTCGCTTGTAAACATAGGTCATTTAATTGAGGGTTTGCTATCTGTAGAACATACAGATCTCGAAGATTTCTACTTGACAGTGTTACCTCATTATCTATCCATGACTTCCCACCATCCTTCTTCCAAAAACGCACAACAGGAAAAGCATTATTAAAATGATACATCATTATATTCATAAACGCTTCGAATTTCATATTCAAATTTTCTTCATCATCAACATCATTCCACTGCTCAGATGAAATGAAATATTTAAAGAGATATTTGTTTGAAGAATCAAATAATCTCTTCTCAATAGTTATAGCCTTTCTAGACTCTGACAAATGGTTTTTACTTATTTTCAAGACAATAAATCTGTGGTGTGCCATTGTTGGAAAATATATTGTCTATTGGAGTATGCGAATTTGCAGAAATTCTAGTGTAGTGGTTCACATTCATAATCAGACCAAACATAGCAAAGACATTTATCAAGGTTCGTTGTTCATGTGATGTACTTTTCAAATTTGCATTGAAACCGCCTTCTGTGTAGTTTTCTTTATTCTCGATAGATTTACGTATTATTTAGTTTTCATTTTTTAAATATATTGCAGTTTTGTTACGTTAGAAGTATTTTTAAAATTTGTTTTGGTATCTCATATTTACGGTATATTTTTAGTAGAAAAAAAGAGTTAAACCAGAATGCTGTGGATTAAATTATCGTTTATAATATATGGGCCACATTTTATAGTGCATCAAAAATAGTTTTATTATATACTATGAATAATTTTACATACAAGAATATTTCAACAGGTGCGTTCTTTCAAAACGACGATTGATGTTTTTGCCGTGCCAAATCATAACTAAGCTTTCAATAAGTCCTCGAGCCTCTGGATAAATGGATGAGATTTTTGACGAGATGCGATATCTTCAGTTAAAAAATTCTATGTGGAAGTAAAACACTTTGTGTATTAAAACTAGATTATGAATATTTCAAGTTTATCATTCTGAATATTTATTTTTATTTTCAAAAATACCAACATTGACAAATAACATTTTGTTCGGGACACTCACCCATTCTGTTTTTTTTTTTTTTTTTGAAAGCGAAATATATATTAATTCCTGTCAAGCAAACTATCACAAACAAAGGAGGTGTTAATAATACGTACATATTTTCTAATGCGAAACCCATAGATTTCAAAATTTGGCACGGCTTCCTTAGGATCGAATGGTGTAACGTTCGATCATCGCCGGGTCAACGGAACCCGTTTCTGCGCCAGATGCGTGGAAAATGCGATATAACCCGGAAAATCATCCCTGATTGCAGTCGAATCCGACGGCGGCGTCAGAATGAGTGACTGCAATCCGAGATCCGAGCCTTCTTTGGCCACGCTCTGTTACATTTGGGCCGGCTGCTCCCGTCCAGTCGGCCTCTCACGCCTCTCACATAAACAAATTCACTGGGATAAGTGCGGTGCCGTGTGCAGCTTTTAGTTCGGGCGCACGCTATAAAAGTTGCGGCGTTCGCACCGTCGAGACGCTTTGCCCTCAGTCTGTCGATTAATTTTGCGCGAATTGTTTATAATTCTCGCATTTATTCCGTTTGATACTTTACGTGAAAAATGAATAGAAATTCCTAAATTGTTTCGTGTTGTCCTTGAGGAATATAGAATTAAATTTGCACTTGTGAAAAATGTAAAATTTCTGCCATTAATTTGGCAGAAAAGTATTAATAAACCATAAACTATGTAGGATTACTTACGAAAGCCTTAATTAGAAGTGTTTTGAATATTGCAAATCTTTTCGCTTAAAATATTTTCACTTCAAAAGTCACAGTATACGCTATAATTAATGTTGATCTCCAGATGGAAAAACTGCTCTATAAATCGCTAATATTAAAGTTAGTATGGGATCTAAACAAGCATAAATTGTAGTCACTTTTTTTTTTTTTTTCCCGTTTGGCGTAAACTTGAAATCAAATCCTCAATTCACTCGTATGACTAATTCTATACTGCATATCAAAAGATTTATTAAAGTGATACGAATATATCTAATGTTAAAGTTGGCACTATGCCATAAGAACAAATTTAACACCTTGAGTATTTTTTCGTTATAGAGATGACATAGATCTTTTGGATTTGTATAGAATAAAAGATATCAAAAAGATACTTGATGTACAGTCTGCGCAAATCGAAGTACACAAGTTATAAAACGCAAACTAGGGCATTATGGAAAGCTATGGCATTATGTTTCGGGGCAACTCAATCCTGGCTAGATATTTTCATCTTCCAGAAATGGGTTATTCGTTATTTAATTGGTTTAAAAGCTTTCGATTCCTGTCAACAAGTTTTCATTCGTTGTAAATTATTAACTTCACCTTGCATCTTAAGTCTCACCCTTGCAGTTTATGCCTATGACAATATTAATAAATTTCAACTTAACAAAAGCATACACCACCACTCCACTAGATGTAGAAATGTCTTAGCGCTGCTCAAGTATAGATTAAATTTATTTCAGCAGTCTCCAGAGGTTCTCGCTATTGAAGTATACAACAAACTCCCACAAAATTTGAAAAATCTTCCACGTGTAGGTTTTCAGCGCCATGTGCGCGAACTATTGGTGGTGAATAGGTTTTATTCTCTATATGAATTTTCAAGTCATAAATTTACCTAATAATATCTTGTTTATTTTTTTCATTTAATTATTCTATATCATCGCCATCACTATTATTTTTAATTGTATTTTACTTTTACCTTTGTTATCATACTTTTATTATGATCCCTGTTACTATCGTCATTCATTATTACTATTGCCATTATTATGATTAGTATTATTATTATTATTACCATTACATTTTTTTTTATTAATATTCTGTTACAGTAATTTCATTTCCTCCAGGGTGGTCTTTACATTCCTTATTTTGTTTTTTTTTGTGATGTTTCCTTTACCTTTGTAGTTTTGTGGTCTTTGGAAATAAAGTTTACATTACTTTACTTTATTCCCGTGCGGTAACGTTCTAATCACAGACACACATTGAAAGAAAAAATTTAAAGTATTTATGCATGACCCACTTTGTGTACATATGGATTGCGCTTCTATATGAAAAAAAAAGTGAAAAAATCTTAAATATTCAGATCCCAAACGTAAACCTATTAAATATATACACACACTAATAGAAAGATTTCTTTAATTGAAAGCAATATAGCTTACATCAAAGGTATAAAGTCAAATAAATTGTTTTTTAAAGAGAGAAATGTAAATGTTGGGTGTTTTGGGAATGTACTTGACTAACAATTTTCCAATCTTCAAGGCCTACATTACAGCAATATAATTATATTGTTTGTTGCCCTCTAATTACCGTTTAAAAGTTGATAAATTAAAAAGGATTGCTTTACATGTGATCTGAACTTTCGCTAATTTATTTTAAGCTTCATCAGAGATACATCAGTTATGCAATAAAGAAAACGTAAAATAATTGCGTATTAAAGCCAACATCAATAAGATAAGAGTACTAAATTACAGTTATAAACCAAACGAAGTAACAGAAATTAAATCATGTGTATTAAAAAAATATATATTTTTTTATGTAAATAATGGTTTAAAAAGGCAAAACTTGTTTGGGAGTGATTTCTAGGAACGGATTTTTACGAGAAATTGGATGGACACACATGACTTCAAGAATACATAAACAATAATACATATTACCTATACCAAATATTGAAGGCTTCGTGTAGCCATTGAAGTTCCGTTTATTATTATTGCAACAATTTTTTAACTGTGTGCTTTTTGTAAGTAAAATAAAATTTTGTTTTATTATGTATATTTATTTGTACTTACCTATTTATTGTTGATTCAGAAGGTTTGTGTTATCAATTGAAACGTATTCACTGGATATAATTACACAACATATTTTCTTTTTTTGTAATATGACTGTTAAAGACAGCTTTTAGGATGTAATATATAGGGCCAATGTCATTAGTAGAGTGGTCAACTTTCGTCTGCGCTCCAACCGGAACACCGGAAAAAATTTAATGTTTTTGATTCTTTCTATATTTTAAATTTGAAGTCTTAGGCTCAAAATTAGAGTCTGTAGTTTTTGTTTGAACCTTTTGAACCCCGTTTGAAAGGGGTGAGGTGGGGGATCGAGTTCAGTGAGCTCCCTGAATTATAACAAATCTTATAAGATCTTTTTTTATTTGATGCAGTTTTCGAGATATTCCGTTGTCTCAAAATTATTACTTAATTAAGGAATATTAAAAATATTCTTGTATTCAATCAAACAAATAATTTGGTTAGTAGATTTACTTGAAGCTAGCGCAGTATTTATTAATTTAACTAAATACTTACATGGAAGTACAAATAAATATCGCATTTTATTTTCATATAGCAATTTTCTCCGCATATAGTACTGCATATGAGCAGATATACTTATGTGTAGTAGAGAAATTGTTACATGGAGATGGCGCATCTCCAATTTCATTCCAGTAACAGATAACATTTCGCACAAAATAGGCTGCAAACTACGATCGTAACATACTAATCTGATATATTTACCAGAACAACATTTGATATCGCCATTGAAAGGGCGATTTCTCTAACGGCACAATAGAGTGCTAGGATGGTCACGGCGACAAACTCCGCCCCAATACTACTAGGATTTACAACATTCTAACGGCAAATCCCTTCTTAGTGCATGAGTTTTTGGAGATAATTCATTCAAGAAAAGGAAAAACCTCTTGAATCAAAATACTTACGGTTTTCTGCCAATCTGCATAGTTTTCAAGATCAAAATAAAGAGGACTTGAATCAACTATTTATATATAATACAACTTAAAAGAATAATCTGTTTTAACGAAAAATATATTATTTCCGAAGAAATGTGAATTTAAAATTATATTCCTTTTCAAGGAAACACCAAATCATGTTGGCTATATAGAAAACGCAAAAACGTTTGGTTTAATGCAATTCCTTTTAAATGAAGAGGATATTTCTCTCAGTGTGCGATATTTTTCAAAAAATTCCACAAAAGTTGAATATTATGCTGCTAAATATGAAGATAAATAACTTTAGGGCAAAACTGCCTTCAAATCAATCTAAAATGAGGATGTTACTTTCAAAAAAGGTGTGAATATTTTCAAAGGAAGTTTTGTTGTAAAAAATTATCGGATGCAATAGATAACAAGAGAAAGATAATGGACGAGTGATTTGAAACAGACTGGTATATATTTAACACGTTGATTATCATTTGAATGTAAATGGCTGGTATGTTTTAAGTGGTAAATAGGATATTAAATACAATTAAGAAGCTGAAAGGCTGTATTAGTGTTTCCGGGATCCATATATCAGATGCTTTCTGCAAAACATATACTATTTCAGTAACTACAATTATAGTAACTTTTGGAAGTTGTTTTCGCTAACACATTACATAGTTTCAACAATAAATATTAATATTACTTAGCATTTAGTAAATATGTAATATTATTGTTTATGGCAACAAATAGTAGTCGTAAATACATGAAAGAGAAGGAATCAAGTGGCTCTTAAATGTGTCAGTGAGGTCACTGTTTTATATTTAGGCGGTTGCAGGTGCTTTGAAAAGAAATTGGGGAACATAAAACATGTCTAGTATGCGACTAATGCATAATTATTAAGAGATGATATACAGAGTTAAGAAATTAAAAAGTAAACAACTATTAATAATGCTTGAATAAACAAATGTTTCAACTCATCGGAATTTATAAAATTGGGAAGTGTTAGTCGTAATGTTTTAAAAACGTGTAGGAATTTAACATACTATGAATCCTAACTATAAATAATATGTTCGTTAGTAGGCGTAGAAAATCATTCCTAGAGATTGATGACAGCGGCTCCAAACCAAAATATGAATTAGAGTGGAAGTACTAGTTGTACAACGTTAGGTGATACGGGGAGGGAATAGTGGGAATACAGTCAAAAAACAATATTAATTTAAATTTCTTCATTTAATATATGAGCCTACGATAATGAGTATTGCCTTCTTCAGAGATAATTAAGTGGAAATAATGAAGTTAGAATAACAATTAAATTATTCCGAAATCCGTACATTGAATTATATTGAAATGTCACATTATATTTAAAACAAACAATTCTTATTTTAAAAAGACGATAAAATTTGTGGTAAACTTTTTTTGTTTGATTACCCGTCGTTGTTTACCACATATTTTATCGTCTTTTTAAAATAAGAATTATTTTAAATATACTCAGTGACACACCTAGAAGGAATAATTTGGAACTTGATTTTCTGGCAATGTGACAGTTTTACATCAAAAATGAAACGATAACATTTGCAAGAAATTTTATCAACATGTAATACGAAAAAAACAAATAATAATGTGTTTGGCGACCCCGCCTATACTCCTGTACACGTCTAGGCATCGACGAAATAAGATGGTCGATCTCTGCTTGTGGCACTTCGTTCCAAGCAATTTGAACTTCGTGGATTAACTGTGCTAGAGTCTGTGAAGGATAGCGCAAAGTGAACAGTCTCTTCCCCATGATATCCCACGCATGTTCCATGGCTTTAAATCCGATGAACGGGTTGGTCACAGCAAAACATGCTTCTTGGAGAAAGTCCATAGTTCGACGAACAATATGGGGACGTGCGTTTTCTTGCTAAAAAAAGATGTGTGGACGGCCATCTAGATAAGGTAGTAAAGTGGTTTGTAGGACATCATAACATAACGTGCAGCTGTCATACTGCCTCAAACAAAGAGAAGTGGTGATCGGCTACCATAGGCAACAGCCCCCAAACCATTACTCCAACAGTCTTGTGTACATGCCACTCAACAGCGAACCCAATATCACGTCGTTCTCCACGCCGGAGTCGTACCCTTCTACGGCCATCGTGCAGACTTAGAGAGAATCGCTATTCATCGCTGAAGACGACATTAGGCCATTCTGCCTCCCAATGCTGTCGTTTTCTGCACCCAGTTCAAACATTGACGACAGTGGTCCGCAGTTAAAGGAAGCACTAGTCGTGGATGGTATGAAAAAAGTCCAAAGGTTCGAATGCGGCGGTATGGTGTACGCATAGTAACAGGTCTACTTTTTTTTCTAAACCATTGGTTAGCAATTTGACACATAGTAGCAAAACGGTCTCGTGAAGCTAGTTGTTAGCTTGATGATCTGTAGTACGCCTCGATTGATCAGTTGGTCTTCTTCGTGTTGCTCTACGCTCTTCGGCCCACAAGATGTACACGCATTATGATCATTGCAGTACAATTAACACGGCGGCCAATTTCGCGATACGACGGATCAACATCTCGATAGGCAACAATTCTACCCCTGTCAAAGTCACTAACACGGGTGATAATTTTGACATCTTCGAGTTCTAGGCATTTTGTTACACTAAAACTCGTAGACGTGCAATATAGTTATTGCACGTCTACGAGTCTACATACATTTCTGCACTAGTCAGCTCCCATAAACAGGTTTCTTAAAAAAAAAAAAAAAACTAAGAGATCAGTTTTCTTTTTCGCAAAAAAATTATCAAAGATAAAAAGTTCAGATTCTTATCATAGCTTGCTTTAAGTAAAGGCGTTCTGATGCCAAAGAATCAAGTGGAACAGATTATTCTTTCTTAGTATAACATTTTTAATGTCACTATACCTGTTAAAATCGAGATGAGAAGTCTCGTCTTGTCTCGGTTCGTTGCTCATCAAGACGAGTCGAGATTTCTTGATAGGTTTCAATACACTTGCTGAACCCTAAATCTTGTTTCTTTTTGTTTAACATGCTTATCTATGACTGCGAGCTTAACGTATCTGTGATGACAAATAATTAAATACGTATTTCCAGCACAAATTAAAATAAAACATCTAAATGAGGAAAATAGTATAGTAATGAAATGAATATGAAAATATAGAAAGAATACCAGTCAGTAGCTACTAAAAAAATAAATAATGATAATTTTAACAATAATTTAAACAAAGTAATGAATTAAACGTTTTGACTATATATCACTATGATATCTAATGGTATGGAAAATAAATTACAGGCATTTAGAACAGGTTTCCAAACCAATTAAACAAGTAATTCAAAAATGAGGCGTGTGTTCAGTTGCCTACTTTACAGGCGAATTATGAATTTGTTAAAGATAGTTATTTAAAATGGACAATATTAGCATTAGGTGCTAAATATCGCCTTTATTATAATATAAACTTTATTTTATATGTTAATTCCAGCTTACCTGGTATATATTTTATATGTTTTTGCTATATTTTGCTCGAAGAGATTTTTCATTCTTCGGGATGTTTTTTTTTTGGGACGTTTGTCGTATTCCCCTCAAACTAGAGAAAATAACGGTATTTTAATGTCGGTTAGTGATTTCTTTCAAAATTGAGGTTGGGCGACATGATAGCGATAACAATCGAAGGCTGTTAACTGATAAATCTGGTTTGAATCCTCATTCTGTTGGTGGTCACGAGAGATCGGACGGTTATATTAGTTTCCTATAACGATTTTTATGCCACACTTTCAAAAAAATATCAAAGTTCCAAGAAGTGTTTACGTAAAAAAGTATTGATATAACTCCTGAATAATTACATCCTTACTGAATACCTGTAATTGTCAAGAATTTTCCTATAAAAATTCCTACGAAGAATCCCGACCAGATTGCTTTTCCATGCCATTTGACCGAGACCGGGGGCCCGTCCAATTGAAACTCCATCCTGTATCCAGAGTATTGCCAGGCGTCGATGTCCTTCAAGTTAGTGTTCCATTAAATTACCTCACCTACAACAGAAAAGAATTAATCAGTTTCCTTTAATATTAATCAGAAATTTAGATTTTTATAATTTATTTCACTATACGTTAATTTGGGGTTAGATATATCAACCGCTTTTTAGTTAGTTATTTTAGGAATTTTACTATTTAAGGGTTGTAAATAAAAATCACTGAGTTTGGTCTGTGATAAAATAACTATCTTTAACAAATATCGATAATCACAGATGATCGTTTGCTATAAAATTTAGTATATTGCTGTTTACGGGTAGATGGCGGCGTTATTTGAATGAAATGAAATTGTAATATGACATTTCCATAACCTTATAGTCTTTTAAATTGCCAGGAAAATTCGAATACGTGTTTTTGTATTAAATAATTTTGTCTTATATAGTATTTACTGATTCCAACATATGTACCTTGTGATTATAGAATCTAAATGGTGATGAAACCTAGCATTTGGTAACTAAATAAAGATCTAAGCTTGTTTTGGTTTGAAACATTTCTTTTGTTTGTACAGTTAGTGTTTTTACATCGATTTTCGATAATTACTTATTTCAAATTTTAATAATCCGAGAAGGGCTTTTGAGGATGCGCCCGTTAGGTGAGAAAAACTGCCTATTCGTCTGGAGTATGATTTTGACAGACGATCTAGTGCCCTTTGAAGCGTGCCGTGCCACCTAGCAGGTAGGAAGTCACTTTCCATAGTTTTCTTTCACTTATCGCTGGGTGTACTGAAACCACTATTTGATTTTAATTGATTTTTATTGAAGAAAAAGAAAAAAATCGTAAACGGACAAGCTAATAATAATAATAATATAAATTGAAAATATAAAATTAAATATAATAATAATTTGTACTGAAAAAAATAAAATTTTGAAATCCCGGGCATTTTGTTCTCAAAAAACAGAGCAATATATACAATCACATTTCAACTAATACAACAGGAAAGATAAATGCATTCAGTACAAATAAGCCTGATGGATATGGAAAAAAAAAACCTTTCTTTTAGGCGACACGAAAATACACGTGCTCTGGTGGGTTGGTGAGACTTCGCGAGGCTTGAGTCGGGTTTTACGAGCCTACGCACCGTCAAGACAAGAAACCTTGTCTCGACGTTGCTGTAGTCGAGACGAGATTTCTCCTATAATAATAATTTGCGTCATATTTTACTCCTTTTGGATAAGAGAATTAGAAACATTTTCTCCAAATAAATATTGCTAAAATTCTATCATGAAATAAGTTAAATATATATTTTTAAATAAAGCGGCTCATTCAATAGCCTTCGTATTGCTACAGTTTTTTTGCGAGGATATTTTCCTGTTTATTTTTTTGCATGTATTTTGTTATTATCTAAAGAACACGCCGCGTCGTCATCGAAACTACAATGTATTTTATTATTCTATGTATATATTTTTCTTATCTCTATATTTCTGCTTAAACCTTGAATCAATTCATCCTGTTGAAACATAAACACGTTCCCTGTAATCTTTATGTACACCCAAAAAAAATTCAAATTCTCAATTGCTGGTGTCCCGATTTTTTCTGCGATAAGTGTACATATGTATAAATAAATAAATATATTTTAAAATCCAATATAAATGTTTTTATAATAGAGGTTTGGTATAATAATCTTTGTGAATATGAACCTGCGAACGACCCGTGCTCGAAAAATTGGGTAAACATTTCTTTTCTGAAGTTTGAGTGTGTTCGTAGCTTTATTGTAATACCAAATTTGGAAAAAAGTTATTTAAAGATGAAACTGAAAATACATCCCACATACTTCTACGATAAATTAAATATGCCTTTGTGCAGATTTAAGATTACTATACAACTGTACAATAATTAACCTTCGGCCTGGAACGCAAGGACATATACTAAAACGTCGGGTCTTTTTATCCAGCTCACTTTTTAGGTGCAGTGAGTCATTTTCAATATTTTGGGACAAAATTTCTTCACAATGAATATTTTCAAACTTCAATTTCCACCAATAAAAAATGCTTAAAAAAAAGGAAGGTTAAAAAAATATTCGTCCTTGTTATTAGGCACGTTTTCGCAAATTACAACTTAAATTCCATAAATTAGCGGACGACTTTCACTTTCCTTTATCGAAAACGAATTGAGTCATCAGACTTTGACTGACCCACATACATACACGTTGACTGACTATGTTTGTCTTATTGCGGCAGCACGTGCATCTGCTCATACCCCTTTTGTCGCTTCGCACAAGCTTTGCCGCACAAGTCGCATTGCCCGAGGATAACCTTGTCCTTGTTTCGTCGGGCGTAATATAAACTGGCTGCTGGCGGGGTTACATTTCTTCGGAGATCATATCACTGTGTTTTTTGAGTAAATGGATTAGACATTGCGCGTATCCGTTGCAGACAGCGTGTCTGCAGGAAGGTGTTGTGCGAAACTGGCGTACATGGTATGCTTGAACGGTTGCTGGAATACTTAATAATATAGATAGGTATTACTGACAGCAATTTACAAACATATTGTTAATGTAAATGTTAAAAAAAAATTCTTTCTATTTTGTGATATATGAATGCATTTTTGTGTGTCCTGCGGTTTATCACATGCTTTTGACAGTGGCGTAGCGCAAAATCTTTGGGACCCTCCCGCAGAATTTTGTTTGGAGCCCCTTGCCTACTGCTGTATATCTGAAAAATATTGCCAACAATCATATCTGCGGGCTCTTTAGATGGCTGGGACCCCACATTCTATGTCACTGGCTTTTGATTGCGTCAGTCACGAACTGTTGATTGAGAAGCTGCAATGTTATGGAGTGCGTGGTGTAGTTGCCGACTGGTTTAGGAATTATCTGTCAGAATGCTTTCACTTGGTCAAAATTTCATACAAAGCTGGAAATTATCATCATCAATCATAATTCTTCATTATTATCCGTTAAGTTAGGAGTGCCACAGGGTTTCACTCTAGGACCTATTCTCTTTATGTCATTCATTGATGATTGTAAATAGGCCACTGTATTTGAATGCTAATTACACGTCTGCGGTGATATCAGAATTGTTTACCGTTATTATTAATTAGCATATTGATTAATTGAATGATTTAGTCAATGAGTACGACTCAAGACTTCTTATTATACCCTTAACACCGCAGCCTGAGGCCTGTTATATGTATTATTCCATACTTAGTATATTTCTTTACATAAACAGGTTAGTCCCTTTAACTAGTTTTAGTAGTCTGTGTGGTAAAGCTTTTTTTCCGGGCGATTAGTCATCGGGTTGATAGCTCCCAGCTGTGGTAGCATCTGCTGTTCCAATGCAACGCATTCAAAAACAACGTGGTGAGCTGCCTTCTCCTCTTCGTCGCATAGTCTACATATAGGTTCATCTTTAAAGACGCTTTAGACAACCATGTTCTATTAGCAGAATCACCACCGCTCTAAGCTGTAGTCTGTACTCAGTTGAAAGCCAGCACATCCTCAATTAGTTTCCAAGGTGATTGCCTCATCATCCGCTTGCTGTGTACAGGAGGGAACGCATTAGAGATTCACTGTCTAGGAGCATCGCGAACCATGCTAATCTCGTTCCAGATTAGTAGAAATTCTTTCAATGTTTTTAAAGGTGTAGGTACTCACCAGACATTCACGACCTAGGCTCTCTCGCACTGCAAACTTTCTCTCGTTGCAAACTTTCTGGAGAATCTCAGAAGAACGCGATGAGACCAAGTCCAGTCCGCGAACGTCTAGTTCTAAGGTGATGAATCGTTCAAAATCTTGGAAAATCGGCTACATTCGTGGTCTGATCACACAAACCTGTGTTTTAATTTTACACTATTCAAATGTATATATTTCGTGATGGTAACCCAAAGCGGAAACCGCTTATGCACCGTCTAAATCTAGTATTTTGTAGTTGAATATCGTTAAGAATAACATTTAGTCGCTCGTAGTATTTTTCCTTTGACATCAGAAAATACTGTGAAAATCTATCTTCATCCAATAAAAATTCTTTAAATAGGGATTGAAATTCACCTGTTTGTCTAGATAATTAATTGGATGAATGTAAAATTTGATGCGTTTTCGACTTTCGCGTTTTTCTTCTTCAAATAAAAGAGGCAATAAAAGTACCTCTTCCATGGAACACATTTTGATAATTAAACAGCTAACAACAACACGATGGGTGTGCAAAGATTAGTCTGCGATCGCCTTAATGCGTCTGATTTTGTTCAAGACTACGATAAGCTCAGCATAGAGCGGTCCGCGATGCGCCTGGGCCGCGAACCTGTTTTCTTTTACGATCCAGATTCTTATGCTTTCCATGGCAATTCCAAGGTACGCTTGACTATTGGATGGTTTTTGTTTCTATTTCTAGTATTTCCGTTCATACGGTGGTATACTGCCCCAATATTATTAAATTATGAAAAACTGTCCTAGACTACCTAACTATAGAAATTGTCAATCATTATTATTCATATTAAAGTTTTATTATATCCAACAGAAAATTTGACATAGGTACAAGAATTACTAGTCGTGCGACTATATCCAAAAGTCGTTTTAGTTTTGTTGTAATTTTTTACTACTTAGATATTTGATTCTACGAAGTCATTGTATATGTAGTTTCAATGTGAGTTTCACATCTAATAGCAACCACCTCGTCTTCTTTCCATCTTCGTTGCATATTATACCGATATGAGAATGCTTTTTAAAATCCTTTTTGATTTATTATATATCAAAAGCAAGTATATTCCTTCTAACATAGTTGAAAATACAAATAGTAAATACACTACATAAAGTAATATCTGTGATGAAAGGATTACAGTAGACCTAGTAGCAAATAAATGCAGAATTAAGAAAATTGCTATATAAAAAATGATGTATAATAGTAATTGATACACTGTACGATATACATACATAAATCATTTCAAGTATCCCATGATTTGATGGCAGAGGTTAACATTATTATTTTATAGAAATATGAGTCAGCTAACAGCTAGCAGACATCTCAATTGCGTATGAATAAGTGATAGGAAGGTATGTACCAATTTATTTTCGGCAAAAGCAAACTTTGTATTTACTCATACGTAAATATGTATTACGTATTACAAGTACCTAATACTTAAGAAGCTTACAGTGTAAGATATTTGTTATTGATATATGTCACTTCTATTTCGGCATCATATCACATAAACTCGTAGTTATAAATGTGTAGTAACTATATTTTGTGGCAATCATCATGTCTTTTACATCAAAATGCATACCACTCTTCTGTAGTGTACCGCTCAAATCATGTAATGTTGTAATTCTTATATCTTAATTTTTGGCAGCGTAATATGTCGACCTATATAATAGAACTTATTTTTACATGCATTCGTATTTTTAGTCATCCTGGAATCTAAATTTCTATAATCTGGTCCAGAACAGCTTTTAGCTCAAATTAAATTGTCACAGGATCTCTCGGAATTATAGGACGCGGTTTGTAAATTCTTAACGAAATTCTCTGTAGGAGTTCAGATATGTTAGGCAAATACGATATATGATATCACTTTCTACTTGTTGAACCCATTAAACATATTACTAAAAATGTCCAGATGCTAAGATGTTTGCGACGCAAATGCATTTATGGCTTCTATAAATTACATAGTAATTAGCTTTAACTCTTATTTGACTTTCAAAGTCATTACAATATACATTTATTGCCCTCGTAAAAAATGAATCTTAAATTAAGTCTTCGACATGTCTGTGCATATATATATGTAGATAGTATAAGTAGAGTATTTTCTTGTTGTAAGTTTGCCATAATTTGGCTTTCATTCTCCAGGTACGAGCGAAGATTTTTATACTTTCTGTAAATTATCAATTTTCAATAATTTATAATTAAATAAAACATAAAAAATAGGTGACGTTCTGATGTCAAACAGCACGACATTTTAATACAAGCGTGTGTACGTTATATTTGGTACAGGCCAACCATGTTTCATATATGTTCAATGTGATAGGTATATGATAGGTATGCTTGAAATAATAACGCTAATCTGTACGTTAGATACAATTATATTTTTCTGTCTTCACGCGAAGTCACAAATCCCCTATAAGTATTTATGAGGTTTACGTGACTTTCCTATATATAAAATAAGGTTAAAATAATATTATCAGTTACTGATTTTGCTGTAAGATACCATTTGTGCCAATAGGTATCGCTTTCAATGAGGTGTAGCAGATATTAGCGTAAAAGATTTCTTTTTACGATTCATGAACTTGAAGTTTATCGCATAATTTGGGAGCATTGAAGTCATTGTTCGTCCAGGAAAAGTTGTTGGGATTTTATTCGAGAGACATTTCATTTTTTCATTCATTCATTAAATTAGGGTGGGCACCTAAAGTCCGGGCACTTGAGCTAGGTGCTTATTGCACCATCCCTATTAAGTTTACTCTCTACTCGAGCAGCTTGGTGTACTCTATAAAGCTCAGTATCTTGCCCAGTGGGAACTTGAGAACCTTCGATAGCTCCAATAGATCTCTCCCGAAATATTTCTGCCTGAGTACCTTCAATTTCTCATATGTGCAGATTACATGTAAACTTGTTTCCTCCTGTAATTCGCATCTTCTGCACCACGGTTCGCTTACTCGACATGTGTTGTATATATAGATGCTTTTTCAAGGGACAGTGTCCAGTTACCGGCCCAGTAATGGTTTTAGCTTCTTTCTCGCTGCGCCTGAGTAGGTTATCAGAGAATCTAGCATCCCCATCCCCTATCAGCGCTTTGGTATGGAGTTGACCTTCAGTCGACCTCCTTTTCTTTGTACTTTCTTTATCTAACCAGGTCCAGACCTCCCTTCTTGCTGAATCCTTAGTAATCCCACATACGGGCTCTGCACCCTGGAAGTGTCTTTTAAAGCCCTCCTTGGCTAGTTCGTCGGCTATTACATTGCCCTTTGTATCCTCATCCCTTTATTCGAGAAGGTTGTGATGCCGTAGAAAGGATAGTTCGCAGGATCCATTAAACCTTTCATTCGTATTTTGTTGTTGTCTAGTATTACTGCAGTGTTTTTCTTGTCAATTTTGAGCGTAATTTGAAGGTGGGATCTTAGGTGTTTAATTTTACGTTAGCTAGGAGTTTGAACATTTTTGACAGAAATATATATTGAAATGTAGGCGCAGATTTGCAGTCTTTGGGAAAGAAGGGTGTCTCATCAATACACAAAGATCGTTTGGAGAGATAAATTGTTTGAAAACTAGAATAATTTATCAGTGAAGGATGCAATTTTTTTTGGACTTGTCTGGGTTAGCAGACTTTTAATCGATTCGGCAAATATAATGGGAAATTTGAAGCGTAAAGATCTTATCTTGATTTTATTCATATAATGACACAATTGTATACATATATATTGTCAATCATCGTTCAGTTGGGTAAAGAAAAACTGCTTGTGATATTGGTTTAAAAGTATTATAATTCCATTTTGCCTTGTTACCATCTTGACACTAAATAGGCTCTGGAAGCACTTTAAAACAAACGGGTTTGTTAATTTACTTCAGAGATTCCAACCAATTGTGAGCTTGAACTTTAATAATTTCTTTTTGACGATATATTAGTTGATGATATGTTTATAGTATTATATATTTATGTACTTAGCGGATTCAATAAAATTAGGTTGCATTATACTTTGCAAGCGACAATGACATGCATTAGGAATTTATATAAATGTATGCACGCATTAGAATATCTCAATAAATATTAAAAATATATGGTCTCGTCTTTGGCAAAGGTATTTTTGTAGCTAATTTTATACGTGGGTAACAACATTCTGATCGAGCCAAGGTAATTTTAACCTGCCTTGTAATGATAATTACAAAAAAAGCTGCATCCAAATTCTAAACATGTTTTATGTGTAAACATTAACCAACGGTGTGTCAATTAATAGAGGGCCATTTGGCAAACGGTAGCTAATAGCAGAACATATATACTCTATTGCTGTTTTAACACGTCGGCACTACCAATTTTTTTTTTGACAGCCGTTATCTATGTCTGAATGATCATTGCCAATGAACTGTTACATATCGTATCATAGACGATTATCAAGGCAATCGCATATGTGTCCATTGACTTTATTGCATGCGAAAATTCTCTGTTATTTTTCTGGCGCCGATACAGTACGTATACGTGGAGTAAAAATTATACGAAATATTGTACTATCAGAGAGATTAAGTAACAACTTATTTAAGGCTTTGGAGCCCCGGCGCAAGTAGCACATTGGCAACCGCGTTTTTCTTCAGTTTTACTTTAACAATTCGAGCCGTATATTGTTTTATCGAACGGATGAAATAACAAGAAAATGTAAGTGCGCTTAGCATTCGGACGGGTGTGTTGTCCGCCATTCGTGTGTGCATAACGCGCCAAAATTTCGGTGCCAAATACAAAAACTGGGAGTGTTTCTTTTTGCTGACCTGCACGCTGCCACGTCATCATGGGTTTGTTATTATCTATTTTGGTATCGTGCGTCGGTGTAGTAGAATTGATAGCATTCTATTCGCATCTCAGGAGAAGTCTGATAGTTGGAAACCAGAACGTCAGTGACCTCGAGACTATAACGTCAAACTGTAGGAGAATGCTTACCAAGGAGTACAGATTAGCTTTTGCCGAAGTCAATGGTAGGGAGTTCCAAGCTAAAAATAAAACTAATTTTCCACTCAGTCCATCTCCAAAGGCGATTTTTAGTTCGGAAGGATCTGAGAAACCTTTTGGGTTGCAATTAAATGCACATACCCGTGAAATTAACCATGTTTTGAATGGTGTTGGTATATCTAATGATGTACCGAAACAACCAGCACATGCAAATCTTGCTAACAATGATTTCTCAAACCAGAACATGAACGTCGCATCCGTCAAAACAACTGATACCTCAAAACAACCGCAACCTATTACCTCTAGTTTTGTGCAAGTCACTAACGATGACGTATTACTCGAAAATCAAAACCATATTTCAGATCCAACTAACCGGAATGTAACATCAACAACTGTTGATAATGTCATGATAAAAGGTTTATCCAACACGGTAGAAGATGTAATGGTACCTCCAGATATTGAAAAAATATATTTGCAAGAAGAAACTATAGCAACTATTTTTCCTAATAGAAGATCTCCATCTCCATTTCCAACGTATGAACTATTAGCACCCAGAGGCAGCGTAAGCTCCGATTTGCTGGATGATCCGATTAGTGTTAAAGAGTTAGATGAAATCTACTTAACAGCTGAGCAAAACAAAAACTATCAACACGATGTGGTGTTGGATTTAATTGCAAAATCGGGTTTAATACACAATTCACATCCATTTTGTCTTGACGAAGAAGTTGAATATCGTAGATCTTTATCGCCTGTTGGGTATTCCAGTGTAAGCGCGTATGTAGAACGAAGACACAGATCGGCATCACCATGTAAAAGATCGTCCGAAGAACATCCTTTGCGACAACAAAAGCGATCGAAATCCTCGTCAGATTTATCGGAAATTTTGTATTATGTACCTGTACCAACTTACCATATCGTAATTGAAGATTTTTGGGAAAATCCTGACGCACAATATGAACAATTTTTAGAGAAAACTGAGGAGGAAATTGCAGCGCAACGATTCGCGTCGCTAGAAGAAGTTTTTAACGAAGATTTTAAAAACTCCTTAGACGGCGTGAAGACGAAAACTACGAACGAAGATCGAAAGCGACAATTTAGGCGAAAACGGAATAGTAAACGTCGAAGCGATCAAAGCCTGTCATATGAGGAGGTTTGGTCTTCAGGTAGCCAAGAAACATATTCGTCTGAAGGATTTGGAATGCCCTCTGCCGAGGAACTAAATTCTTCTCCGAGTTCTCTAAGTAGTCCAGATGTAATTACTCCAAACACCTCATTAATACCTCAAAACGAAAATGCTGCTTCCACAAGTCGATCATCAACAGCATTTCTTGCCGAAACCGACGATATTGCATCGGACAAAGGAACTGTTATGGAACTTGCAAAACCAGGACCTAGTAAAGAAGAGAAGAAACCTGATCCGTTCTGGGTAAATTAAGTTCAAATTATTGAAAATTTGACAAAAGTAGTTCCCTTGATGAGTTTGCTTTATACCTAAGTAGATTTATTGAAGTGTGTGTGTGTACTTGAACAAGTATTTGATTTTGGAATGTAGTTTATTCAGCAGCTCATTTGTGCAAATTTTGTTACCCTTGTAAAGTTAGTTTTTCATGTGGGAATTTTAATAAATTAACATGGTATTAATGGTTTGCGTTTTTATTTTTGTTTTGATGCCTTGTTTTTGTCTCGAAGGTGTGATTGCAACTACTTTATCTATTTATTTCTTGAGAAAACTATTTTTTTTAAACTATTTTCTTTTCTTTAGGAGAAAAAAAACATGAAAACTATTTATCTATGGAATATTCATTTATTAATTTTGGCGTATTTTTTTAAATTTATAAAATATATAGCATAAGCACATGTATTAACCACACCGACATCTGCATAAATATGCGTTAACTCAAATCGTGAATGAATCCAGTTCTAAGAAATTTCTATGTGTTTTTTATAATCAACTATTGGCACGATATGTCAATATCAACATTCAAATATCTTAAATTTTTAGAAATTTCAAATATCTCCAGAACATGACGTTCTCGGTTTGACTCAACGCATGTTCATGCAGATGTGGACAAGGCTTTAGGTGAAACCGTGGTCACTATATTTATACATCAATGTCTATGTACAATTTTGAAAATTGGACAATAAATGATGATTTGAAACCAAAAAATGTTTACTTAAGGTAGCATATAGTAAATTTGTGCCGCTGATGTTCTGCGTCTTACGAAATGAACTTGTTAGTGGCAGAAAACTAGTATTTGGAGGTGGTTCAGCTTAAAAATGCAGTTCGTCATAAGAAGACATAAAAGAAAATAGTACTATTATTATTGAATTAAAATTTAGTTTCTTTTTTTCGTATAAATTTAATTAAAATAAATATTGATGAAAATTTATTCTTAGCCGATAGTGTAAATTATGTTTTTTCTTTTTTGAGATAGCGGCTTTTTTGCACAATTTAATGAGAAATTTACTAAATTAAACCATTTTTTTACGTTTCGACATTTTTTTTCTTAGCTTCTTCAGAAAATATCAATGTCTTTTTACATTAAACATTTAACAACACAACACAAACATTTTAAAACTTTACAGTAAAATTTACATTTTTTAAAATTAATAACAATGTTATTTTTCAAAGTATTTTATTATACATGTGTGTGTAGCAAATTTGTGTGTGTGAATTCAAAATAAAATAATCAAAATAAAATAGTTTTGAATTCAGTATGTTAGGGTGATAGGTAAATCGCTTAGCACCCTAAGCGACTTACCTATTACGCAGATATAAATTGTGACAGAAAAGAAAAAAACAGATAGCGGCTGTTTTTGTATCACATACGCTCCTGTAAGTATTGAAAGAATCATCAATCATTACTCAGTCCTAATAAATTGATGCATATATTGAAATCAGTTGTATTGTTTTAATTTTTGAAATAGTTATTCTTATATTCTAATGTGTATTTATATTCAATTATTATATATAAATGTTTGTGTTCATAACTTAAAGATAGACAATTTTACCTATGATTGATCCGAAGATGGCTGTTAAAAGCCGGAACTAGTCATCATATATTAAATTGCTGTATGAACGAAAGAACAAGTTTATTTACTCTTATCTAACCTTTCAATTTAAATCGTTCATTGGATACTTAGAATATAATATTATATGTATATGTTTTGTATGTTTTTTAAACGCTTGTTTCTATTATTGTAATCTTGTCTCTGATGAAGTAAACGATTTTTTACGAAAGCTAAGACATTTAAAAAGAAAAATACTGTCTTTATTTAGCTGCTGCCCAACTATCCATTCTTTTGAAAAATTATATATTTTGCCATAAATGTTTGTCTCTTACAACAGATTGAGAATTTAATATAGCTTTTCCGTAATGAAAACGTATATTTATATAATGAAACATACTTCAATTAAAAATTTAGCATTAATTTTATTAAATATTTACATTAATTTATGGGCATCTAAATTGTTAGCCGGAATCTTATACACGATTTGGTGTAATTGATACCTTCTTTGCGCATTGCATGTATTAGGATGGATGTGTCTTTAAGATAACCGATGATATTTTTAGATTCAATATATACGAGTAACCGGGCTGGTAACTTAGATACTAACCATTAACATTCTTCAATTGTTTGTTGACCTATTTTCGAATTCTTTGAAGAATATACAGCTTTTAAAATAAGATATGACTATCTGTCTCTGCATTTTATTTATTCTTATAAATTTTTAATAAAGATTTATTGTAATTACAAGAATGTATTCTTAGAGTTTATTACTTATTCCTTAGTTCTCATTTCTCAAGTTTTCGAAGTTGTAGATTATAATTTTGTTTCAAGTAATAATTTGCCACTATTCATTTCGAATGTATTTATAATATCCTCTCCAAATAACCGTTTTCGAGAATCCTATCTGCGATGTGTTCCAATTAGAAAATATTTTAAAATAGATACGATCCGACCGGCACAGACCGTAGGAATAATTACGCCCAAAACTGACGCCCACACAGCGTACGTTTAGTTTATTGTAGGCGTCTCCACTAGGCATCGTATCAAGCAGGTGAATGCTTTCAATGGTGACGTCAACGTTACGTACCCATATAGAGAATCCCGGTTCAAGATTTTATTTTATGATCATATTTAGGAAGATTCATGTTATACATTAAATACCATAATATAAAGTGGCTTACATCACTCGCGTCGAGGTAAAGAGAGAAAGATGTATAGGCGGTAAAGATATTGTTACGGAATAGTTGCAGATAATTACAAACAGTTAATCAATGCCAAAGAATTTGTGATATAATATGTAAAAGCAAACAACTTAAACCATTCAAATCAAATCTAGATATTTCTAATATCTTCATTATAAATATATCGATTATACATGTTTCGGTCCGTTATAGCCATCTTCAGGTGTAAAACCGTCGGAAAAATACTAAATCGAAGCAAGTTAAACGTCCGTAACCCTCCAATGATAATTTCCTTGTCTGGCTCTTTCTTCCGTTTCCTGAGTTGCCATGTAGTATTTGTTATGCTGTGGATTTTTCGGCGGACGAGAGCATGTACAAAACCACATTGTCCGGAGTTAGCTCGCCCTACTTGCGCAAAATCTCGCTCTTTTCTTCATCCCATCCATGACACTAGAAAATGGTGTGTTCTACCATGTCCGGCTATAGACAGTACATACACTTGTCGTTGTGGCTTTGCTAAAACACTTGGCAGAGTGCCTTAAACACTCATGGGCAGTATGTATGCATGCATCTATGTGGGGAGGGCGATACTACACTGCTACCTAAGAAATCTATTGTGTCCCCTATTCCTTCTGTTTTACAGCTGGCCTTCCAGTCCTATTCCTATCGAAAAGTGTAGGATATCAGAAGCCCCCAGATTACATAAGTCACTCTCTTTGATTTCACATGCTCCCAAATGCAACGTCCTTGAGTTGCACAGTGCTGGGCAATTTGAGAGGAGATGAATGTGTGTTTCATCCTGTTTCCCACAAAACTCTACATTCAGATTCCTTTGCGAATCCAAGCTTACTCAGATATCCTTTCAGTTTACAATGGCCTGAAAGTATTCCTTTTAATAGGCGAACGTTGTTTTTACTCAGGTTGATGCATTCTGTAAACCTCTTTTGGTTATAGAAGAATATGACTTTGTCTCATTCCCTGGAAATTCTCCTAATAATTAGATTTTCTCTGCTCCATTTCTCTTTTCAGTTTATTTAGTATTGTACTGCTACTTATCGCGCAAAGCGGTTCAGGCCCTATAAAATGTATTCCATTCCCTTCTTTGCGAGATTATCCGTTATCTCGTTTCCTTCCACTCCTGTATGACCCGGAATCCACAAGAGGGTCGCTTTATTCCTTTTGCCTAGCTCGTTTAATTTCCCTAGTAATTCCCAGACCATCTTGGAAATGATTTCATCTGAGCTTAATGCCTTGATGGCTGCTTGACTATCAGACATGATGATAATCTCCTGCTTTCGATAATTTCTATCAATAATGAACTGGACGCATCTTTCAATAGCGTGTATTTCCGCCTGGAAGATATTTGGGTAATTTCCAAAGTACTTGGTTCAGGGCCCATATATTCTTATTCCAGTTTGCTCATGCGCAGTAAGAGCTTGCGTCAAATAATAACCAATTACTCACTCCTTGCACTGCACCCAAAGCTTAATGTTCTTAATCGATCTTTTTGTACACATGGCTTTCTTCTTAGCGTTGTCCAATCGCTGTCATTTCTCGAGCATCAACTCTTTGATTTCCTTGTCATCAAGTTCTCCTTCCCCTCCAGACTCAAGTAGGCTTGCTCTTTCCTAGATTATGAGGTCAATTGGTACGACCTCAGAAACCACCTGTACCGCCTCCACGGACGTGGTCCTACACGCAGAGGCCGTTCTAAAGTGCATATTCTTTTGCATTCTAACCAGCAGATTTATGTACTTCTGTAAGGTAAGCACCTCCATCCAGGTAGGGGCCCCATATAAAATAATATTGTGGAGCGTGCCACGAAACAGCTTCCTCTTGATACTCCTCGATGTTAGGCAATTTTGGTGCCCATAGTCGCCAACCGATTTTCTGCCTTCGTTGTAGATGCACGCACGTATCACCCAAAACTCCCACGTTGACAACTTCCAAGTACTTGATGCTCTTACTAAGTGCTGTTGTCACCCCCTACAGTGTAAAGTTACTTGATCGCATCGCCTGAGTCCCTTCACAATTATGGCCTCGGTCTTTACGGGCACCAGGATCAGCTTGTTCTCCTGCATCCACTTCCTAATCTCGTCCAGGCAATAGCTACAATTTATTCTTAAAATCTCTTCATTTCTTCCTCCCACGATCACCGCCAGGTCGTTAACGAAAGCCAAACTAGCGGCGTCTATGGTCAGCTCCAACCTAAGAACTCCGTCATATAGAACATTCCAAAGAGCCCAAGATCGCACCTGCGGCACTCCTACGCCCGCATTCAACAAAACTCTGTTTTTTTATATATAACTAGAGGAGATGGTGGATGTTCCTCCCCAGAAACCAAATTGGTAGTGGTGCAAACCACGCCCTTCTTTAGCTCTTGCAGCAATATATTACATATAAGGTTTTCTAACAATTTGCTTATAGTGTTTAGCATACAATTGGGAAAGGAACTGGCTGGTCTGATATTTTACTCACTTTAAGAATTAAAATCGCTTTAGCAATTTTCCATTTCTTGGAAAATTTCTGATCTTTGAAGTAACACATATTAGAAAACTAATTAATAACATTTATAGAGCACCATAAATAATAAATAATACCTTTATTCATGTGTTTAAGGAAGGTGTCCATTTTTTAAAAACTATATTACAACTAAATCATATTGACATTGCTTATAGATATCTAAATTAATGGTAACTGGAGAGGATAATTCTTAAGGCAAAAATAAAAATTCAACCTAAAAAACAAACAAATCACACATTTAAAGTAGTAACATTTAAATTATTATAGAACAAAATTATATTGTTAGTACTGCTAAGATGATTTGCGTCGGATCTAAAAATTACAGTTAACATTGTTTTTAATATGAATATTCTTTGATATTAGTGTTTTTCTTAACATCAATGTCTAACTTCAAAATCAAATTTCTGTCCTGTTTTGAATGTATCATTACATAGACAAGAAGTAATGCATTTCTCTGCCACGTCATACTTATGTTGTTGAATACATTTAACTGTTTTCTGATCTGTAAAGATTCTCTGGCAATTTTTATATTTTATCTTATACATTACAATTGTTATTTTTAGTTTCTCTTATTTTGCTTTTCTATTATTGAATGAAACTTCTCTAAGGTGTTGTTGTAAAATAAGTTGATGAAGTATGGACTTCAACCATACTTCGTTTTCTGTTAAATAATACAGGTATAATTGTACTTCCTAATTTGTTGAGCATTGCTACAATGAGTCCCATTTACACAAGTATGTACAGACGCCGACATTAATATTTAGCACCATCAAAGCGTCGAGTCAATCGTTCGAGTGTTAAATATTAATGTCAGCGATATCTGCATTTATGTTATTAGTTATTATTCAGGGGTATGTATGTTTAGTTGTAATATTTTTTTTAATTAACATTCAGATTTACACATTACTAAAGGCATTGTTTTATAATCAGGAACTTACTGAAAAGTCGTATGTTCATTTTCCATAATTATAGCTTCAAGAAGGCAAACGTCATTTAAATAGTATTTGTTTTACGATGAACAATAAATAATTGCTCAATAAGCGGTTTTTGTTTTCGTCGCTTAATTGGATTTAAAAAGTTATTACCTAAAACTTGTATATATATAAGTTGTATTGAAGTTTTTATTTTGAATCAATAATCATACTTAATGTGGGTTTCCACTCGTTTTTTATGGTCTGTTAATATGGTTGACAACATAAACGTAAACATTATTCATTTTTTTTGTCTTTTTGTTATTTAGTACCCAACGAACATTTTATGACAATACTATTTTATGAAATAAATACGCAAACCCAATGATGATGGTGTTGTTATGTATTTAAAACCCTGAATTAAAGTGTTGCCTATTGCTAGTATGTAAGCTTACATCCATTTCTTTTCTTCTCCATTAGAAGTTAGATTTCTTATATCATTTCAATACACTGTAATGGTCAATATTTAATTATACAGGCTTCGGCAAAATGATCTCCCACATTTTGCACCGCCGCTGTGCCTGAATCACTAAAGAGAAGGGCAGCTTATTGTTGGCGTAGTCGGTTGGTAGCTCGCGCCCTGCCATTTCAGTTGTCGTCTTGAATTGGACGGGCGATATTCTTCAAAACGTCCCACAAGATGATCTTTTAATAACGAGTGATGAAGCTCATTTCCATTTATCTGGCTGTGTGAACAAGCAGAATTCTCCCTACTGGGCACCAAAAAGTCCACGGCAGCTCCATGAAACGTCACTTCACAGCCCAAGTGTTACCGTTTGGCGTGCTGTTGGGTCGTTTGGCGTTTAGGGTCCCTTTTTTTGAAGAGGAAGGCGTGGCGATTACCGTAACCGCCGATCGATATGTCGACATGCTACGCAATTTTTTGGAACTAAAACTAAGAGAACTTGAACATCCGAATGTGTGGTTTCAACAGGATGGAGCTACGGCTCATACGGCAACAAGGACAATGGACGTTTTAAGGGAAATGTTTCCAGGATACGTAATCTCGTTATGTGGAGACGTTGGGTGGCTTGCGCGTTCACCCGATCTTGCCCCATGCGAAAGCGAAGGTTTTTTAACACCATCCCCGAACCATTGACAAACTGAAAGCAGCAATACGCCAAGAAATTAGAGGAATATCGCCTCAAATGACTGCTCGAGTGATGGAAACTTTCAGAAATCAGCTTCGAATATGTATCGAAAAAAAAAATAGTCGCCACTTGGACTCTGTAATTTTCAAAACATAACAAAGACAAATGGCGTAGCATACTTTTTCACTTAATAAAAATAAAATCTAAATAGCATTTACAATGGCGTTTTTATTCAAGATTAAAATGTGGGAGATTTTGCCGAACCCTGTAGTATAGGAAAGCAGAGAGTAGGAAAGAGCGCGCCGCTTTAAAATAGAAACAGACATACAGTCATGTCTTCCAATATCGTTTCAACACTGGCATCGGCACGCATTGCAAGGTCATTTTATGCATAGTGTAAAATCCCTATACTAAAATTAAAATTTGTCTACTACGGTATGTATGTTCCTTTCTACACACTATAAATCTAATAATAACACACAGAGGTCTTTTTTTTAATTTCTTGCAGTTCATATCAATGTAGATATTAAAACAATCACAGTGGAGCAAAATAATACCACTAGACTGCACCTAAAATAGAACGGCGGTGTACTGTTGATTCCAATAAAATGATTTTAGAGTTGTAAAAGTAATGATATATGGTAAATTTGTACAATTTGTTAATTCAAACGTTGTTTGAGGTTACAATAATTCTGTCGTAACATGCACATATATGTATGTAAGGATATACTTCTTTTTTTTGAATTTATGATTACCATTGAGGAGTATCATTTCGTAATGGGGATAAGTTCAGGCACTTCAAATTCAAAAATCAAAGCAAACGATGCAAATAATCGTGCCAAATATCTTGTATGAGTCACAACTATTTCCGCGCATGTTAAATCTAGTGCTCCTATAGATCGTACATACGGTGGTAAGATCTGTCATCACTATTAACAACATATGCTCTTCTACCATACTTGTAGCTTATTATTTTTATTATCTATATCGTAATAATTATCATCTATTAAAAAGACATGAGTAAATAAAAATAAAGTAAATACTCATCCTCCTAAAAAATGAATATACTACGAAATCTTTATTCAGGATAAAATGGAAAAAAAACTATTATCTTGAGGAAGACTAGGGCAGTATATACAGTTAATTCCGCTAAATCGAGACACATTAGGGCCAGAACGTTTTGGCTCAATTAAGCGGTTGCTCCAATTAAATGAAGTTTTCAGAAAAGTGTGTTTTCCCGTGAATGAAAATACACTTCTGGTAATATCTATAATATAATATACAGTTAATTCCGCTAAATCGAGACACAATAGGGCCAGAACGTTTTGGCTCAATTAAGCGGTTGCTCCAATTAAATGAAGTTCTACAGAAAAGTGTATTTCCCGTGAATGAAAATACACATCTGGTAATATCTATAATATAATAAGAATATAAACAATATTTAACTAAAAGCAATAAAAAATAAATACATTTTTTGTGTACATACATAGATATATAAAAGCAACTAAACTTTTAATATGAAAGAATTTATAAAGTTAGATTGGTTTTTGTATTTGGATGACTGTTTTTGCACAGAAACATATCTACTGCGGACATAGGACTTTCGTCATTGCCTTCCTGCCCAAAAGAATATTGCATTGTCCTGTTTTTTGGGTAGTTAGTGACGCTGGTAGATTTTCATCATCAGAGTTCGTATCCAATATTTGATGTTTTGATTGAATAACTTCAATGAATTGCATTCTCATAGTTTTCAGTTTCATCGTAACATGGTGCATTGTTACCTATTGTTAAAAATTCCTGACAATTACCAATGGACACTTGTGAAATATGTAACCTTTTGGTTCGTTCAAAATGAGGCATGTTGAAGACTAATGCTAGATACAGCAAAGCAGTTTTGTATAATTTTGATTTTTATAGTTCGCTAGCTACCAGTAAAAAAACTGTAGCGTCTACAAAATATTAATTTTTGTATTAATATCTCTGGTCGATGCCTCGAAAACGTACGGGCATTGGAATCTGGAGGGACGGAGAGCGGGACGGCGAAGCTTTAGCCTAGGGGCCTCCTCCACCATTTTCCAGGCCGAAATTATTGCCATCAAGACTGAGTGCTGATGGCATCTTAAACTGCCTGCGCGAGAATGCAAGGGTAGAAATCATCTCCGACAGCCAGGCTGCCTTCAAAGCTTTGCGAGCTGTCAGATTTGACTCTGAGGTGGTACTGGGGTGCCACAGAAAGCTTGAGCAGCTGACGGAACATCTAAAGAATACATTGAGATGGGTTCCACGCCACTCTGGGATCATAGGCAATGTCAAAGGGCGCCAGCGAGCTGCCGTTCTTAGGTCCACAACCGACGTGTGGTAGCTCATATGGCAGCATCAAAACGTTTCTCGGATTCCAACTTGCTACTAGGCACTGCTCTTTTGGAATGGACTCGCCGGCACAAGACATTGTAAATCTCTAGAACTTCATCGAATGAGGAAAGACTCCGTAAGGCAATCTTTATGAGGCAGTCTTTATGAGCAGGGACAGATTGAGATTACTCACAGGGGTCTTAACTGGCCGCTGCGCACTAAATAAACACATACCTCGCATCGGGCCAGTGAACTCTCCCCTATGCAGAAAGTGTGGGAGTGCGGAGGAAACTCCTGCTTACCTTCTTGCCAACTGCCCGGCAGTGGACAAAGAGAAGCAGACGCACTTTGGGGTTGATCGGTTGGACGAACCCAGAGTCGGTAAGTTAACTCTCAGCCAGATGCGAACGTTTTTGATAGGGTGCAACCTGACTGAGAGGCCTAAAATTGACATGGGCACAATAGGTTTTTCTGGCCGAGTTGCCCTTTTCGGGTTGCACCCGCCAATGGGAAAAAAATATTTTTGGCAGTCGAGGGACTTTTCAATTTTCATCAATAAGTTAGTTAGGGTGGGCACCTATAGTCCGAGCACTTGAGCTAGCCCATTGTACCGTCCCTATTAAATCTCTTACTTCCACTCGAGCAGCTTGGTGTTCTCTATAAAGCTAGTATCTTGCCCATTGGAAACTTGAGAACCCTCGAGGGCTCCAATAGATCCTTCCCAAAATATTTCTGCCTGAGTACCTTCAATTCCTCACATGTGCAGATTACATGTAAACTCGTTTGCTCCTGTAGTTCGCATCTTTGCACTACGGTTCGCTTACTCGACCTGTGTTGATATAGATGCTTTTTCAGGGGACAATGTCCAGTTACCAGCCCAGTAGCCGTTTTAGCTTCTTTCTAGCTGCGTTTGAATAGGTTATCAGAGAACCTAGCCTGCACTATATAATTTACCATTCCCCCACCGTTCAACGTCTTAAATTTTTTTAGTATTTCCACATCCATTGGTTGCACTAATGATGTGGCGTTGGGGGAAAGAAGTTCAAGTTTTACATTTTGTAAGTTGTCAAAATCAGGATGTGCTGCATAGTTGTCAACCAGTAACATAATCTTTCTTTGTTATATACGTGTTTATCTTCTGCTATTTTGTATATCTATCACGCATTGTCTCACTTCTTGATCTGTGCCGGTCACTGCTCAAATGAAATCTATCGAGCTATGCATATCAAAAATTTCGATCTTAATTTTTTTTTGTCTCGATTACAGGAATTCTAAATATCCGATGTGAATTACCGTTTTCGCTGTAGTTTGAATGCTGGTCTTTAATATCTGGCCCAAATAACCCACCCAAATAACGTGTGGCCCAATTATACGAAATTGACTGTAACTACTTAAAGTATTCTTTTCTTCAGAGGATGTACATTTACTTTATTTTTATGCATACCACTCCATGCCTTTTCAATTACCAGTTGACCTTTGCAGTTGTAACTTCTGCACATTTATAGAGAGATATTTCTTTCTGACTATATGTTGGAAATTCTAATAGCACTAAAGCTATCTGTTGGCATTTTTATGCACTAAATCGGAATCTGCTGTTACAAAAACTTAATTGTGATACCAATGGTTTCAGTTGTTATTGCTACCAATGCTATTTTTAATATGTATTTTGCTTTTATTTATATCTATTAATACCTATTATATTTAAGTTAAAGGAACTAACTAGAGAGAGATGTCCGATTGTTTTTAATATCGTTTTCATTTTGGACGTGATGCTTACGTTAGCATCTGTTCGAATGGGTCAACGGTGAACGTTTTTAGAGCGCCGACAAGAAGAAATTCGATGTATTTTAGCTGCATACACGCGTACGCCGTTTGCACGGGTGAGAAGCTCTCGTTGACTCTTTGCACCCGGCACCACTTCTCGTCCACGTTCCATATCATTTTCTAAAAATACCTTGATGGTTCGCGTCGCCCGGCGTCTTTACCCGTCTTCACACAATTTACTCTTAGTCCTCAGCGAGCGGTTTATCTGTGCGTCCGTCCATTTGTCCGTTGTCTGATTTTCACGTCCGTTTGTCGTCGAAAAAGAAAGAGAGAATAAAATGGGAGACGTCGATGTCCATTCCAATTTCACCATCACGGAGAAAAAGACCAGAAAAGTGAAGAAGACCACGAAGAGGCGCGAGAGCAACGACGCAGGCGAAATCACTATCACGGAAATTGAACGTACCACCAATGGAAACCAGGGGTACGTGTTGCCGGCCGGATAACGTTAGGGATAGGAAGCAGGACGCGAAAGGGATTCGTGATGGTGCAATATAAAAGTTGATGAGATCATCGTCAATGGAGTGAGATAGACGTTCATGGTGATCGTGGTTTTCAATACGCGCTGAAAGAGGTCAAATACTGTGTGCTTTACATTTTTCTAATCCTGACTTGAACCACAAAAAAAAAAAAATACAGTGATGGAATAGAACAACTTGACACTCGTCCAAAATGCACACCGATGTTATATTTACCTATCTGCCACAAATAAATATCCAAGTCCATTATTATTATTCAAATCTTAATTTATTTCAAATTCGACTGTCAATCTTTTTTTTTTTTATTGTTAATAGAAGAAAACTTTAGAGTCCATACTTTTCATACTCATACTCTCTAATCTTTTCACTCGATCTCAACTTTTTTATTCACAACCACGGCCCACTTCGAATTTGCCGACAACACGTACCCCCAATTACACCAAGGTACACCAAACAAGACCCTAACACCCCCAGCATTGCCACCTTGCTTCTCTACTCTCATTTTTTTTGACATAATATGCTGTTAATGCGTGTATAACGCTTTTGTAACGCTATTGCGATTTTATGCAAGCGATTCGGTGTCTGGAATGATGTTAAAATTAGGCTCCTCCCGGCACGTAAGCCGCGATATGTTTTTTCTGGAGTTTCCGAATTGGATGTTGTCCAAAACTGTGCCAAAACTAACCAGAAACATCTGCTGTTTTAATGCGAAATAATTACATTCAATCCAGAGATATATATAGATAGATGTGTATATAATGTGAAATCTCAAGATCGTGTGATATACAGTAACCTGGATGTATATGTATAAACGCACATGTTGAAATTTAATAATTGTAGTAACGCTTTTAATACTGTAAATGATTGAGAAACAAACAAAATAGAATGATTCTAAAATTTATGTATAATTTCCAAATATATAATAACGTTTAGAAAATTAAATAATGTTTCACAATACGGACGCTTGAAAGTTGGATGAAACACTTAAATTTCTCTTTTTATCTAGCGAAAAAGGACCATTTGCCGCTTTCAAGTTTTAAAATCCAAAAAAAAAGAAACTTCTTTTTTCAGTGAAAATTGATGATCTGCTAAGTATCGCACGTAATGTCTTCATTATTTAGTTTTAGACTATGGGTCGGCCCAACTTTCTAAAAAGATTTGGTGTATCTACTACTCCTTATTTTCTAAGTAAATCTTCAATCATTACCACTTATTTTGAAAAAAAAAACCAACATCTAAACAAATCTCTATATCATAAATTAAGCGTTTATCTATTCTTAATTTTCTCATTGCGACAGACACTTCAACTAATCCAAATTGTATCTCCAATTTTCCGAATCTCTTGGATCACTGCTTCTACTATGAGATATAGCCCCGTCTTTAATCCGAACATAATCTTATTTCATTATTTTTGTTGAGTTTCATCAGTTTTTCATACACGAGGCATAGGATCAGCATAAACTCTTCCAATATGGGAATTTTTAATAAATAATTTAAATAATACAAGTACTATTAATCTCTTACAGGAATATAGTTTTAATAATAATTTTAAACGATAAATAAATCTATTTTTTTATTGACGAATAAACAAACTGGGTGCCTGTTATTAATTATATATAATAACACAGGTAAAGTTACAGTAATTTGGGTAATTGATGATATGAAAGTTGTGAATGGATGGCTCTCTATAACATATCTGGTTTGATTTTGTTTGTTTATTCGCCAATAGTTAGTCAGGATATTAATAAGTGTCTAAAAATAGTCAGAAAATAATAAACAGATATTAATTAGTAAATATCAAGCCTAAAATTTGACATACTTATGTCACTGAATATTGAGTATTTCTGTAAAGTCGCTCCGCCCTTCCAATTCCCCCACTTCTAGTGGTATTTACAATTAAATAAAAAAACGAATTTCAAAATTATGTTAAAATTTGGATATAAATTCACATTTTTTTGGTAGGAATTTTTTTTAACCCCCAGATTTAACCAAAATCAACCGGAATTTCCATTCTTGAATGCGGTCAGCTATATACTTTTGATGTTTTAATTCAAATACCATTCTGATTACTGTACCAGATTTTACAAGTTTGACATATTTTTTTTTTGTAATTTTTTGGTCCACTTGAAAATCCTCACTAACAGATGATGATGAAATAAATATTTGTTTGATTTTTGCTGTAACTTTTTACGCACATATGTAGGAAATAGTTTTTCGTTTTGTTTATTTTTTTTTTGTCTGAATGAAAACTGAATGGCTGGGTGCGTGATTCTGAAAGAAGAAATCTTTCAATTACCTCCAATCGAATGGCTTTTAAGTGTTTTTTGTTCAAATGCAAAATAACGTAAAAACGCATGATGATACAAGATCTCAAAATAATGGTAATTAAATATTCTTCCATACGAGCTATGTTCCCATTTAAAAGTTAAAATAAAATATAAAAACTACATTTTTAAATTAAATTATGTTTAAAAAAATATATATAATAAGATAAAGCAAATTTATTATTTGTATCATGCTGTTACGGTAAGAAATGAGAATTTTTGTAATTCTAAACATTCTAGACGAAAACAACAATTTGAAAAAAGAAATATGTCAAAAAATGTTGAATTTGTTACAATTACACTTGAACACACTGAACCAAAATATTAATAAATTATAAGTGGTCCCATTTAAGAATCGAAATATTAAGTCGTCTTTCTTCGATTAAATCGAAGGTGCCAAGAATTAAGAACTTTTTCAAAAACCGAAAAAGTAAAAATTAATGTATATCCTATCCTTAATATTAAAAGTTGATTATTTTATCGCAAGTACATACTTTGGAAGTTGTGAGAGCGAAGTGCGTCCCAGAAACATTGGGGACATTTAATGTTTATATAGTTAATATATATATTTTCTTTAGATAATTCTTTAGACAGTTCAATTATGTGTTCATTATTGCTGTTATTATTGAAATATATGGTAACTCTCATTTTTAATATGATAAAGCCAAAATAAAAAGTAAGAAAAATTTTAGTTTAGAATCAAATTTAGTTTTTTTTAGTGGATGTAATAAAATTCAAGTTATTGAAATTATTCTTAAACATCATAAGTAGAGTGCGCATTCTAGACCACCTCTTTCGTTGAGTGAGACAGAGTGCAGCACAATATACAAGGCTCGAATCTCTGTTGTTTCACTTGGATATTCTAAAATCCTTACTCTAATCATAAATGTGAGCGTCACAATGAGTTCTAAATTTCCCGATCGCCTAGATCGCCTTGTTTTTTCTAAAATTTATGCTAATAAAATAATAACGTCAATTACCTGAAACATCAATCAGATTTCTCCTACCATTACTCTCACGTACTTTTTGAGCTCATTAAAATTCTTTGCAGGTACATAGAAGTACGTCAAGCTTTATGTAGGATTATTCCAATAATCGATTATACAAACCAACCTTATAGCGAATTATTAAAAAAAAATGAGAGTCTACTGTATTTCAATAATTTCGTTCTTTAATAGAAAACTGAATAAATAAATAACTTGTAAATTCATCCTATCGTTGAAGTAGTAGCTGAAATTAAGTAAATCCTGAAGAATATCTATTACTTCTCTTCAGTAATAATAGTTTCGTTTTAATATTAGTTCATTTAAATTAAATTAGTCGATTTTAAAGTTTAGGTGTACAAACCAACAACTTTCGAGATTATCCAACTTATGAACACTTTCTCATATAAGAAAGTATTCAAACGAGAGCTAAAATTAACGGGTACCTTAGAAATTAATGAGCATATGATTGTTTTGAAATAAATTTACATGGCAATGCCACACAAACATTACAAGAAAAATAAAAACATTTCATTCTAACACGTAACCAATCTGTATTGACTTGAAATACATATATTAAGCAGTTCTTCTAATCAACCCTTAAGTGTTCTTCATTAATTTGTAGTACTTAATAGCACGATTAACTCTAATACATTCTATAGACAACAATTAATTACAGCATTACTATTCTAAAACTGTACAAAAACTTTGATTTTTTAAAGTACTAACATTTATTACAGTTATGTATATATTTATTTTGTCTTTACATTACGATTTATTGATATAGAAATACCTAAAAACAAAAATTTATAGCAATATTAGGTACTGAGATTAATATTATTGTTTCAGCTCATTTTCAGTGGCGAATATACCAAGGCCATGAACAAGGACTGGCATGGTCAACATTTCTGCTGTTGGCAGTGTGACGAGAGCTTAACTGGACAGCGCTACGTCTTGAGGGACGACCATCCGTACTGCGTTGCCTGTTACGAGTCCGTCTTCGCTAATGCGTGCGAAAAGTGCAGCAAGACCATCGGTATCGATTCCAAGGTTTGTATACGGTACACGAGCCATTCTGATTGTATACGACATTCTAGTTCGCCACTGCCACATTGTCTATTCTTAGGCAAGTGCTAGTTTTAGAAGAAAGATGTTGCGTTGTCCCCAACATTGAAAAAAAAAATGGCCTGCTATACCGTTATTTATAGAGAAGTCTGACGTTCCTTAAATGTATTAATAGCTAGACGTTGTGAGAGTTGCGAGAATTACTTTCGTCGCTATTAATAATATTTACTTATCCAAATACGTCCGTCTGCATTCTAAATCATACTTAAATTATAGGATAAGTATATGATTTATTGATGAACAGAAATATATTAATTATCCTTATTAAAACTATTTTTATGGTTTCAATATGAATTACGCTGGTTTATAATGATAATAATAACAGTACTTACTTTTGTAGACTTGCACAATAGTACTTTCTTGACAATTTTTTTTTTTCACATTTCACAGTATTTTTAAAGTTGTAAAACTCATTTTTTTCAAATAGAACACTTTTTATATTTTTAAATCGTTGGGTACAGAATTAAATTCTACATCGATTTGCTGTGAATCCATTTTCAATAATTTTCTTGTAAAATGCGCGTCTTATTTATCAACACTTTTAAATGGCAGAACAATTTTACCTGGTGGTGTATGACATTGACATTACAATATCTAGTTATTAGTAAATATTATTTTTATATATACACCGAAAGGTAAAAAAGGCATGTGATTATATGTATATATATTTTTATAATCATTGCTGGTTTTTTACATGTTTAATGTTGAGCAAAATTTCCCCTGGAATTTTCAAATTGGAAATTATATTATATATTTTCAATGTGCCAATATCTCCAGAAGTAGCAGATATTGAATCATGGAGATGTATTTCGAAATGCTCTAAAATATGAATCCAATTTTCCTCATTCTCGGAAACAGACTTATTGCAGTGTTTTCCTGATAACATTACGAGTTGCTGCTGTGTTTTAAGTTTTCTAAATTCTCTTACATCAATTGATGGCAAGTGGAGAGGGAGTCTCTATCAATTATCCACGATCTCTCCCTCACATTCTTGGATATTCTCCATGCATGAAATAAGAGAAAAACCGCTTTAGTCGAGCAAATTATATTAATCACCAAAGTTTAATATATTCAAACAAATTGTTTAGTTCAATATGGTCTTAACACAATAATATAGTTCAACTTTGTAAAAATGTTTTAAAATTTAAAAATTAAATATAAAATTTAAGTATACAGGGTTTTCTACGGAAGTGGTTGGTTAGAAGTTTTCCCGCTTCACGAAATTCCTCAGTTGCAACAACTTGGCACTTACTTTTTTTCTAAAATATTTCCAACCTTTTTGCATTATACGCGTAACAAACAATGATTATAACAATAACACTTACTAATAATAATAAATTGTTATGATGTTAAAGTCATGGCCCACCAGATAGAAATTATTCGGCCATTTGAAAGCGGTAATAAACAAAACAAAACAAAAAGTTCATGGGGACTTCCGGTACACCGGAAGTGCAAAAAGGTTGGAAAGAAAAAAAGTAAGTACCAAGTTGTTGCAAACCCCAAATTTTTAAAACTGAGGAATTTCGTTAAGCCGGAAAACTTCTAACCAGCCACTTCCGTGGAAAACCCTGTATTTAATATAAAATTTAAGTATATTTAATTTATTTGTATAATTGTTGATGTCTGCTTAATTTATTTTCATGTTTAGTGTTTTTTATTTTGGTAATCGACAATTTTACCTTTTTTTTGACGTTGATCTGAAGATGGCTTTTTAAAAAGCCGAAACTAGTAATCAAATAATAAATATTAAATGAACGGAAGAACGAGTTTTATTACTCTTATCTAACCTTTAAAAGATACATGTTCTATTTGAAAAAAATACACACCAAAAAAGTTTGCAATTCCTGTTGAAAATGTAAGTTATCAAAAATTGAGAAGTTTATTATAAAACACTAGGTATATTGTCTAATTTTTGGTAATTTTCCTCCATACGTTACTGGAATTTTAAACAGGAATTGCAAATATTTTTCAGTGTGTAGTTTGCAACTCAAAATTCTTCGATATTTAACTTTTAAACACTCCGTATGATACGAAGAAAGTGAAAAGTAATCAATTATCTATGTACAACAGTCTAAATGTCAACGCTTTCACAAAAATCGTATCTTAGAAGCAGTTGAAAATAAGTACAGGAAACCCTAGTTGCTGTATTAGTTAAAACTATTAAATTTCTTGGTTAAGTTTGTGTAAATGGATGAAGTTTATAGAGATACATTATATTGTTAGAAATTGCGAAAATATAAAGGTCGATTTTCGAAGCATGCGGCGAATGACAACTACCCTTGTAGCAGCGGCAGACGGCAATTTTATACCAATAAATGGCGTTAGACTGAGGAAAATCGGAGCAAGTTGGCCACACCTTTGACTTTTTATTTTTCTTTTTTCAATTGTACAGTAAAATAAAAAGTAAAGTAAAGTTTATTCCCAAAAGATCAACATAAGTAGATTTAGAGGAAGTAAATAAAGACATTCTGAGTACGAATACAATACATATCAGTAACTGCTTTCACTACACAAAGTGGCGGCCATTCTGTAATATTGATGTAGTGTTACGTTTTTGAGACGAATTCTCAACAGTTCCCAAACGGCTTGGGAACTGTTACGTGTACTGAACGCGGCCAAGTTTGTGTTGAATGCTGTTACGATATATGTATGAACCTTCTTATGCTATGTTATAATATTAAACTTTAAATTTGACTTACCTTTAAATACATCCAGTAGTTTCTCGAGATTCCACTATTGCAGTTTGTTTATAAAAAAAAAAGCCGTCCATCGCTCCGAATAGGTGCACGAACCACGTCAGCAGCTCAAAACGCTCAAACAACCGTGTAAAATATGGTGTACAGTGACCAATTAAAATTTTGATGGCGTGTACTCGAATAACACCCTCTGACAGCTGCAGGTATCTCATTGTTAGTTTTTGCCGCTCTAATTCGCCATTGGTGTAGTTGAATTAAACCACTTATTTAGAAACAAAAATTTTGAATAAATAGGCAGTTTTGTGTCAAAAATTGCTACAATCTTATCCTGTACGTCTCGACACAAATATTGTTGGAGAAAATGTCACATTTGTATGAAATTATACAACAGAAGTTTATTCACAACCTTAAAGTATTATTTGTGAAAGCATATGTAATGATTAACCAAAAATTTTGATGAGATTACACAATTGCGCTACTTACTGCCACAATATTCTCTACAATATTGTTGTGTATTATCCCAAAAGATTTTTTGCCGTGAGATTGACCAACAGCAAAATTTTACAGTCCTTAAGCTCACAAGGATTTTATATCCGCCTTGCTAATTGTACCTTAAACACATTTCAAATAATAACAATGCAAACTCTATAGGAATACTTTTATACATATTTATTTCATTTCTTTCTCTTATAGGATCTGTCTTATAAAGATAAGCACTGGCACGAAGCCTGCTTCTTATGCACGATCTGCAACGAATCCCTCGTCGACAAACAGTTCGGCTCAAAGGCCGATCGTATCTACTGCGGACGTTGCTACGATGAAAAATTCGCCTCCAGATGCGATGGCTGCGGAGAAATCTTCCGTGCCGGTAAGTCGAAATTATTTTAATCTGTCCGTGGCGTGCGTCAAATGATTTATATCTGAAGAAAAATCAATTTTATTATACTTTATGGCTTTATAAATACTAGTAAATGAATATCGTGTTGTTCATGTTCATGTGATGGAGTCAACAGCATGCGGAGGAAGTTTACATTATGTGCTGGCGTAATTGTGATTCCGCTGCCTTCCTTCGAGCGAACAAATATAAAGATAATTTTAGAAATTTCTGGCTAATGACACTAAATTACCGTGAAGAAATTTGTTCCGACCTAATTTCCTATTTCCTTATTTGACGTTGCTAATGTAACAAGCAGGAATATAAAATGTTGGTATTCGTCTTTTATATGGTGTAGTTTGCAGTGCTATTATGAAAATATTTAAAACAGTATAAATTAATCATGATGATAATGTTCTTGAAATCAGCGGTTATCTGCAAATCTGCAATCGATAAAATTACCATTATATTAAAATAACACCTCATATTTTACCAAGTATTTAGCACTTTAGTATCATAATCTTCTAGCGTGAAAAATAATTGTAGATATCATCTGCTTGTTGTTCATAAACAATATAGTCGGTTTGCATTTCCTTTGATTTAATTTTTATTGCAACTAAAGGTCGCTCTATTTTCTTTAACGGACGTATTGTTCGTGGATGGTGTCAGGATGTCGTTATTACCACCTAGCAATTTTATTTCACGTTCCAAGGAACTGTCTGGTGCTCGAGAATAAATCAACCTTGAAGTAGTGAAAGACAAACCCGGCACTAAACTGGAGTAAAATCTGACGACTGCGGAACTTGGAACCAATTATCGAGGAATAAAATTTAGTTCTCAGGTCGCTTTTAGTCGCGAATTCGTTTCCGAAGTACATCAAAGTTGACTTCATTACATATTATCATGCGACAATAACGCCCATCAAGAAAGTTAATTTGGAAGCTTGTTTCACGTAGTATACATCGCTTTGCGCAGAAATTGATACTAAAAATGGAAATAAAGGAATACGTAACTAATTAATGACTTACATAAAATTGCCAGAACGAGTAATGATCTACAGAGTGGCAAAAAGTAGTGCTTATAACTTGTTAAGTGCAAGGATGGCAAGATGTCCTTAATAAAATTGTTTAATTTATTCGCTAACATTCTCTGATATAATCACATTTGTCTTATCTTCATCTTTTTTATTATTTTAGCAACAGGGTTTTTATTTTTTTAATGGAAACTCATTTGCTTAGATATTAAAACACGGCCCCTTCTGTTATATTAAACCGCACTAAACATCGGCCAATCGGAAACTAGTAGTAATTTTTGGGTATTGAAGTTGTTCATGGAATGAGATCGAACTATCCCATAAATTATGTGTGTTTCATTCATGTGGCTAGTATCCAAAGCGCAAAAGGAAAAAAAGAAAAGTGTCATGCTCACGTTATTTCTATTATGTGTTACGCTATTCCAGTGGAGAAAGATTTTTATCACACGTCAGTAGTGGTTTTATAATGCAGAAGCAAGTTATGCGGAAGCTACTGAGTTTAAAATTCACAGATCTACAGCGGAAACCAATAGTACCCACACCGCCACCGACAGCTATCGGCATCATAGAAACCGCAGTGCTATCTATCTCGCAACAAATACCCTCATATCGTACACTTTATTTATGAAAACTAAATTATTACAAATCATCCCAACCCCGTGCTCCACCTAAAAAGGGTACTACACCAGGCTACTTATTCTAAGTACTACATGGGTTCCTTAACAATTGAAATGTCCCTACTCTAGATAATTTTCCTATGATTCTTAAAAACAAAAATATAATACAGTAGCCTCGCGACCATATGACTACTACTTTTGTGAAATGATAAAATATGTGAAATGTGATTAGTTAACATAATCGCGAGTCTACTATAAATCAGTCAGCTATCAGTTATTATTAAATACGCCCATGGAACGACTTTCGTTATCTCCCACACTGATTATATATAATATGCTTATATAAAATCAATGGCTACGGAGTAAGGGAAAACCATGGCAAAAACCTTACTCTGGGAGAATCTGGGAAGAAGTCCCAGACCTTATTACTGATAGCCGGAAATTATTATTCTTCTGAGTGCTGAAGAAGCAGCCTCCGCGTCTCCTTAAATTCCGACAGCCTTGCCGTCCTCGTGTACCTGCTCCCTTTTTCACACATTGGAAGTTGAAACAGGAAAGATGATGACCTAAAAAACAAACAAAACAACAGCAGTACCTATTCTAATAATTAATAATAACTTAATCTTAATTATTCTAACCAACAGTAATTAATTAAAGATTTATATTCTAAATATTTGTAGGTTAACACTAATTCCGATCACTAAAGAGCATAAAATATTCATTCATAATCGTGCTACCCCACTATCTATCTAAATATCATGCCGTAACCTATCTAGTTCTTTAGCAACATTACTAAAAAATTCCCACCATTCTATCGACTCATAATCTGTAATATCTGTTTCGCGTCGCGGTCACTTATCATCCTAGCTAATGCCCTAACCTCCGTACGCGACCGCCATTCAAATAAGACATGTCCCACTGTATCTACCCCACCACACTCACAAAACGAATCATTAGCCCTCCCAATTCTACATGAATATGATTTAAAATTACCGTGACCTGTTATTAATTCTGCCTGATACGATAAATTAACCCTCATTACCCTAAAACGTGTAACGCTACCGATAAATTTCCTAGTCCACCTCCCATTTAAGGTATTATAATACCCTCATATCGGTGAACGTATTGCAATTCACCGATTGTATGCACCATAGGTTTTGTAAAACCTGGCATAGACCAATTTACTTATTTGAAAAGATATACCAGTACCAGGGAGTGGAAACTTAATGCTCTATTTTGTCAGCAAGATTGCGCGCCGCCTACTTCAGCACACCGAACTATACTAATCTACATTACATTCAAATGGGGCGTTTTTTATACTTTTAGTATTCACGATATTTATTTGGGTATATTACAGTGATGAAATATTTGGCGTATACACATATGACAAAATCTGGGTATAAATACAACACAGACGTAAAATATAAAAATACTTTATTTATAAAAGAAGTTATGGCATCAAAACAAAGTTTTTTTAAGTACAACTTGTCTTTCACAGTATTAGGACAATTTAATACAGCCCTACTCTGACTCTTTGACATCGTGTATGCAAATAACATTTTTGTAAATTGTCAAGAACACATCAAGAATTCCCAATTTTACATCACTGACCTCTATTCACAATAAATCTTTAACCACTACTACTACATACAATAAAAACAAATGTCACTGAAGTTTTATAATTATCATAATGAAAATACAGTAATGCATAAAGATGAACTGTAACCACAACTACAATAGTAACTGAATATTCATGTTGTCCTACTTAGTGGAGTATCAGATTCAGAAATTGTGCAAAAATAAAAATGTAGTTATGTCTTTCTTCACTAAATTTATTTATAAAAATATCTAGACGACATGTTTAGGATCTTTAAGCCATTTGCGTGTCCAATATGTCATAGGAGGTTACAAAAATGAAAATTGTCGTATTTTTTTTAAAATTTGTCAGAAGAGGAATGGAAATTGAAGACCGGTGTGTATGGAAGTATATGTGTATGATAGTGTGTATACTACATACACTTCCATACACATGGATCTTGAATTTCGTATTCCTCTTCTGACACTATTAAAAATTTTAATAATTAAAACAACAACTAAACCCAAGAATTAAAAAAAAAGATTACAATTTTTCATTTTTGTAACTTCCTATGACATATAGACGACGAAGATGGCTTACAGAGCCGAAACATAGATATTTTTATAAATAAATTCAGTGAAGAAGGACATCACTTCATTTTTATATTTGCACAATTTCTGAATAACTAAATAAGTAAAATAATCTTAACATAAAGCAACATAGACGGCATGAACTCGTCTGCTTAAACAGTTATCAAACAATGTGCTTTGCATGCAAACCTACATAAAAATGCAAACCGAGGACGTCAAGTTCTGGAGATATTTAAATTTAAGGCTTAATATGTTTACATGTTGGTTTACCCATATTCTTGCAACCATTCACGATAAAAACACGCATTGAAATGTCCCAACAACTTTAGAACTTCTTGTTGTTGGTTTAGCTCAATGGCCAATGTGTATGCACAGGTGGATGAGGCTTTATGAGTTATTTACGAATCAACGCCACATCGCTAATGTAGCTTTCTAAATGCATACAACGCTATTACTTCAGCATATGAACTAATTTACCAAGTGATTACAGCAATCAATGAGAGGTCGAACAAAAATTTTGTTATCATAATTCTACCCCTTGACCAGTACTTACGCAGGCAATATTGTAGAAAGTTACTTAACTAATAAAAATTGACAAATAACTTCCTTATAGTGTTGACAGTTGCGCTGGCAATTACTAAAAAGTGTTTTTTTTTTTTATAAATGGCAATTTTTTATACACTTCTTCATAATTATTAAATATTTGCTTTTCGGTAGAGAAATTTTCGAAGAGTAATTTTTGTTTGACGTTTTAATTGTGTGGTAAGACTATGCGTTCAACCAAACGTTAACTGATTTTGTAATCTCATTTTAATTTGGAAGTGGGCTTTAATCTTTTGTTATGGTCTCATATGTTAAGGTATTTAAATTTGCACCAGTGATACCAATTGACGTGAGACGCGCAAAGAAGCACATTTATACAAGAAATTTTCCATTTTAGTAAACTCTTCCGATCCTTAATTTAAACAAAGTGAGAGAGAATAAAAGAAATACAGCAAGAATGTTAAAGAAAGAAATGAGGAAAGAAGCTATCGAAATAGCATTATCAGTAGAGTCCGAAGCGTATTATCACAATATAAACCTAAGTAAGATATATAGGTACTGTTACTACACTTCTACACAATAAGCCGTGATAGTCTGTACACAAGATCTTTTCTTTGGGCATACTTCGCTCATTTTGTAAAAATCCAGAGTTTTTTTTTAAATGCTAGATTAAAAATGTCTAACTTTTATAATAGTTCTTTTCTTTGATTTTACTAACCGACAGAGAAGACGTGATTTCTAAACAAAAGCCAGTGACGTAGTATAAGTTTAAAATAGATGTATCGAGCACTGTTTTAACGAAGTTTAGAGAGTCATAAAGTACGGTCATTTATTACAAGCCATTTATAATCGAGCGAAGCCCAGTTTGATCAACGTCTGTGAGGAATTTTAACCAGAGCTGGCCAAAATTAGATATGAATGAAACTTAAGATGAGGCAATTTGAGACTTCTAGTATGATTGTGTCCAGTGGCGTGCTAAATTTCTAAATATAATCTTGAATAGAGTATAGGTTTACATTTCGGACAGTGTTTTTTGAGTTACATGTACACTGCCCGACTTATTTAATGTCGCCGTCTACAGTGTAGTCACTACTCACCATTTGCACAGGTACGCGTTTGGGTGGCGTCGGTTGTTCCAGGTAAATGATTTATTGGGGTATACAGTTGTAAAACGCTTGGTAATTACGCAAATCAGATAAATCTAAGATAATTTAATATTGAAAGGAAACCTTTAATATTATGATTTGAATTGAAATATCTGTTGTACAGCTTGATACCAAGTGACTTTTGAAACTAAAGCTCTTATTTTATGTTTAAAAATAATCAAGTGAATGTGTGTAAATGTGATAACAAATCGAGTTGTATTAATTACTGGCTTACTTATATTAATTTTTTAGTTATATATAATTTATTTTAAAAATAGGAAATGTATTAGAAAACAAGAGAGTAACACTTCATAAGTTCATTACCTTTAGTTTCAATAATTCTTAGGAGTACTATCATAACTACCCACAGATAAGAAATGCCGTAAAATTCGTGTTCGTAAGAAAATCACACATGTCCTGCAGATCGTTCATTTTGTTAAATAGTGCGATTTACAGGGCAATTGTATTAAGCGGAAATTTTAATAAACTACATAAATTATTATCACATTACTAAGAATAAAGCTTTTCTTTGAAATTTCAATAGCCAAATTAAAAATTCATTAATTCATTATATCCATTGCAATCTTGGGCAATTATAAAACTCAGCGGCATACGACAATTAGTATGCATCCTCTATGTAATCCAACCAGTCAAATTTTGCTGAATAAAGAGCTCATATACCTGCATGGTACAGCAATAAATTTTTAAACACTTTTTTTTAATATTTATATGAGAAAGAATTTAAATGATTAACATACTAAGCATACTCTTAATGTTCTTAATTTCAGAATTAGAAGGAAATACTTGCAACAGAAAATTATTAATAAGAACAAATGTAATTAAATATAAATACATTTTATAAATTTGAGAATGGATTCATTCATTCAAATATTTTTATTTTTCTAAAGATAGCAACATGAGTCTATATGATTTTTTTTGCAGATTTATGTATTTTTTTTTATATATTTATGTATATTTTAAAACATAAATATCAACAAAATGTTTTTAAAAAATTATTGCTCAACTAAACACTATCATGTAGATATATGAGCTCATCATTCAAAAACACTAGGCGTTGGATTACATACAGGATTAATGGTAATTATAGTAAACGGCCGAGTTTTGTAATTGTTTGTAAACTGCAAATGCAAATCTGCGATTTACAAACAATATATGCAATACTCATAATAGTAACGAATTTACTATGAATACCAAACTTTATTTATTTCTATGCGAGCTTAAGTTTTAAGATTCAATTGGGTCTAAGTTATGAAAGAGATATGTAAATTTAAAGTACATTAAATAATCCAGTTTTTCTACCCGATTTGCATAATTGCCGAGGGTTTTACAACTGTATAACCCAATAAATCATTTACCTGGAACGATCGACGAAAGCCGAACGCGCACTTGTCCAAATAGTGAGTAGGTTTGATAATCGCTGCGCTGTAGACGACGACATTAAATAAGTCGGCAGTGTACATACGTGGGTATAATATGATGCTTAATCGTCAGTCTTTATTACATGTAATTGTATGTAAATGCCATGCGAGATAACGTTTTTATGAATTGCATTAATCATACACGTGCATGTTGCATAAATTTATGAAGCGCTTTACGAACGATATGGTACTCCTATTGTATTGCATATGTGCATGTTACGAAAATATCGCCAAATAAAATTGTTTAAGCTATAATATATATATTTATTTTTATAATAGTTGTATAAATATTATATGACGAATATATTACTAATGTAAGCAAAGCAACTATTTTGCAACAGCCATTTTTACATAAGGGACACGTTTTCGTATTTATCACCGCGATAAAAGGTATGAGAATCTTGTACTGCACTTTAAAAAAATACAACGTCATATACTCACTTGCATTTAAGAACCCAGGCTCTATCACTATGTTGTGTTTTTTAAAGTACTTATTAACAATGAGATCTTAAAATAGAACTTACATCAATTTTTACACAGCGACACGTCGCGTCATTTGGAAAATTTTCAGAACATATGAAATGCAACGTTTTCTATAATTAAATCTTAGGGCGATGTTCCAAACGTAGTAAAATTCAGAAATAGTCTTACACTCACTCATTGCTGCATAAAGTTGATTATATAATATAATTCTAAATTACATACATATTTGCATGCTTACAAACGACCAAAATGGGTAATATATCCGTATGAAAAAGAGTTTTAAGATTTACAGAGTAAAATTATACGAACTGTTAGATAAGGAATTATGTATGTACCTAATTACATTTAGTCTACCTATTATTAAATAGTACAATAGACTTTCATTATTGCGTGTAATCATATTAAGCGCGGATATCATAATAATAGTAATAATAATTGTTATAAACATTCTTATTTCTATGAATATTGCTTAAGGTGATTTTGCGTTCGCAACAGATACACCTTGTTTAATGTTATTACTATAATTATGATTAATTTATGAGTTACACCACGCTGTTGCACGTCTGTCTAATTAATCAACAAACTTAGTATCTAATGCATATGGAGTTTATTTACAAATAGGAAGTGCTAACTATGAACGAGAGGTGTTTTGCCTTACATCATTTCTATTTCGGTGAATGTTGTCATTACTTTTAATATCCCGTCCAATATCACTATGTTGCGATGGAACAGCTATTGCGTGTTGTTCGACAGCCAATTGTTCCTGCAAACATTAACAAATTTAGTATGCTGTTTACGCAATATAACATAATATGTATTGCTTTACACTGCGTTTTTATTATTTCGTTTTCTTTGTGAAATTAAGTATTGTTTTATTGCCGTTGTAAAAATACAATACATAACCTGAAACCAGGAAAAACACAAACGTTTTACTTCGTTTTATACATATGAAACACAACTAAGATGTTAGATGTATTTAAAAAACAATCAAAAATCTTTTTGATTGTTTTAATAATAATAATCTTCTGATATTCGTAATAATTGACTACATCGTCTTCGAATTAAAATGGTTACCAGATTTTTGTTATATTACATAAACGATAATTTCGGATTGTTAAAATATTTTAAAATCCCTGTTATTTTGAGTTTTCATTATTTTTAAAAGACGCATCCAAAAGTTCAGCTGTCATATTTACTTTCGGGTATAACTTCCTTGTTTGTGCATGAACGTATGGCTTTCTCTCATTTTGTTGTGGCTATATTTTGATTATAAAAATGTTATTCAACTTTATGTATTAGATGCATATTATTCATTAAATAATAAATTTTCATTTTTATAAGTTATAATATCTATGGATTTTAAAGTACCAATTATTTTTACAATTAGGTAATACACTATTATATAATTGCCGTAATTTATATGTGTTTACATATATTAATTAGCTCCACAGTATTATTCTGTGCGCCCAATCTTTATACAAATTTCGACACTGCTTCAAGTGGCCCGCGGGATCGTTATTATAGAACCAAATACACACAATTTTTCCATTTTTCCATAACTATGCCATTTAAAGAGTCTTGGAGGTTATTTGAAGCAGATTTATGCTTTCATACTCTTTGTATTAATTTACATCGTTTAACTAAATGGTGCATGCAACAGGGGACTAAACAGGGGTTCTGTGTTGCATAAGATACTTCTAATAATGTAGCAACTAAAGAAGTGCAAAGACAAATGATTTTGAAAGTTATTGGATGTTGTTTCACTTACGACAATATCTCAATACAGATAATGTATATGATGGTGGACGTCCAGAAGGGATGGTACATCTCACTTATTTGTGGCTTTACGATAGCTGGACTTCTATGCAAATTACCTAGCTTAAGGCCTACCCTGGAGATGATATAGGTACCCATATTTGCAAGAGGAAAGGAGAGCGTAATTCAAGAAGAACTGAACTATAAAAGAAGATGATGTCAATTAGTGAAGTGTTTACTCCATCAAGATCACCTTGGTAATATTTACAGAGATAATGGAAGTAGATATCAAGATCTTAAAAATATAAGCAAATAAGGAAAAAAATATGGGTATAATCGAAAAGTATTGTCTTGAACAAACGCAGCATTAGTAAGACTAACCACCATATATGGATCAATGACATAAAGTAGAAGAAGTACGAACCTAGCTGCTACATGAATTAACCTCTCTAAGGCACAAATATGATCTCGTATATGCATAACCGACGCAAAAACTCACAACTATTGAAGTGTACCTAAACTTTACTTACCACCAGCAACCCTACTCATTAAAACCCACCACCCACAATCAAATCAATTTTGTGAAAAAAGAATTACCACAAAATCGGGTAACTGGAACCAAGACATTCCTGGCAACCTAACCAATTCAGGTACTTCACAAACGCCTTTTCCTAATAAACGTTGAAGTAGTCGCCTTTTTGCTAATTGATTCTTTACGGAGATTTCTTTTAAAGGGGTCAATGCTCATTGTTATTTACTAGGAAAAAAATGTATTCTTTATGATTCAAATTTTGCGTACTTGTTACTTGATATCAAAAGATAATTTATAGTTCAGGATTAAAAAAAAACTCTTGACGAAGAAAAGTTACAAAACTTCAAAAATAGATTTTTTTTCTTTTTCAAATTCAATTTTTTTTCTGGCCCTGTCGAATAAAATTTTGAAAAGTTTTCAACCTTAATTAAACCTGATGTGCTTATGTACATATTAGAAAAAGAAAAATGACAATACGTTAATTAACAGCTGAGAGAAAGGAACATACTGTCATGGAATGCGTACTTGATATTATTTAAGTGTAAAGTTACTAATTTTACTTATATATATTTTAAAAATAATTTGATATAACAAAAAAAAAAGGATATAAAACGTAGCAGCAGACAGCCAGGTGATGTAGGAAATCTGTACATTTGGCAAGTCCTTCAAGGCTTTCGGAATGTTCCCTTCAGGAAGTAAAGATGATCAGCAGTGATATACCTACACATTGAAAATGAATACTAGATTTGAATAGTATGTTTTTTACAACAGATATTGACAGATCAAAGTTGGATCCAAGCTCAATTCAAATGAACATTTTTTTTTGCAGTGTACTTATTTTATATAAATTTAGTCTAATAATGTTTTTATATGCATTAGCATTCCAATTGCATTGATATGTCAACAGAAAGACATGGAAAATTGCTGGAAATTCGGTTTCGTCACAATTTTATGTGTACCTATAAATAGTTGCCTACTTTTTGTACAGTAATTAATTTTAAGATTGTTAAATTTACTACATAAGTAGTTGAAAAATTTTTAAATATATTTTTCTCATGTTCTAGCGACACCTGCCTTTATTATATTTTAATTGTAAGGTGATTCCAGAATTTTGCAATAATTATTTATTTTAATTTCGTTTAAACATTCGACAGTTCATTCGGTCACATGGGCATTCTCATGTATTAAACAAATTATATTCCCCTCACTTCGGTGAAATTAACGGATTCTCTGAGACAGTTGTCCCCCTTGTCGAAAAGACAATCGCACTCAAGTCGGTTAAATCATTTTTCAATTCCAAAGGATTCACCAGCCAACCTTCGTCAGAGGCAGACGTGTCTCAATTTATTTCGTAAAATTTAACGGCTATTTTGAAAAAAAAAAAAAAAAATTTCATTCTAAAGTCCAACCTAAAAATAATTTTTAATTGTTAAACAAAGTTTATCACATTAATATTATCCAAATTACCTATTACCTTTGGATAATTTTCTCCAACGACGAGTCTCCTGAGAGATATTCCGGTCCCGAGCCACCCTCCGTGTTTAGAAGTACGATGTACCAGGGCCCATATCAAACACCCGACCATTCCTGACCACTTTTCGTCCGCTGAATTCTTTTAGAAGGTATTCCTCGTCAAATCTACCTAAAAATAAACGTATTATATATGTCACATATATGTTTAAATGTAAACATATATGAGACAGCACTCTACAACTTGAGGGCTTAACTAAACAAGGGCCACATTTTAAGCAAACACAGAGAAACATTATATTCATAAAAATAGAAAGAAATAATATTTGGGGAGGCACGAGTTTTGAATTTGACTCTACCTACCATAGTACTCCTTCTATGAGCTTTTGAAACGTGAACATTTATGCGAATTTTCTGCAAGTTACAGTCGCTGCTGTGGAATTAGTTTCCATTTATTAACCATATAGTTATCTTTTGGCAAAAAATGTACACACTTCTATGTATTATTTTCATTTACTGAAGATATATTAAGTAATAGATAATTTGCTTAAAAGATCGTTTTATCCGCGCCAAGCAATAAACATTTATTGAATATTTTGAAACATCTTTTTATTTTATTTACTTTTTGGAGCGTGTACAACTTAAATATTTAGTAAAATTCATCTTCTTCTGTTTATTTTATATTAAATCCGAGGTGTGTGCTTCTATACGTAAACATAAATGCAGTAAAAGTGGCTGTTTAAACATTACATGTTGATAGAAAGCGGTCATCTGCGGTTAATGTGATTTTCTGTATACTTGCTGACAAATTGTCTAATGACACCTTCCTGCGAAGCGTGTAATTTACAACAACATTGCACTCCCAAACAGGCCAACCGTATATACGTATAACCCGTACATACCAAAAACATGACCACCAGGCAAACAATCTTTATCTGCAACCGATGTGTAAAACCTTGCATGTGTGAAGATAACTACGGACGAATCGTGTCAATGCTCCTATGATATCACATATGCACGCTACTAACGAAGTGATGTTTATGTTTCGGTGTTTTTAACTTTTCGTTAGAAGTCGGTGCAGTAAATTGGTTTTTTTATCGTCTTCTTCACTTACACTTATTTTCAGATAAAATGCGTCTTTTGACAATTTAGGAAAATTCTTAGTATACGATTACAACCTCCTCAGAAACTACAAATTAACTTTATTTACAAGGAAATCATTAATTACGCCCAATATATTCGTTTAAGATTTTTTTGAAATGGCGTAGTATCGTAAAATAGAGAATTCTGTTTGCTATTTGTTGAAGAATGTGCGGTACTTAATTAGCTATGCTCGAATTTACATCTGTTCCGCAGGAGCGGTGTGCCGTCATAGTAATTGGCAAAAATGTAGGAGCACACTGAATAAAAAATGAGTCACCTCTATTAACGTCGGTTTGCCAAATATATTTCTGGGTTAAGATGCTATTAAGTAAATCATAGGACTGCGATCGCTAGAGTAGTGTAATGGTACTGTAGGTAGGTCCTTTTTCGCAATTGAAAAATTAGTCAAACTTTATGTCTATCTAGTAGGCGTATAAAAGTTGATAGACAGGGAACAACTATGACATACATTAAAATTGAAAAGCTACGCCAGAACCATAAAATTGACATAAAAAGAATCGTAACATTTACACATAGAATTTAGGTACATTTTGTTTTTCTTAACATTTCTAACACGAATTTATTTGATCTTATTAATAACATTGAACATTAAGAATTTCAATAATATGCATAATACATCACACTAGGGGAAGTTAATAAATTAAATATAAGCTTATTTTTTGACTTAAGTCACGTCGTAATCTTCCTCGCGAACGCGGTAATGTTTCTAACGATGTTGAATCTCTCCTATCCATCCACTCTTTCTGTGGTCTTCTCAAGTTGATTTTAAATCTCGAGTTATTCGAAACAAGCGATTTTTGTTGACTCTCTGAAACATGATCACCCAATTCTCTATGCTTCTTCTTACAAACTTTAAAATATCCATTACACCATATTCTTCTGTTATTACCCTAGTCCTAATGTTATCTCTTGTGCTTTTCTCTGTTATCTCTATTATGGTAAATATAAAATTAGTAAAATTAAAGAACAACATAAATTTGACACTTGATTTAAAAATTTATAACTAAACTTTATGAGCACTGAAATGAATATTCAGTGTGTCCACGAATGGAGTTGACAGTAGGTAGGTATAATTGACAAAAAAAAAAAATTAATTAGAATTTAATATTCGAGAAACTAGTTCTACTTAGTTGAAACTTATTTATCGTTCGCTTTTGGCGACTTAAGATTATCATAAATGAAAATAAAATTTAATTGTTGTGATTACTTAAATAACTTTCCTTTTAATTTAAATGTCTACAACAGAAAAAAATGTTTCTAAAATCAATACCTCACTGTCATTATCTATTAGTAAAACGACACGCTTTTACAAAATTTTATATGAAATATAATAATAGTAATCTTTACGGGATATATTAAAAATATTTACTCTATTGAACATGAGATAAAAGAGTTCTACTCTTGATGAATAAATTCAAATAGAAGTAGGCAAGTAGGACGGCGAAATATAGCAGGAATTATCAGCAAATATTACATCGGCATTTAATATCTATACTTTCAATTAGTAGAGAAGGCATAAATTAAATTATTAGTTTATAGTTTTATGATCAATATAATGCCTGTGTACAATTTCTTACCCCTTTATATGTGTAACAAAACAACAACAACAACGATTAAGATTAAATATAAAAAAAATATTTTGTGATATAAATTAGAAGAAAGGCTTGAGCAAGCAACCTATCAACATAGCCGAATTCTGAAGCTGCCGCTATCAAACGCACCAAACAAGCAAGGAAAGAGCATGCGCTAGCAAAAGCTATTCTTATGGACCATTGAGGGAGTTCCAGCGCCGGTCACAGCGCTAGCGGTTATCGCTTCCAACGGCGTAACTCCCTGAACGCGGCCATTTTCGATAGTCGGGTGTTTACATCTCTTTACGATCTTATCTCTAAACCGCAAAAAAACATAACAGCTGGCGGTGTCTATTGCCGGCAGCCGGAAAGAAATATCTAAATTCTTTTCATTTATTCTATTGAATAGAACCGGATGTTACAATGTATCCCGTAAAAATTGTGTTCACGTGATATTTTTCTTTACTACCAAGCTACGTGGCAATTTTTTTCTCTTGCTGTACCTTTTCCATTCACGTTATGCTAAGATGTTGCTAAGAAGTGTTGTTTAGAATGAAAAGTTAGGATGGTATATATATTTTGAAAATCCGTTTCATTTCAGGTAAAGTACTGTCTGCTTTCACAGTTTCATTATTTATTATGCAACGAAAACAGTTTTGATTCAGTTGCAAAGGCCTACTGGATTTTATAAAATCGAAAGCAAACGATAAAAAAGTTTTAGATCAAGCAGGACTTATTTTTCAATTCAAAAATTTTTCGTTCGTCATGCCTATGGTCAACTCCACCCGTGGACGCACCATATAATTATAGTGGATTCGTTTCATGGAAATAACGCAACAAATACGGTTTGAAATGTTGCCATATAGGTGTTGGATCTAATTATTTTTTTTATTTGGTTATGGGATTTATACGTGATATTTCCATACAATGGAAGCTGTTTACTTTAGACGTTCAATGAAATCTCAAATCACATCACAACACTAGGAACAAAGATAGAATGATGCAGATTTTTGGCTGCATTCTAATTTACATTAACACATAGGATGATAGAAGGGCCGTATTTTTTTAAGTGACATGTTATCGGCTTGTTTGCATGCGAATGGTTTTTCTTACATCAGGATACTGAATTTGATGGGCACACGAAAGGCCCTTCGAATGCGAGGCATAAAAAATTCAATTTTTCCTAGGAAATAACGAACATCGACCCTACTGAAATCTTTTAATTGATTTATTTTTCTTTAGCTATATATGTTCATTCTTAGATCTTCTAATTTTCTGCTCGTTTATTTAGTGCTTTCTTTTGTTAGTGTACCATGGATTCTCAGTTTTTTCTTGTATGAACTCCATTCCGCCGCCGTACATTAATAATTCTCAAAAAATGCAGCAAATCAAAAGAATTTATTTATTTTATATTATATATATATATCTTTTTAGGTAATTATAAACAATATTTATAATGCCAATCTAAATTCTCTAGCTGCATAATTTACGTAAGCACAATAACATATAAATGCATATGACATCTAATTTCGTTATAAACACGCCTTAAACCGTGTTATTATTGCCTTCTGCGTCTATCTTGAGAGGACATGTGTTTTTATGGCTATCACCCAACAGTAATGACTAATTCCTAGTAAGGATTTGATCATCCCACGTATATAACATGTGTATGCATGCGCTATCGATCAATGACCATTATGTTCAGACCGACAGTGGACCGTAATACATGTATTTACATAGGAAATAGCACAAATGATATGCGATTCCTATAGATAGACCACGAAAACCTTCATTTATGCGCAATCTGCTATCTGCTGAAATGAAACATGCAGACAAGATGAATGACATCAGTCTCGCCAATAAATTATGTTTACTTTTCTTGTGAAATTGGCATTATAAATCCTCTAGATGTCTCGCCTAGATAGATAGTAAAATAGATGCACAAGGTAAATCAATTGCAATCACTATAGAGGACAAAAATAAATGAAAACGATTTTATCACGAGCAATTATCATAAACTTGTAATAATACGGTGTAAATCGTTTACCAAGTATTTGATTGGAGGTAATCGATTTGCACATCAGTTACATAATGAACAGGACATCCAACTTATTTGAAATACTATTTGTTTTACATTTTAGCATCAATTTTTTTATCAAAACAAAATGTTTAGTTCTGGGTATTTCATCAGAGAAAAAATTACTTTTTTCCTTAACATACCGACATTGCGGAGCTAAAAATATAATTATCAATAGCCTTACGGAACATCAGTGCCAAAGTTTATGAGAAAATTTGCTGTAATCGCAAAACAAAACATAGTTTAAGTCATCATGCGCTTCAAGATTGCTATTTCAACTGTGCTAGTAATCAAATCAATCTGTGATTTATGGTAAATAACTGTTCGGTTTCTGATGTCTCTTTTATATTTATTATCATACCTGCTTAACGTTCAGGCAATTTGTCATAGATTCCCGTTAATTTCGCACGGAAAATCGATACTTTCTAAACATATTTATTTTATGCAAAAATAAACTTGTCACGAACAGTTTTCGTGCTATTCAGGAGCTTGGTGCACGGCAGGGGAGTCATGACTTCATGAAATACGATTCCCTAGTAGATGGAGAGATAAATCGTTACGTCTCTATACACAATAAAAAGTTTGTTAACGTTACAAGCAAATTAAAAATTTTGACAAAATTCTTGGACCGACTATCGTTAAACTATCTTCATTTTTGGTTTACTTTTTTCACGTTGAAGTCTCCTACTGTTCTTATATGCATTTTCTTTGTAAAAGTACAATTTACTGTACAATTTATAATTGAAGACACGAGTGGCTGAAGGTGTTATATTACAAAATCAAACTTTTTCAGAAATTAAGTTTTTTTATGTAATTTTTCTCAAAAGTAGTGTAAGATAACTCCTTCATACATTCACAAGACTCGAGTGTTCTTGAATTTCTAGAATTTTCGATGGTGCTATGTGAAAGATGGGTACAAAACACCTTGATTGATGCAAAAAATACAGTTTTTAAAATGCAACATAGCGCCTTCATCCTACTCGTATCTTCAATTATCCAATCGATGAAATTCTATATTTATATAAATTCTTTACTATCAATTCAATCAAGCCTTCATGATTTTATTAAATACTGTGCTTATTTTGGTATAATCAGATATTGCAACATAGACATTTTGCAATTAATCAAAAAAGTGTGTAGTTTTTCACGAATTACACAGTAAATACAAATCATTCAAAGCTGCAAACTTTGGTTCACATTACTACTACTGTTTATGTTAATTTATGTACAAATTGACTGACTTGTTAAAAGAAGGTAGGCAAACGTAAGTAAAACAGACTTGTACGTCATACTGAATGCGTGAGTATTCTTTGTCCAACATTTAGAGTATCGGTCTAGTTCACGTCATAAAGCTCAGATTATTTCGGCAATTCCATCGGAGTTATTCGCCACATACATAGCATACATAGTTTTTGCCATTTCCGGCCACGACCTATATTAGTAAATTAATGGCTTAATGCCATTTAGTGCTCGATCGGCCGATGACATTTGTTACTATTTGTTTGGAATTTTATTAGTGATATGGTTGGATAGTGCAAACTGATTTAAAACCAATTTAAACAACGTTACAATATTAGCCAGAGTTGCCTTAAAATAGTAAATTTACTTTGAAAATCCCGCAAATGCGATAGGTAATTCTCGAGAGCGTGTTTAGGATAGTACTGCAACTAATAGACATAATAACTGAATATGAAGCGATTATACACTGAGAAAAATCGTCGCATAAAATATAAAATGTTTTGCGCTTGTTATAGAACTTTACGAATACAGGGATCCAAACATACATACCAGCACGTGAAAAAAACGTCCAACAAGACTCGGTAAATAAGGCAAAAGGAACAAAGAAACCTAACACCGAAAACTAACAGCTAGAGAGCCTTTTTTTTCGTCAAGGGATAGTATAGAGATACTTTTATCTGGAGTAATAAGAAACAGTAATTTCCTCGTCATCGTTTGATTGAGAACAAATAGAATTTTATCCGTAAAGACAAACACAGATAAGGTCACAATATAAAGAAAATAATATGTATTTAGTAGGGCTGTTGCTCGAAACCGGATACTCGGCTCGATTTTGAGGAAAGCTCGATATCAAGTTAGCTCAATTTCTGATAATACCCGGCTTTGTTTAAAGCTGAAAACCGGGTAAACGATTCTGTGTTTAAAATGGCACAGACGATATTCAGAATTGTGTGAGTAGGGCGTACGCGTAACTACAATTTTAATAAATTTTAATAATAATCTAACAGATTACCTTTGACAAATTAATTCCCCTAGTTGTAGATTAGATTCTGATATTAATTTAAATTGAGTTTTAATGGGTCATAACTCGTTACCCCATTACCTATGATATCTCTTGATATACATAAATGACACGAAATGTGTAACAAGTACGCGTAAAGTAAATCCCGGTGATATTTACCATTTTTGGCATAGTAACTACATGTGCGTTGAAAAAATTTCACGCTACTTATGTCATCGTTGTATCTGTTTTGCAGCGGAGAGACGAATACAGCGACACAACTTTAATTATATGTGCATATATAAACATATCCCTGCACACAATGAACACATGGTTGTATTAGTTATTAAAACTGTGTGATTCATATTTCGTTGTACCTTATAAATTTCTTCTACGCCTTCTCCAACTAACCAAATACGGTAACCAATTATATTAGTTCGTATTTTGTAGATCACCCAATACCGTATATACCTACCAGCTTCTTTTTAAAGGTCGCCTTTTTATGTTACGTACCAAAATTTACTTAACACTAATGAATTACGAAATATATGTTCATTATGTATGAATAAGCATTGAATCATCTTATCTTGAACTTTATTGATAACTAAAGTGAAAGAATTTTTAATAAAATTCTTCGAGGGCATGATAAGAAATTATTTAAAAAGATGCATTGGTTGGGAACTATCAGCAGATACCGCGACTGAAAGTATTGCATGAACTGTTTAGTGCACACATTCTTACTCTTACCCTAACGGATTGCGGTTGTTGAAGTGAGTGAGTGAGAGTTTTCAATAATGCACTCTAGAGAATCAAACCGTTGATGACAGCTTATAAATTTGTTTCTGCTGTTTTGTGTTAAAAAAAATATAGATATTTTGACAAATTAATGTGAAACATTTACATGATGCTCACTTCAAACATAACACCGCACAGCATTTTCTAGATATTTACTAAATATGTTCTAAAAACAATGTAATCTTTTCCGAAATTATATTCCTGAAAATAAGCGAAGTGTATATGCCGTGCAGCATTCAGCTTTTCTTTCTATGAAATCCAACAAAAAGTATAGATATTCTGTTAAAAATTACGCTTGCACTTATGATATAATCCGTTTTGTAATTGCATACTAGACTTTTTTCCATGACCGGGTTAACCCGAAAAAGGCTACTCTGCTAGAACAGAGAGACCTATTGTGCCCACCATGTCAATTTTGACTCTTCGCAATCTGGCTAAGAGTTAAATTACCGACCTTGGGTTCATCCAACCGATCGACTCCAAAGTGCGTCTCCCCGTCTACTGCCGGCCATTTTCTGCACAGGGGAGAGTTCACTAGACCCATGTGCTTATTTAGTGCACAATGCCCGGTTAAGATTCCTGTGGATAATCTTAATCTGTCCCTGCTCATAAAGACCTTAGGGAGTCTTTCCTCATTCGAATGAAATCCTAGAGATTTACAGTGTCTTGTATCAGCGAATCCAAAAGAAGCAGTACCTAGCAGCAAGTTAAGACCTGACAAACATTTTGATGCTGCTATATGAGCTACCACACGTAGGTTTTGGACCTAAGAACGACAGCTCGCTGGCGGCCCTTGCGAACGTGTTTGTTATTTCATTACCTCTGATCCCAGAGTGACCTGGCACCCGTCTCAATGTAACATTTTGATGTTCCGCCAGCTGATTAAGCTTTCTGTGGCAACCTTGTACCACCTCAGAGCTAAATCTGACAGCCCGCAAAGCTTTGAGGGCAGCCTGGATGTCGGAGATAATTTCTACCCTTCCATACTTACACAGGCAGTATAAGATGCCCTTAGCACAAGTCTGGTGATTATTTCGGCCTGAAAAATGGTTCACTAGACACTAGATTTTTTTAATTATTACCAACAACATACAACTGATCAGAAACCATCTCAGAAAAAAAACTATCTTACACTTTTTTTACTAAGGTCGTGGAACTACGAAGTAATGAGTGGTAGTAGATTAATTATGTATTTGTATGTAAGGGGCAATAATACACTGGCGATCTAAAAGATCTATTGCCTTCAGCAGATTGGGCATATACCCAATCGTTCTTTCCCTGTTCATTCTGCATGCGGTTTTTTGACAACGGTCTCCAGCAAAATGTGAAGTGCAGTAAGATCCAGTACCACGTCAATAACTGCCATTGGGCAGGTTGTCATTGCCCCAGTTATGCATACACCTACTAATCTTTACACAACAGAGAGGTTGATTCTCACGGTGGCTAGCTTAGTTCCATTCTTCCAAACTACGTACCCGTAACTGATGATTGGTTTCACTATTGTTGTACACATCCAAAGCAGTCCCCATTTTCTCTACACCCCATTAGAGCTGTTTTGTCTTCTTAGTTACTTCAAGTTCGTGCATGTTTCAGGAACTTATTGTCTGGAGTTAGCCTAGATACTATTCGAAATTTACTTCTTTTTTACAAGAAAACCGCTAAATGACCTCAATTTTGGTCCTAGCTCTATCAGGTGATAGTACTTTTAGAGTAGTTTCATAAATTATTAGCCATAGATAGGCAGCCATTTATCTTTAGGGCCCTAAATAGTTTAGCATATGGTATTATTTCAATTATTTTTATTAAAGCGTATTACTATAATCAATCAATTAAACTCTTCACTGACAACGAGAAAAATACTCGACGTGATCAATAATCTACATTCGTTGAGTGAATTTTTATCGACAGAGCGAAATTTGTCATTGTTATGATAAAATATGACATATTTACAACCTTTGGTTAAGTAATATCAAGATTCGTTAGTGAAATAAAGTCGTTTTCATTATTATAACTAATCATTCTACATTAGTCCATGGATAATATTTGTTATGGTAACTATATTTTCGTACGTTCAGTAAGTAATTTTGTTAATAATATGAATATGAACGAATATATATTGTTATTTTTACGTACAATGTTCATAAAATTATTCACGATATGACCACAATGAAGCATTAAATGATACCTTCTTCGTTAGTTCAATGGTTTGTAATTTATTGCAAGAACGAAAAGATAACACGCCTTAATGAAGGTGTACGGTTGAGCTTGAATTACCGACTTAGGCCACGTACCCTGACTGAGTGAGAGTTTGGCGAGTGGCCCCTAGAGGGCGTGCATATAAACTTTAATCTCTTAGGAGAGAATCGAGAATAATACTTGAGGCACGATGTTGATGAAAGTGAATTTGCTCTTGGAGGAATGCTAACGACACTAGTGGCATTCTTATGGTTAATTGTTTAAGCATTTTCTTTTGATGTTTTTTTTTTTGGTAATTTTTACTGACAGCTTTATTTCTTTTTTGTGACTGTTCAACATCTTGGGCAATAAACGTCAAGGCTTCTAAGATTTTCTGATTATCTTAATGTACCGCATTACTGCATCAGCTCTAGCAGTCGCATCTGGTATCAGAAGCGATTTTTGACAACTTTCTTCGCAACCTAAAGATTGTGTTAATTTATTCCACTGACTGGTAGAACTTGAAAGAAAGAAATATGTTCAGTTTCTGAACCATTTCAAAAAGAAAAAAAAAAAAATAGAAAATACTAACCCAAAATAACGAATAATATATTTTTTGAGTGCACTACCAAAATCGTCTGCGGTATCCATAACATGTGTTTGGTTTGAAACCAGACGTTTCAAGTAGGCGATTTGATGATTATTACTATCATTACAAAGCGAAATAAAATATAAGATATCATAATTAATTTTGATTTCCGTTCATATTTATTATAAAGTTGTTTTTGTTTCGCACTTTGATATTAGCTTGTATTTATTATTTGAAATAGTTAACAGGTTAATAAATATATCACTCTATTGCATATTTACGTAGAACAAAATTACAAGATAAATTGTATAGGGTTAAATTGTATAGTTACTAAAAGAGTTAAAAACAACAAAAACAGTTTTTAGGAGATAAGTTGCACGTTTAGATTTGTTATTAGGAAATCTTTCATTTAATGATATTAGTAAAATTATGTTACTTTTTTTTCACTGTAGCAATAATTTATCGTAAATAAGACGTTGCGGAGTAATATTACATGTAAATATGTCATCAGTTGCCGCAAATTAATGTATTCCCTTCGACAAGAAAAACTAACACTTTTTTAATTGATAGTACACTTCCTATAAGGAGGTTATTGAGAACTACAACTCTGAAAATCTAGGGAAGTTTATCTCGATGACTAATGTCTCACCTTATTTTGTTAAACCTGGCTCTAATAAGGTGCAAATCTACATTTGTGTCGATATACATCCCAAAATTTAAGTTAACACTAAAAAAATTGAAATATTTCTCAATTTTTGGGTGAGTTATACCGAATATAGAATAACAAGATTCATTAGTGAAATAAATTAGTTTTCATTGTTATAAAAGAATCATTGCACATTAGTCCATGGATAATATTTGTTATGGTAACTATATTTACACACGTTCAGTAAACAATTTTGAATTTTTGAAATAAAATTATTCACGATATGAACGCAATTAGTGATTGTAAATTTACCGATTTTTTCATTTACCGGTAATTCGGTAAATGAAAATGAAAATACAAAATATTTAAGGTTCGAATTTTAATCCTGCAAACTTCTAGACCCCTCACCACAAACTACACTAAACTGCGATACGATGAAACTAGTTCAGTGTTTCTGCTGATGATGATAGCTTTACTATCGAAACGTACGTCCAGTTTAGTGCAGTTTGTGGTGAAGAGTCTAGAAGTTTGCAGCATTACCAGTACCACAGTTTGGAGTATTTTTGCCATTAAATTTTAATGTTGTTTTACAACAATGTTGCATTAATGTTCCCTCATAATGTGGTGTTTTCAAAATTGCTATTAATTTAAATACGTGAAATGTTGTTCATATATATTATTATTTTTAAATATTAAAAAGTCAGACATTTACTTACTCTTTAAGAAAAACGATTTTAAACTTTTAAAAATCTTCGAAAACTCCAGAGCACAAATCATATATGCTAACTCAACTCTTTTCGAGAGATAAATAAAATCCACACAAAAAACCATAAAATGAGAGAATTGAAATTGCACTTGTTGACAAAGGCAGGTAGGCAAAGTGGGGTGTCCTAGCAACCGTCCTAGCAACAAATGAACATTAATATCGCTTTTCTTTGCGTTGCTTTTCGTTATCCATCTTGTTTCCATTCTTATTTTCTTCTGATTTCTACACGACCTTTTTTTTTTTTGTTGAGAATTTTTTTTGATTCCTTCTCTTTCTGACTAACTCGGTGGAATGAAGGTTATACGTTGCTAATCAAAGGTTTTTGTCAGTTTCTTTTCTATATTCTCTATTCTAGGGCATTACAGCGGTTCTCAATCTCAAGAAAGTTTAAATTAAAATTAAACAAAAAACATCTCCCATAAAATTAATAAGTGGGTATATTGTTAGTTACACTTACCTGTTTTTTCTTATTTTGAATGTCCCTTTAGACCTTTAAATACATATCTATAAACACAATATTTCGTAGATAAAACTTTCTGGTATGGATTTTTCATTTACCGAATTACCGGTAATTTTTTGTAATTTACCGGTAAATTTACCGAACGTTTTTTGGTCAATTTACCGGTTAACCGGTATAAAATCCTTAAACGCAATAAAGTATTAAATAATACTTTCTTCGTTAATACAATGTTTGCAATTATTGTAACAACGAACAGATAGCATACTTTAATGAGATGTGTGCGGAAGTGATTGACTTATGCCTCGGTGGTTGACTAAGAGTTTGGTGTGTGGCCCTTATAGGGCGTGCATCTAAACTAGTGATCGCTTTGAAGGAAATCGAGACTAACCCAGAGACACGACACTGAAGAATATGTATTTGCGTTTGGAGGAATGGTAAAGACGCTTGGTAGGCAGAAATTCACATTTCTACTCCCTTTTCTGCTTGTGTGGTGATTCCTCCTCCACAAGGGACCATGAAAAAGAAAATGCCATGGTGGCATTTTTACGGTTTTCACTCATCAGTGAATTGAGTGAATGCAATGCGATTATTGCATCAATGAATTAAGCTCATAATTTTAATTAGAAGTTTACTCTATAACAATAACTAGAATTTATTAGGATTATGAATAACATACATTAGCTCAACCATTTGCGATTAGCATATCAACAAATACTGTTCATTGTATCGGTGCCTTTCTTTATTGTTCTACTGGAGTTTAAAGTTAATAACTCACGGTCATTCAGTAAACTAAATAAAGTTGTTAAAACAAAACTGGTGTCCGTTACAACAATAACATATTTCATTGAACCACTTAAGCTACCATATCATTTTCAATAATTTTGGTTTTATTAATACAATAAATGTATTATTACTTACTCTAAACTCCGTTGTTATTTAATAAAATCATTTTTATTGATTTAATAAAGTCGTTCTTTGGTCCAATTTTAATGCATTATTTCATGTGAACAATCTTTCATTGTTTTAGGACCCATTTATGGTTCAGTGTATGCGAGATGTAAAACTATATTAGGTCTAAAAAATTAGCGTCCGGCCACCTACGGTTAATATTTTATGAAAGTAGTTTTAGGGGTTCCTATTATCAACTTAAGAAACCAGAATCAAATCTGAGCTTAACATTTGGCGAGTTCTCCTTATAAGTCCAACTGAGAACGTAAGATAGACTATACCTACCATTTTTTATAATCTGTACATAATTAATTGATGTAATTTAATGACTTTATGTAACCCTATCGCTTATCACTACATTAAAATTATGTGTTACACTTTAGAGGGAGAATGCATTTATTAATTAATTCCTCTATTCTGGGATTATCAAAATAAATTTTCTCTACAAGACACTTCCTTGCACTGTCATGTGTCAATTCCGAGCATTTGTTTTATTATCTACCTTAATTGCTGAATGCAAACAGCCAATTAAACATATTCACTGCAGATTAGATACCGTTCTTACAAGGTGCGTGTGACTTAAATAGTAGGTGGTGGCAGACGGCTTACACGGTGTAACCTTGCAAGGCATAAATGTTTGACGATTTCGATAGCGGCCTGGTACGAGTCTACAACAGTTCTTTTAAAGACTCCGTCGTGATGAGTCAAGCATTCTTCATGAGCGCGTCCGATACAATTTGACGTAACAATAAAATAGTAGTAGTAAACGGTGCGGTGTGGTGACCAACATCAACGCACGAAACAAATGCGGTACGATTGTGCCGGTATTCCGTTCGAGTTATCTACCGATCGCCACTTTTCCATCGTTTAAATTTTAAAGTTCGAACTTTGCGCGCCCGTCTATTTAAAATGGCAAGTGTATTGAGTGATCAGATGAGCGGTTTGAAACTGCAAACGAAAACAGTTGGCGAGGATCGAATAAAAAAAGCGAAGGAAAGGAACGAAGACATAGCTGTCCTGTCCATGGAATTACCTGGACAGGAAAAACCCTTCAAATGCAGCGCCGGCGAAGCGTGTCTTATGGACGATCCAAAAGTTTTACCATTAGGTAGACAAAATGCGTTAAATATTTTGAAGAATGCTGAGCGTACGGTAAAAACATAATGTAAAATGTAAACGCGCGGCGCAAAGTATGGAATCATATTTTAAAATAGAAACAGTGTATGTTTGTAAATATTACGTAACCAAACATAATTGACGAAATTAAAAGTTTATCTCGATTTTTATGCAACAAAAAAATAATTATTGTATCCACATACGTCCATTGAAATATTCACATTGGAGTAACTAATTGGCTAACCCAAAATGAATTAAAAATAACGAACATAATACGCATATTTAAAACTTATTATAGATGTAATCGTTTAAAATAACTTCATTACAAATATACGTAAATATAATTATGTAGAGTGAGAATTAAAATGATTTAGCAATTATTGATAACAACATGTTTGTATTACAATAAACTCTCACTTCTCTATACTTAAACGAGAAAAATATGTCAAGTTGAACCGAAAGAATTTTTCAAAGTTAATCCTCGAGGTATGTGATTGCCCTCGATTGCACGACTGCATCGAGCGTATTGCGCAATTCCAATTAAAATTTGGAACACCGGTGATTTAAATACATAATTAGACGTTAGGAAGGGGACACACATTCCCAAACCTCCGATAATCATTACGTTTGGTTCGATGCGTAAGTGCATATTATTATTATGGTAACATTATAGCGTGAACTTGTAACTAACTGGATGGGTAAGCAGGAGATGCTATAGAAATTTGATAACGTAATCTGTGGCTCTTTCCTCGTCACGCGTATGTATTTGTATTTCTCACACTTTGAAGATAATGACGGTGTAGTTTATTTTCGTCTAGTGTTTATTTATTGTGCTGCGTTAAATATGCACTTGTACATGTTTGCTTTTTAAATAATGCACACATCCTATACATATAAGTGATAGTGATGCTTTAGCCATGATCATGATATAAGAATAATGCCACAGCTGTCAGATTCTATAATATGTATGCTGAAACCTGTTGGCATTATGATGTAAGTTTCCAAAAAAAAAGGTAAAAAAAGTGTGGTATAATGTAATCTACCTACGAATGAGGCAAATATTTTAAATATTTAATGATTTTTATTGATGATTTATTAACTTATATCCTAATAAAGATTACAGTGCTTCGCAATTAAGTTAATACCACCCTTGTGTATCAACAAATTTATAATACATGCCGTTTGTATTCAAATATATTTAAAATTTATATTTAGTTGTTCAAAGAAGATCTATATTGTTAGGAAGATCCGCTTATTATTTGTTTTGCGCCAAATACCTGTTATTAAGGCCTAAACACAGATAATAAAATATGTGAAAACGCTGCGAACAATATCTAAGTCGCTTGCCATTAGGAACTATATTATTCTACTACACACTAAAACACACTACCAAAAATTTGATTGCTTCTTGCAGAGCTGGAATGGATACATCCTAAAATATCTTCGATATTTATGACAGATACTTCGTCAAAAAAAATGTCAATATACTCGATATACCAAGATACTTTCTTTTCGAAGTACTTTAAGATACTTAAAAAAGTAACTCAAAACAGTATCTCAGATGTCAAAGGCACATAGTATAACTATTAAAGATGCATTCTAAATGTATTTTATAAATTACATTAAATACCTAGGAAAAATAAATAATATTGATAAGATGATAAGTATTTTCAAGAATTGAAATTTGACAAAAGCTATAATCAATCAAATGATAATTTATATCATATAATAAGTTTGAGGAGTATACTATTAAAATTTTTGAGGATTAAATAAGTTAAAGGAAATCTATTTACTAAGTTAAAAGTGAAAATATTTATTATAGTTTTATTTACATAAACAATTTGCCTACAGAATTTTTGCAATTGGGATATTCATGTAGACTAAACACCCACGTATGTTCATCATGGCAATTATATTTTTATGCATAAGTAATTTTCCACTTGTCAGCAACTGGCCTAAATTACTTGTGGAAGTTAATATTAAGTGACATTAAATAAATTTCTAGATTTTATATATAATTGCCCTGAAGAACCTAACAAAGCACAAACCAAAACTGTGCCTCTTATCTCTAATAACCCCTTTTGCTTCTTATGTAAACGCACAAATTCTTCATTTTATAATGAGATAACTAACGATTCATGAAGTATTTGTTGTATAAAAAGTATCTTTAGGTACTCTTGTAGCATTTTAGGTACACAAAATATCTTTACATACTTTACGGTTTCTTAGATACAAAACCGCAATTAGATACTCTCTAGATCTTTTTACATAAGATACTTACAGCTCTGGCTTCTGCATGTTTTATATCTTTAACTTCTTACCATGTACGTCATCCAGAAGATCCTAAACAAACCCTTTTCAGAATTCTAAAGATATGTGAGATATACTAAATATCGCTACAAATTGCTCAATAACTTTTTTTGACAAAGAGTAGTAATTTAAAGATGATATTATTAACGATATAATTCTTAATTTAATTACCATTTGCATTAACGATTTATTAATTAGTTTACTGTTAGAAATATTACTGAGAATAGAGCAGCCATGGAGCACACTGGCACACAAGTTTTTTTACACTTTTCTTACCCTTTGGAACATTTCCAAAAAAAATTTGGAACAAGTATGAACTACAAACTAATATGTTGCTTAGATTTTATAGTAATTATTTTTTTTTATTAGAGACAAAAATGTGGCAAATATTGATATAAAACAATAATTAGGGTACTTGTAACACTGTTCCCAGCTATGCTAGCGCTGTAACGCTGTACAGTGTTACAATGCTCAAGTCAACAGCTTGACATTAAATAGAAAAGGTGTTGTATATTGTATGGATCACAGACATCGGTGAAGTTATAAAGATGACAAAGGTTTGTACAAAAATAGTTGTTCTTTAAAAATTACATAAAAAGTAAATATCGAAAACGGGCAGAAAACCTTACGGAATTTTTTTTAAATGTTAAAAAAATCGAGAAGAAAAATGAAATGCACGTAAAATAGTCTTTTGTTTCTTTTTATATACTTTTTAAATCATGTGCGTAATACACGCAAATAATAAGAAGTTTACATATATCTGTCAATTATTGTTTGTCATTCCTGAAAAATTATGCATTTGGACATGTGCTGTTTGTGTAAAGCATGTCTCAATCTTGAATCATTCTCCGTTACTAAGGTTAAAATGTGTAATAAATGAATCTGTTGTAATTTTATTACAGTACGTTGTAAGTTTAACACTGCAGCCCTTGATTAAGTTCCAACTATCCACAAAAACATTTTCCACTATTCCACTATTAAGCTACTGTATGCGCATCAACTTGAAGTTTGCTTAAAATTTTGAATGTAACACTGTTCCCTACGTAACACTGTACCCATCTCTCCCTTATAGGATATGTACGCCGGAGAAAAGAATACAGAGATAATTGAAAGCACGCACACCTGGAGAAAAAAGCAACCGGATGATGCGAGCCTTCGCGAGAAGAGAGAAGACATGACATACTTTAAATTACCACAAACCCATATCTTCTCTCTTGCTCTCTGAAGCTAACATCGTTCAGATTCGTTTTTCTCCAATTCTACATATACCTAATTATAAGTTACTTGTACTGTTTTTTGACTATATACCATCTATTTATTCTAATATCCAAATTCCAGGTGGGGGATCGAATTCGGCACCATTCAGTGAGCCCCCTACATTATAACAAATCTTATTAAGACCTTTTTTTGATTTGATGCAGTGTTTTAGAGATATTCCGTTGTCTCAAGATAAAAAACTCACCCAGTATAATATTCATATAAATTATTAATTTCTTAGTGGCCTACACTATATTTCTTATTTTCATTTGTGGACGAATTAAAAGACCTGATTGATTTGTATTCCAAACTTTATTACATTTATTTCATTATATCAACCATTTAACAATTTCCATACATGTTTCAGCATTCTTTAGCGCCTTTTCAATGGAGTAATTTTTTTTTATTTAAAGAATTTACAAAATATTTTCTAAATGTGGAAGAGTTTTAATAAACCTTTTCAGCCATACTTTTGTCTGTGTCTTGCACCTTTTCTTTTTGCGTTTGCGTTACCACAAAAATGTCCTAGATCTTAAATTGATGTCTAATTTAAAAAAGTTAAAAACGTTCCAATCCTTGTGAATCAACATTGCATTTTACACGATTTTATGAAGATTTTTCCATTTTTTTTTCATTGTAATTCTTATTTCAATTCTATCCTTCCATGCATACATTCTTTAGGAAAGCACTAATTTCCAAAATATTGTTTTTATTTTTATTTTTATACGAGTTACAATTATTTTTTTTTATATTTTATTCTTTCTTATCTTGTAAAATGTTTCATATTGTTTTGTAAATAAAATTTACCTTTTACTTCATATTTTGTGGTATTTAGGAGTTATTGAAAAGCAGTTAATATAGTTATAACTATTAACATACCAAGAATGTAATGAATGTCGTAGCTGCTGCAGACGTGAGACTTATATGGTTGTTATGGCATTCATTATATCCGTGGTATGTTCAAGATTTTACATTAATCAATCCTTGTTATCTATATATTTATACGTAAATATGCATACGTATGGCTTTTATTTATTCCATTTATAAATCTATTTTCCAAAGATTTTTAAGAATATCTTAAAACATTATTTTTTAGTGACTTAATTAAACCAAAGATGCAACCAATTTGCTTACGAAATTAGCAATCATATTGTTTCTTGCTACCTATAAATAATTTTTTAAAAAGCATATTATTCCATCAGATAGTACTCTCTACATGCATGTTGTGAAACATAAACATAAGTTTTGCTTGAGGGTTGAACGATAAAAATAACTGTAGTTAAATTTAAATATAGCAAAACTCGATGTCTGACGAGCACCAATCTTTCTCTCGTGGTGTAGGTCAATATCCAACCCTCAGTGTGTATTTTAGAAAGGAAACCTTGGTGGCAAGCTGTTCCAGCCCTTTCGGATGTTTATTATTTTAAATGGTGTATATTCGTGTCATTACTTATTCTGCAAATTCATCTTTATAGCAACACTGGTTTGGATTAATATCAGATTATCTGATGTTATAATAATTATTAAGAGTATGTACTTCTTCAGTATTTATTATATTAGCGTTTACATTAAATTTATAAATGACAATATATTTACTGTTAGAACTACTTTGCTTTAAATAACAGAAGTTTACTATTCTTGCCAGTCAATGATAATTAATGCATTAAGTAGCACCAATTGTATTTGTAAAAGAGACAAAATTACCATTTTGGTTTATACCGGTTAGATATCAATGAATTGAAGTGTGTGTAATAAAAGTGCTTTAGATATATAAATTACGTTGTCAATTTTAAACAAATAGATAATTAAATTTTATTACTAGTAATTACTAGATGTAGCTATTTACGTTGTTGTACCTAAATTTATGTTTTGATTTAAATTTTTATACGATTAGCATATGGTTTAAAGCTTTTTGCGTTAGTTGGATCACATTCACTAAATGTTATTTAAACAAAATTTAGATCTTTCCAGCCGAATTGATTTAAGGAGGGGATTCAGATAAGTACAAAAATCATTGCATTGCATGATCGAGTTCGGTAGCATTCAGTGAGCTCCCTACATTATAACAAATCTTATTAAGATTTTTTTTTTTTGATTTGATGCAGTGTTTTAGAGATATTCCGTTGTCTCAAGATAAAAAAAACTTGAACGAAAAAAAAAACGCTATTGATACGTAGTCATTTTGGAAGGCATCTTAGTAGACTTTAATTGGAATTGGAATTGAAATATAGATTACACAAAAGTCAACAGTTTGGGAGATATTCGCAAGCTTGTGTTCTTTAAGAAGCCCATGACATACTAATACTGAAAATTAAACAAAATTAAAAAAATCAATATTTTCGTTTCCCTCACTAAAAGATATTAGTAGTATACAGGGTATTCCACGTAACTGGTTCATTAAAAGTTTATGATGTTCTATTATTTACTTATATTTGAGATTTTGGCACCAGTATCTGTTCGATTGGAACTATAAATACAAAAAACCTTAACCAAATATCACTTCCGGTTGACCAGAAATGGATGTCAACTTTGTTATTTTAAATAGAATATATAATTTTTATTCATTTTTGGATTCTACAACTACAAATACGTCAGTTTTCATTAGCTATTCCTATAGCTACATGTTGCCGTTTTTGAGTTATTTAAGTTTTTCTTTTTTTTTAGTTATAATCATTGAGAAATTAATATCTCGGTTAATACTGCAAGTAGAGACTCCAAATTTGCTATGTTATAAATGTAGATATTACTCTAAGAAACGGTAAGCACACTTTACATTCTAACACACAGGGTGTTCAAAACTAAGGAACAAAGTGACATATTTTCAAATGCAGAAAACTCATTTTTTTTTTAAATAGAACACCCTGTATTTTAATTCGGAATTAGGAAGTAAATATCATCCCCTATCACTTTATGTCAGCTTTCCCTATACCTATCTTTAATAGATTTTGAGATATGAGCGACTTTTTGTTAAACAGACTAAGTAGCCCTATCTTTAAATGTTTGTAGCTGGCTCTGAAATGGATTCACGTCAAATTCATGTATTATTTTTTAATAACCATATAAGAATGTCTATTCGAATAGTCATTTCTATTAATACTGCGTTATGCGAAACTGTAATTACAATGATATACATAAACACTTTTGGTTAGTCAATGAATTTGACATTAATCCCATTCAACATATACAACAAAATCTGAGCGAAAGGTAAAAATTTTGAAATTCTTAAGATCTCAATTTAAAAAAATCAAAATAAGAAAAGAATCCAAATAAAAAACAAACTTTTAAATTAAATTTTGTTATATTGCCAGGGAACAGATCTAGCAGGTAAATTAAAGTAATTGGCAAAATATCTATTCGAAGACCCTGTTGTATGCAGAAGGAAAGGTGTCATAAAGAGTATCTTTGAACAGTATCCCGCCATGTTTTCTAACATTGTTGTGCAGAATGCAGCATACTTTTATGATTCAGCAAAATCTACTGAAGTATTAATCGCTTTATGAAATATTCGCCATTTGTTAGCTAAATTTCAAATGTACATTCTACCATTCTACGTGCTCTTGACAATCTGTAATTAAAGATACGTTGCTCTACTGGCAGCTTTCTGTCCGGGTATGGTCGCAAAACAAATTTTAAGGTAGCAAATGCTTCGTCGCCCAAAATTACTAATGGTACTGCTTTACCACTTACATTCATTAGGAAGACATTTTGCTTCGGGAATATTTAACTCGTTATTTGCAACAGATTTTGAAAATGATGATTTCTTAAAAAAGATTAGAATCACTTGAGGATCCATAGTTTCCAACATCAACATAAACGAAAGTGTAATCAGAGTCTGCTATGGCTGAAAGCATGATGGAAAAAAGATTTGTAATTAAAAAAATCAGATCCGCTTTTATGAGCACCGAGGCACAAACGCATACGCTTTCTACGAAATCTACATATTTTCAAACTGAGTGGAGAGAAACTATTTGGTTGCGAGTTGCTAGTTTGCGCTCACCACGTCTGAAAGCATGTTAAAGGCAATTAGACTATTTAATCGCCGATATTAAAGAGTTGCCAATGTGCGGAGGGTTATTATGTTGGTATTATTAGATAAATGATTATGAAAACGTTAAAATCAATTCCAAGTTCCATTACCAATATAATATGCAATTTAGTTAAAATTATGTAAGCCGAAAAAAAAAACTATAAGGTGTTTTTGTCAATAGATTTCTTGTGGCTGCTTGTTGCTATTATCCTACCATATGTAATCTAACGCCATTCGAAGGAAGCAGCGCAATTATGCCTATATGTATCATGTATTTGCGACGCGATGCATACTTTTCCCTTATTCTAAAGTAGACAATGTGCCTTAATTTACTGTTATCTAGCTATGTAATAATCAAACTCTCATGTCTCATGAATTTCAACGTATGCATAATCATACTACTAAGAAAGAAACAGTAGATAACTTTTATATTTGAACATTTCTATAAGTTACTAATACTTGGTTATCCTATACAAAGGTATGAACTTTGATGTGTAATATCAAACCAACTACCAACTCATGCAACGTCAGAGAATTAGCATCTCTATAATCCACGTAATCGTATAACAAGCGCGTAGGAAAGGATTCATGAGTAATTAGTCGCTTACCAAAAATGGTGGTAGCGTGGGATTCTTTACTGGGTCACTATTACGTTGTCACTAGAAATGTAATTTACTTGATTACGTGCACTTAAAGAAGGCCTTTCATCTTTTGTATGAGGGCATTATCTGCGTTGAATGAATGGTATATGTAAAATATGTCGACCTGCATTAAGAAGTTTTGTAGGATTTACATAACATAATAAAGGTTGATGACGTTTCCATAATATAAGTGTAGGATTATTATTGCTTGGCTTCAAAATTTTATGATGTTCCACGGTTGGAGTACAAATTGCATATTATTCCTTTTAAAAAAGTTGCCTATTGTTTTTAATTATAAAACGAGTTCCCATCAGTTACGTAAAAATGGTAAAATCTGCTGTGATACATGTTTTAATGATTTTATTTTTTATTATATGCACAGTCGTTTATATTTATTATAATTTCCGCATGGAGAAAAAATATTTATTACATAATGGCAGTACCACCGTGCTAATAAATTAAACCACGTACCGAATTATACAAAGAGATTAGCTATCACAACATTTACTTACATATGGTTACAGCACCAAGAAGGGTTTATCGCTATACAACAAATATAATACAAATATCTATTAAATATTATCAATTAAGAATGTTTTATGATTTTATTACATCGTGTTTTAGCAAAATAGAAAATACATTAAATATAGTGAAACCTCTCCTAACAGACAATTTTAAACTGTCCCATCTCGGAGATATAGGTAGCAATCGATGTTTCTAGAGCCTTTTTCCACGGGTCAGCCCAATTTTCGTCACCAACATATAAACTTACTACTCTCCAGAAAGATGAAACGCTGAAAATGAAAAAAACATGTTTTTATTGAAGTAAAAAAAAGCTATTTTTTAAAAGTATTTTTAAGGAGTTAAGGAGAAAAAAGCTTATAACTCTTCTAATAAATGGATAAAGAATAAATGTTAATAGTATGGAGTTATAGTTAAATATTGGTTGATAGGGTTCATTCGAAACCAACTCATCCGCCATACCGAGTACTGATCGTGTGGCATCGATTGAAATTTGGAATACTGATTTGAGTACTCAATTAAAAGTATCGATACTTACGAGTACTCATACTTAAATCCATTCGATATTATGCCCTTAAAATAGATGAAAATAGGTTAATTTATATTACATTTCCACTTATTGCATAATCATTCCACAGATATCTCAAAATTTTAGTTTTAATTTCTGTGCATATATTTTTAATTGTAAATTTCCTAAGGCTTTATGCTCAGATATTATCAAACCAAATGAAAATAACTGCCAGAAATATTGATTCATGAAATCGATTGAACTGAAGTCGTTTAAAACCGATATGAATGTTATCCTTATGATATGCGTATTTCTTTATACTCAACCGACTAAGAAGTACAATTGAATGTCTGTACCTAGATGACGTACGGTGTTAACGCTGTGCGCCATCTATAAGACACCCAAACATACCTCCAAACGGATATCTGTCCGCATATCGTATGCATATCGCCTAACAATCTCCCTTCTTCGATACCATTTTATGCTTTTGTCTGTCAGTCGATATTTTACTTGGTATGGAATTTGTTATTACATACAATAAAGTATCGATACATTGCGAGTACTCGCAAGTATCGAATGAACCCTATTGGTTGGCTATAGTAGTGGGCATAACCAAATGACGGAAACGGCATTCACGATTATTAAATAAATCGATTATGACGTTTGAATTATGAATGATAATTCGATGATGATTATAAAAAAAGGTCTTGCCATATCTTGTCATAGTGAATAAATGATGAATGATCAATCGATTATTGCAATCAGTTGATTATGGATCATTCGATTATGCCCATCACTAATTAAATGAATGCTTGTTGGGTCTGTGTTAATACCATTTATTATATTTGTAGTATTTGGTGATATAACATTTTTCTCAGTGAAATATTCTTTGTATACATAGTTTCGGAAAGTATCATTTACTTATGAAACGCTCTAGGTTAATTAAGTTATAGGTTAAAAAAAAAAACGCCAATCTCAGCAACAACCAATGAATAACACTCACTTATTTTCGTATACGATCCGACTACAACAATACCTTCACTTCATTTTTTTTATATTAATGTTTGTTGTGTTAATTGTATTATGTCTGGTTTTTTAAGAATTTGAAAACTATATAATTTACCTCAGCTTGATTTTGCTGATAGTAAATTAAAAATATAGTTATTGCTTGTTGCTCAAATTGGCGTTCTTTATCTTACTCACAAGGTATTTGATAAAAAAATTGATCGGATCAAAACAAATTACGAGTGTCCATTAATTCAAATCCAAATCTATGTCGCTAAATAAAATTTTGAAATAACTATATGATCATATTTTTTCTAGGAACGAAGAAGATGGAATACAAGACGAGGCAGTGGCATGAAAAGTGTTTCTGCTGTGTTGTTTGCAGAACCCCAATTGGCACGCAAAGCTTCATACCTCGTGAGCAAGAAATCTACTGTGCTAAATGTTATGAAGAGAAGTTTGCCACTCGTTGCATCAAATGCAATAAGGCAAGTTATATCTTAAGTGAAATATTGAAAGACAAATATCAAATACATATGGTGACACTTGTAGTATCCCCACTTGGCAAAATTTTAATTTCCCACAATTATTTTTAGTAACTTCAACAGACAGACATCAAAATAACTAGTAACCTAATACAAAACCTTTGGTAATTTCGTGTTTCAATTGCTAAGAATAATTGTGGGAAATTTAAATTTTGCCAAGTCGTTTATACTTGGTATATTTATTTCTATACAGAGATATGGAATTCCTAGAATATCCCTATGATTACAAACGAAATCTATAGCATTTTATTGTTGGACGTGTTTGATAACTTATCGCCCGCCCACTTTAATAGGGTGTGAATATTCAAATTTTGCAAAACTTATAAATTGGAATACGGTACACTGTGACCTTAAAAAACGAATAAATACTTAACGTTTCAATTCAACTCCAATGTATAGTATTTTCATCATAAATGTTACAACATATAACATTTTTTTTTTATTATTAAAATGTGGTAAATTCTTTTTATGAGGATAGGAAGAGTATCTTTGTCCAACAATCTCATTTTTTGTTGATACATGTCACGTGATTTAGCGGCCAATTGTAAATGACATGATATTTAAAAAAGTTCTCTACAATGAACTAAAAATCATTAGACCAAATCTTAACATTACATATCTTACACCTTACAAAATTATTGACCTCATCGAAAATATATAAATAGGTTTTTTTGTGCGTTTCTGACTAAAACTATTAGTAAAACTTACCAAAACCTACTTTTTAGTTTCAGCTGTGTCAGTTATACCAGAATTGACAAAATATTTAAGTACCAACCAAATTCAGGAGTTTTACTTCCGTACTAAGTACTAAAAATCACAAAAAAGTAAATATTTGAAACTAAAAAATATGAAAAAATTGAAATTTTCAAATTCTTTTAAATATTAGGTCCAAAACACTCGGTCGATGTTGACACATCTGTTTTACCTTACCAAAGATCATCAGTGCTACTGATCGACCTAATGTATTATACGGAAAATTCGTATATATACTTAATATTATTAATATTTTAAATATGTTTACAGAAATTCCTCAAAATTGAAGTGTAAATGTCTTTCTTAAATACCCTTTTTGAATATCATGTCATCTAACTTACTTTTTGCCAGTTTATTGCTTAATTTTGAAATTTGTTGCTATACTAATTGATCACGTGTAACAACAAATATTTTGGTTTGATAGATATACTAAATCTATTTTCACAAAGAATTGTTTTCATACTTTAAAATAATGAAAATTTGTAACATTTATGCCGGTCACTGTATTGAATATGTAATTTTATAAATATCGCTCGACGCATTAAGCATTTGACACAATATTAAAAATGATAAATGTACGAGATTGAATATTTCAGCAATATTTGCGGTTGTCATATCGTAGGCGTAAACTATTCGAGAAGCAACATTCCTTAAATTGTTTAGTGTCTGGTGCACGCTTGAATTGAGTGTATTATTAATTACCCTTTTTTCAACCATGCTTACTTTTCCTGTAAATTAGATAACTTGCCGGAACCTGTCTGTAATCTATTTCTGTCCGATGACATCATTATTTCGTATGGACTAAACGTAATCCGTGGCCTGACTAACCCACTACAAGTTATTCAAAAAATGAGTTTTTTTCCCTTAAATAAACTGTGTAATTTTACAGGTGATTACAAGTGGCGGCGTAACATACAAGAACGAACCTTGGCATAGGGAATGTTTCACCTGTACGCACTGCCAGACCAGTCTGGCAGGGGCCCGCTTCACCAGTCGTGACGATAAACCATACTGCGCTGAGTGCTTCGGTGAGCTCTTCGCGAAGAGGTGCTTCGCTTGCAGCAGACCCATCACAGGTATCGGCGGCACCAAGTTCATCTCGTTCGAGGACAGGCACTGGCACAACGACTGCTTCTTCTGCGCAAATTGCCGCACGAGTCTTGTGGGAAAAGGTTTCATCACTGATCAAGATGAAATCATTTGCCCCGAATGCGCCAAACAGAAGCTAATGTAAAGCACTTTACGTGGACCAATTGCTCTCTTTATGTAATAAGAACGTTTAATTAATTTCGGGGGATGTATTTATGTTGTTACCGCACACTACGAAATTAAATAATTTTCGCATTTTCGCTTACCAAAACGCAACTTGGAGAAATACTAACGAATATAGATAGCAATACATACATCTTTCCCATTTTGGAATTCTCATTGTTTTTATTATGAGAGCGTACAATTTTACTCACTTTCATTTTGGATTTCAAATGTATAAACTTACATTTTTCTTTCCCTTACCTTTATTATGTTGAGAGCATGTTTGTAATTTTTTAACGCTGTGAAAGTGTATGCTTGTAAGACCTTCCTTAGTAATAAATACGAAATACATACTACACTTTAAAAACACATGTTTGACACGACACTGCATACACCTAACACTACACACACTTTTACACAAACACACATACATACAGAAGAAATTATAAATAAACACACGAATACACGAAAAAAAAAAAATAATATAAAAATAAGAAAAAAATTGTCATAGTCTTTCAAGCCATATATTTATCATTTTTTCTTTGTTTAAAAGATTATGACAACAATAAATATGATATATTATATATACCTATACACTCTTATGGATATTTATTGACGATTTATTTTTATATTAATAATATCCAGTAAAATTGCCTTATTAAATCTTAGTATTAATGCTTCTTAATTCTAGTTCAATGTATAAATTTGTGTTTTAGAGTTGGTTAGTTACTTGTAGCATTAATTTAGGTACATTATGATAATAATTTAACAATAAATTATATAATCACTTTTCAAAATGTTTAGAAAATATTAAAGTTAACTGAGGCCTTATTAAAACATCTAATGCAGTTATTGAAAATATGGTACTTCACTAGTACCCGGGTACGTAAAGGGTATACTGCCGTAATTGTAAAGATCTTGTGTGTCTTTTCTTGTGTAGAGGAGTCAATATTTATCTATAAATAATAATTTATTTTGTAGATATACCTTGTACACAGCTTGAGAGCATTTATTATATGAGCAATATGGTGCTACTTGAATAGTTAGTAGACTTTATTTTTTGAGTGTGGAATATTCAATGTTAGATACGTATTTATTACATTATATCAGCTTTATAACGCAAAAATGGATTAATTAACCGTTTCGAATTTACCGTAAACAATATCATGATTATGTAAAGTTTTAATAGGAGTCAAATTTTGTAAATTGGCGCTTAACACCGAAGCAAAATAGATTCTAATTTCAGAACATTTATAATTTTATTTTATACGGATCAAATCATCAGCTTAGGATGGATAAATACTTGAGAGAAATTTGAAATAATAAGCCGCTAATGCAGAGCACTCCGTTATCTGCTCATCTTGCGTTATAAATGCCATATAATACAATTAAGAAGATATTCGTATTTAAATGTATTCAATTATATTATTAGATATAAATAGTAACGACATTTAAAAAATGTGGACGAAATGCAGGTATGGAATGTTAATGTTAAGTGTGATGTTTGTATTTTTGAAATGTAATATTATATTAAGACGCTTTATGTAACACAAAGAAATTAATATCTATTTTATACACAATGGACGTTTATAAAATTATGGCCAAGACGATATATGTATATGTAACTCATTTATTGGAGTGTTAAGATTTATTGTTATTGCTTCTAAAACAATATGATACAGGGCTTTGCTTATAGGGACATTGTTATATATTCCAAATACAAAAATAAATAAAAAACAGCAATTGATGTTTCTTAATTTAAAACTTGTACTCCATCAAGTATTGATTGTACATAATATAATATTTAGGCGAATATTAGGCTATAAAATTTCTTTGACAAAAATATTTGCAAAAAGGTGGAGGAAGGTTTTAGAAAAGTTCTTTATCAAAGAAGTTTTATAGTGTAATATTCTACTAAGAATATTTTTTTTTTGCAGAAGTAGATAAAGACCAAGCTACAATGCTCGTCAAGTACTAATGCAAAGTCAATCTCCTTGTCATATAATCATCATTATAATTTCGGAAAAATCTGGTTATCATTATTAACCAGAGCGTCATGTTTACCTTACTTGTACTATTAGGATAACATCGACGTTTAAGGCATATTTAATGGATCTTCCGTAGTACAACCAAAATGAATATGATAACATCCTATAATGCCCAATATAAGATTACCAAGACGTTCAATTTATTAACTTTTGTCGAAAATCAGGTCACATTTACTGGCAACTTCATTCTTCAACACAAAATAATAAGACAACCCAAGGAGGATAGCGTGGATATAATTTCATATATTTCTTTAAAAAAATTATAGATTTAAATTAGTGGTAGGTAAGTGGAACATTTTTACATTTTGCGAATGTTCAAGGAATCGCCTAAATATAGAACGAAAAGTTGTAAGAAATTCCTCCAATCTCTTAAAACTCTTGAAATTAAAATAATAAACTATTAAAAAAATATATTGGCATTTGTCTCTAATTAAAACCATACTATAACGAAGCCAAGGGCCTTCAAGGCCTGTAGTGCTGAGGTATTATTATATTATTACATAACGATGATCTTTCAAATGACTAAAAAAGTCCCCAAAATCATTACTTTTTTTTGGAGTTTTAACTTGTACGTTATTCATTTCTGTGGAAAAGAAAGCTGATCCTAATAACATCATGGACTAATAAAAATTAATATATTAATACCGCTTCTCTCAGCTACATTACATTTAAAACATTGGTGTGGTGTCTTAAGTACTATCCAAGAAAAATGTGCGTATCATGTATTTACTATCACAATACGATGACAAACTAATCTCTAAATTATATCTTTGTTATTTAAAATTCGGACGCACGTGGGTACAATCATAAAAAGTTATGGGCAGATCAAGTTACGAGCAGAAACAGTGCATTCAAAACTGCTTCCATGGTTTTCTAATGGGAGCATTCACGGAAACGATGCCATCACGGTAAAATGATCGTGGAATCTCTGCCCGCCAAGTCGTTTTCTGGGCGATCTTTACCGTGACCTGACCTTGACCGTGCCGTTATTGTCTGCGAGTGTGAGTTACTCACAGTCAATCAACCATTGTTTTCACGACGTTTCTGGTGTTAGTTTTTGAAGATTCAGCAATGACTCTCTTTGACAAATCACAATGGATGATGAAAAATTAATAGCATGTGTCAGGGAACAGAAACTTCTGCATGATTTTTGCCAATCCTTGCTATTCTCTTTTATGAGGTTCAACAAATTCAGTAAATCACAATGCGACATACGAAAGTACTGATAGAACTTGATTGATGGTGATTGAAACGAATTGCGAGTATAATTCTGCTAACTTCCCTTCTTCCCCTTCGATAAAAAATATATTGCGTACATTTTACATCACTGTTAGCAATAAATCATCAGTACTGCATTTGGCTTTGTTTATTTAAAATTTTTGGAGACTTACAATATTTAGATGTTGATATACCCATATCGTTCCGACCGTTCATGATAAAAACACACACTGTAGTGCCTAGACAACCTAAAACTTAGATGACTAGTTACTTTGATGTCTTTCTGTTAAAGTTACTAAGAATAATTGTGAAAAATTAAAATTTTGCTATTTAGGGTTGTTGTTTTTTGGATCAATGTAGTTTATGCACAGGTGGATGGGGCATTATGAGTTATTTACAAATCAACGTCACATCGATAATGTAGTTTTCTAAACTCATACAACGCTATCACTTTAGCACAATGAACTAGGGATGGTACGACCTGCTCCTTATGCCGGAGCTGGTGCACCTGCTCCGACTCCGCCTTTGAACCTGGTGCAAGAAATCAGGTTCAGGTCTACAGGTCTTCTTTAAATTATAGTATGGTGATATCTAAAAAAAAAAGTCGGTTCTGTAAAAAAAAGTCTAAAAAAAAAAAAAAAAGGTCATTAGCTTTTGTCATTAGGCACATATTGGATAAGAAGTTAACAAAAGCGATTTCTAATATGAAGTTTGTTCTTAAGGCTGCGCTATCGGTGGTGGGGAGAGGTTGTCAAATATGACTTTTAAGCAGCACCAGGATGTGGTGGCCTCTATAAACTGGTAGGGACAATATTGCTTCAAGTATTTTTATCGCACTAAAGATGGTACCAGAAGCGTTCCTGATTAGTGTGTTGCCTATTCCACCCCAAAAGGCGAGAATCTGACTTTGTAAGCATAAACATATTATGTAGATAAATAAGATAAATCTCCCATATTTTGGAACTCGATTCGTATTTGTTAGTCTGCGGACTCTGTAAGGAAATTGATGCTAGACCCGGTAAACGTCGGTCAAGTTCGAAAAATATCAACTTATGAATTGTTTGGCGCTAAAAAAATATATAAAATGACTATTTGTCATTTACTATAAACATTGTCAGGGTAAATTGATACCGAAAATAAGAAATGGACTGTATATTAATTTCGTTTTATTTGTGACATTTAACTTATGGATTAGAATATAAAAATGATTGACAACGATACACCCATCACGCTATTGTTTTAGACTCTGTTGTTTTCTTCTTCTTTTTTATTTGGCGGGTAGTGTGTTTCGTTAAGAGAGGGGGAATAATGACCCGCGGGAAATTTAAATATTGTTTACGCCTGAACAAACATACTTACGAATTTTTCCAATATTAGTAATAGGAAAGAAACCGTAATCTTACCTATATTGAATTAAAAACTTATATGAAATATGCCTAATAAAAAAAAATATTACCAGATATTATCATTTTGGTTTTACTGTTTTATACTATCAAACACGTCCCCTAACATAATTACTAGTAATAATGAATTAATGAAGCTGATTAGCATCGGACGGGATGATTATACTGTGTTATTGTGCTTTGTCTTATCGGAGTGGCTTCTACACTGTAAAATGGTGAACAAAATTACATTACTTGTGTTAACAACAACAGTCGCTTCCAGCTTCCAGTGTAATATGCAAAATTACAATAAAAATTAAGTATTTTTACGATACAGTAACGTAACGACACAAAAGAAACAGGAAGTGTAAGGAATCATGAAATTAATAAAAAAAAGAAATTATGAAGAATACGTATAGTAATAATTTATAATAGATACTAACTTCTTAGATTTCTATTAAAATATTAAATTCCTGTATTTGTAATGAATGATTTATTATTAATTATTATTATTAGAAGCATATTGAATTTTCAAATGAAAACGAAAAACACTATGGAATTTTCATATTAATATAGCATCTATTAGCAGTTTTCAAATATTGTAGCAAGCGGTTACAGTAATATATAATACACAGTTGGGAAACAAATAGATAGGTATATATTAAAATGTAATTGCAAAAATAACCATCTCTAAATATAATGATTTTCATTTCTAATTTAAAATTATTGTGTAGTATGTTTTAAAAAATCACATAGTTGATTTACCTACGTTTTTTATATAAAGCAAGTATAAACAATAACATAAGACGCAGTCTTAACACAAGAATCGTATTTAACCCTGCGGTTGTCGCACTCTTTATAATTATTACACGTAAATATTTTATGACGGGTCTCACAGACTAGGCGAGTAAAAGAAAAATAAAATTATGTGAGCGAAATGTAAAAAAGGCGCACAGTAAAATCCTCATCCAAATCCCTATTTCTTACGACCCCAGATGATGTAATGATGTCATGCAGTTATTTTTATTTCAACGCCCCTCAACCATGGTCACATTCCGGTGTCGGGTTACAGTTATTTACTATTTACTTTTCATCGCCTCGGCATGCGGTTGTTGGATATTCTGTGGCCTCGGTCTCTCTGGCGTGTCTTTGGTTGCCTGCCTCTCAAAAAATATACTAAAAATAACCCGTGTAATATTTGATATTCTTCCAATTAAAATTAGTTAGTTTCTTCATTTGGTGTTCAAAATTTTTTTCATTATGTTCTAAATAAAATCATTCATCGCCAGATTCCTAATCAGAATAAAAAGAAATAACTTTCGGCGCCATCTTTCGGGTTGGTGCCAAAGGTTTTCGCCTGCTTGACGGGTTGTTTCATCTGTAAAATTACAGTTATTTTTAGGAATGGTTAGGACAAGGTTTTGCGAAAATGAAAACGTTTTTCGAAATTTTGTTAAAATGACGATGAAGTATGAATTTAGCTTGCTTGTAGCTTGGGTTGCGTTTCCCTTTTTACATTTTTTAGGTTTACATGATAACAATAATTTTTATAAACACCAAGGTATAAAACAACGTAAAATGTACTATTACTTCATCTTTTCAGTTTTTATTAATTCGTGCTGCAAACGAAAAAACCTTATCCTAACAAATGTTACCGACTTTTGCGCTCTACTTTATCCTTGTGCGCAGCCTTAATAATTGGAGTACATACGTTACTTTTTCGATAGCTCTCGTATTCGCTTTTTGGATATAGTGCACAGAAACCTGTAATTACAGTAATCTGTAACATAAACACCCACACACATGACACATACACTGACAGATAAGACACTTTTGCTAAATTTTGCAAAAACGTCATATTGTAAAATATGTCATATTTGCAATTTATGCAATTATGCATTATGCAATTTACGACCTTACTATATTTACACAATATTTCACAAAACTATATAACTTAATTTTATTATTAACACAATTATTCTTAGTAACTTCAACATTGAAACACGAAATTATATACCAATAGTTTGTATTAGATTATTAGCTATATTGATGTCTGATGAAGTTACTAAAAATAATTGTGGGAAATTTAAATTTTGCCAAGGGGGTTATATATACAAACTTTGCATGTTTGTGTGCATTTGTACATTTTATATTAAAATGAAATCAACTTTTTTTTTTGAACGTACAGTGGATCAATAAGTCTGTCTACATATACAGAAAGTTTATATAAAATTTTTCTCTACACACTATTTTCAAACTAGAAAATAGTGTGTAGAGAAAAATGATTTAACGATTTTTTTAATAAAAATCTCTCCACACCATTGAATTCTGAATTCAGAAGTTTCCCACTAAAGATGAAATGTGTATGAATCATTTCTGTTTTTCTCGTAACTTGGAAAATAATGTAACATCCCAATAGAATACAAATGTTATTGCGTGTATAAAACATACAATTTGAAATTGTCAATTTGTGTACGCGCATTTTCGTTATTTGTCAAAAGAAAGAGAGGTTATGAGCAGATTATGTTCAGATGGTGCGATTTTCTATGTACATAAGTGATTGTGTTTAGTGCGGTTACAAATTTGTTTGTCTGAATATGATAACCTATTATAACTGGTGTGAGTACTTTTTAACTTTCGTTTTGCTAAAATTGTTTGGCAATAGTATTACGAAACTAAAAAATGAAGATATTGTATTACATTGAAAACTTTAATATTGACAATAGAAATCCTTTTTTAGATGTAAATGTATTTATTTTATCGAGGCTTGTTTACATCGACACGTTAATCAAGGATTTATTTTAACTGACCCTTAAAATATAACATTTTACTTTTAATACATCAGTATAGTGGAGTCGCATTCGTGTCATTAAGATTTATTTCATAGAACAACGTGTTTGGCGCAAACATGAATTAAGTTTGCAATAAATAAACATTCTTCTTATCATCTCCAATATCTTGTATCAGAAACGTTTCATTCGGTATGTTACAAACCAAACATAAAATGGGGCGGACATCAGCAGTTTCAGAGATGTTGCAGATGCGTAAAAAGTTTGTTTCAGACATTTGGAAACACAAAAATATTCACTGGGTTCTAAAAGGTTTTACTTAACTCAAACTTCAATTAAATATTTTATGTTTATTAATACAAATAAGGTTATGTCAAAATCATCTTTCAAGTTTATTCACGTATTATTTTACAATCTTACAATTAATGAAGGGTGCACGGGAATAACGATCAAGCCCCTTTTCTTGTGAAATGAGAATAAGGGTCCATTTTGTAGGAATATTTTGAGTATTATAATAATGCGCGTTCAAACTGGTTCAAAAACGGTCGTAGTCCGTAGATCAAGTTGCTAATAATGTAGTTTTGTTGTTGAACCTTTAAGTCGTAAACTTTAAAATTTCATTTATCTCTTAATGTATGAATACGGACTTTGATCGTTATTCCCGTGCACCCTTCATATATCTTTCGCGATCATAGTAAAGTAGTTGACTGTGTCGATCATTACAGACTTCCGTCTTCTAAACCATTTTCATCTGCTGTTCGTAGGGTAGCATATAATTGATTAAACTCTTTTTTAAGTAATAGATTCCAGTTTGGCAGTATAATCATTAATGATATAACACAGACAAGAAGAATACTACTAGAAAGAGTTTAGACTTTCAGGTTATCTAAGAGTCGCCATTTTGATGTATGCCGTGTCAAATAGATCAGCTGTTGTTGCAGTATTTTTGCATGTGTTTTGAGAGGCTTATAAATCGTGTTATTTTAAGATTGTGGTCGAACGCCTGTGCATTCCTAAGCTCTATCTATATATTTATCCTTGGCTATGGGTATAATATACAAAAAAAAATTGGCATATTTCATACTGTAAATCGAATTTCTGTGTGTTGGCTCCTATACTATTTTTACTTTAATAATTTAAGTGACAATGGTCGCATTCAGGGAAAAAATACGTTTAAGCGTTGAGAAACAGTGCTTTATTGCAGCGCTGCATGTTGCCTGAATGACATAAAACACTAATGGGCGCAACTTGAAAAGTGTGACAAGTTGAGAGGTTATTTTATGGTGTTCAATCGTGTTTTTGTTGTTTCTTTTGACATATAGATATATCTAACGTAAGTGTGTATCATATATAAATTTGCTATGGAGAACAAAGAGGAAGACATTTTAATGGCAATACTATTGAAGACGATGTAATATTTGACAATATTGCTACAGTAAATAATGTTGTCCTCGGCATTGTAGAAAATGATGATATAGTTGAGGGATATGCTGGCAGAAGAAAACCTGCTTTCTAGCTTTAAGTTTACATGCATTAAATAAAAATATGTTGAAGTATAATAATAATAATAATGCTGCGGTTTTTTCAAACTTTTATTTATTTATTAGTTGTTTAAGCAATTCATCGTTTCTGACTGAATAGCAACCATTTGTCTCACTAATTCATTATTTTTCGTCAACACTCTTCTTAAGTTCTCTTATTGTAGCTACTCTAGCTCTTTCTATATCAATCATTTCTTTTCGATATGTAACCAGATTGCTACTTCTGATTCCTCTATCTCTTGCTTGTACTCTCTCTGCTTCTGATTCTCATCTCTGGCTTGTACTCTCCTGCTTTTCAACCTTTGTAAGCAGAAAGCATAAGCATAATCAGGATCTGTCAAATATAAACAGTTTCATATAAAATTCAACTTTGCTCACTTTATTTAAAATAAACGTTTTTTTAAAAATAAAACACCCTCATTAATACTTTTTTTCTTCTTCTGATGTCACTTCCAAATTGTATACTTCAGTTTCAAACTCTATTAGTACTGAATTTACGTTTTTACCTGCCATAACTGTTTCCCATAGAACATAGAACAACAACAAAGCTTTTGTAGGTTAGGTATTTTGTGGTATTTGTTTACGCTTTCTTTAAGCGCTTTGATGCAGCATATACATTATACGCTGCAATAGTGGCTGACCGCTTGAAGAAAGCGCTGTAAAAATTATGTCATTTTTGTACGTTCAGGGAAGTTTAACATCTCAGCGCTGCAGCGCTGAGCTTCCCTGAATGCGACCATTATCTCACATGCTTAAATATAAATAAATAAATCCAATACTATAGTAAAATATTATCAATGTCAAACAACAATGATTTCGTTTGGTTCGGGAAACGATTATTATATTCTCGAGGAATCCGTGTATTACAATGTCGTGGGCGTAATTTATGATACAGAATATGTATTTTAAATGTAATCATTTAACCTGACATCCCTACACATTTTAATATGTACTGTACTTTATAAATTAAAGAGTGCACCGATCATAGAAAGTCTCTTATTACTTTCAAATTTTGTATGTTAAATATAAAATCTACCCACCCCTTTACTAATAATCTTTTTTGTTGTACTATTGTATCCATCAATAAAACAACTAATATGAATGTTTTAAAACTGTGTCCGACTAATGATTGCATGAATTTATTTTTTGTTGCCGAAAGTTAATGTGAGCAAGGGAGCTAAATTAAGATTGTTATTTATTCTTTTGATCATTATATGATACTATTTCACAATAGAATACTTTGTACGCAATATAATGAACGCTTCCTTATATTTTCCCGTTTTATTGCCTCATTTTACTACCGCCAATTGGCCGTTGATGAACGATCGACTTATCTCTCTAGCGCGTTTGGTACTTGTACAACATACATAAATATATTTTATACATATATTTTTTTTTTGAAAAAAAAAGTTCCAGTAAGTTCGAGCGGACGGCGAACGAAAATATTGACGCGACTATAGCAGGTAGCACTCGTCGTATATTAGCAGAAAGGATCTTTAACAGGTCGTAATATAATCGTAATTAACTGCGGCTAAAAATATAAATAAATAAACTTCCGAGCGTTAGCGTATTAGTTACTTTAAACAGAAACAATGTTCTTGATCTAAGCGAAAATATGACCTCTCGTTTATAAACAGACCCGTAAAAATAAGTACTAAACCGTGGCACGAATATGTATTTTACACCGCTATAAATATTCCGCTACATTCGTGTTTATTTATCGAAGAAACACCTCCGTATACAGTGTGATGTAGCCATAGACGCCGGCCGGCTGTGAGAGCAATGCAACATTAAGATGCGTTTCTGTTGTTATTTTGCTCGCCTGCGTAGGTATCTTTTAATTGTGAGAACGTTATATTATGCTCTATATACAACAACGCCTTTTATCTTTTTCGAAGGCGAACGCACTGCGCGTGGGTTCGCTTTACATATTAATATCATTTTACGCTTTCACGGTAAAATTAATACAGTTCGTTTTACTACTAGTAAAGAGTACATGTCGTCATATATCAATAAACGATCATTGGCTGAAATGCATTCGAGTGATAATATAGGACACGGTAATTCTAAGATAAGACAGTATTTATGCGCCATCTATCGGATTCGAAGAAATTCATTGTGTAAGGCGGTAAATTTAATTTATTCAAAAATTAGCTAACCCCTCGACTGCAACACGTTACATTCACCGATTGTTCTTCTTTCTTACTCTATTAGGAAAACTATTTTCATTTAAAGAATTATTAAAGTTTGTATGTGTAGCTGCAAATATCTATAATGAGAGTTGTGGTAACTAGTGCCGGTAACATGTTGATTTAATAATTAAATATAATCATAATAATTTACACAATATTTTAAATCCAAATACTAGACCATAACAAGCAGAGATTATTATAAAAATATATTTTTTTGTATTTAATATGAAATTGAATATTTATGTTTACTATAAAAATAAAAAAGTAAAGTTTGATAAAAAGAAGTACCTTGAGATTCAAAAAGATTGTCAATTCTGCTCCTATAGATAGTAGCAGGATGTAGGTATGTGTCGTGTGTTTGTAATGAGGGTTTGAACTAAGTTAGTGTTTCTATGCTATTGTTGGTGATATTTGATGTAAATATAAATGCTTTGAAAAAAAAAAAATAAGATAAATAAACACAGGAACATTACAACACGAACGCCAATGTCACTAAATGTCAAGAAAATTGATTTATTGTATGTAGACAACTTCACTCATTAAATCGGTAATAAGTATAGATAAATTTTTCCGGAAACAGTTTTTTTTTATTACGACAATCATTTTGAATCTCACAGTATAAATTAGGAACCTTGGAACGGAATTGGAAAATAAAGTGAACTGGATAAAGAAGTTTCCACTACAAGAAATATCTTAAAATTTTTCGATAATTTTACAAAGTTTCAATAAATACAAACTTCGTTCTTGAAGTTAAACCATGTATTAATTTAACTATTACCCGCCATTATAAGGATTACGGTCAAGATTTGAAGTTTTCTTTCTTCAAATCTTGATTAAGGTTCTTTTGAATCTCATTCAGCTTCGAATTTATGGACGTATGTGACACATCCATATAATTTGCTTGTTGATCGTTACCGGCAATTCCTTAGGTAATAATAAGACGGAGCATGTAAAATTACACATAAAAAAATGAGGTATATTTTTTTTTATAATTTTTACTTAACTATAGGTTAAGTAGAACAGCATTGCTGGACTATGATTGGAGTTGTAAATTATCTTTTCTTTTTCACTAAAGACCATTTATTATTAACATTACTTTCAGAAAAAATTTAAAGTAGGCGAGAACACTTATATTCTTTACTTACATATAGTATAAGAAAACCTAATTAGAAACTGTTCAAATAAAAAAAGAATCTCTTAAGTTTAACATACTCCACATGTATTAAAGTCAATGAGAAATGCGTAGCGTCGAATAGTTCTTTATGTACCAGTGTAAGGCGTAAGTAGGAGCAGGCAGCTTCAAAGCAATACCATTGTAATATCAACTAAAACTATGGTGTTATGTTTTGTATTCCGAAATACAAATGTCTCGCTTTGTCCTTTACGACATAGAAACTTGACATTATACTCCTCTTTAGAGCGTATTGACTTTACCTGTCTTACATAGTGAACAAGCAAAGATATAGCAAAAGTTTTCACAGAGATCTTTAACAGTTTTTAGAGAATATAGTAACAGCACAAACTAAAACCAAAACTTCATTTTTCAGTATTGCCAATTTGTATTTATTATTTGTGGTAGTCAAGAGCTATTAAAGGACAGGACAACAATATTTTTTAATAGGTACCTACTTTAACAATAATGAAGATGAAAAAATTGTCAGGCTGTCACATTTTTTTACCCAAGGTTTTTACTGTCTCAGAATTATCCCGCACAAGATCCTATGTAATTTTCTGAAATACATTTTCTGCTATCTAAGGGTGCAATGGTTTCTACCAAAGGAACAGTACAATTAGATAAGTATAGGAGTAGAGAATTCTTTTTTATAATTCGAGCTGTTAATTGAAAAGAGATTGCATTAAATGAAAGTCTTATAACTTTTGGTTTTTATCATGTTCAACGAAAAGAATACCTTTTCTCAGAAAGTGTTTATCTAGAAAGTATTATGTGGTTACAAATTTTAAAAACTTATAAATTACAATGAAAGTAACAATAATTAACATAATTAGTGTGAAAGAGCTTCCTCTGTTTTTGGCCTATAGTTTCATCAATATTTTGAATAGAAGTCTTGAGGTGGGGCGTTTGTTGATATTATAATATGTAAATTATTTCTAATCTAATGATAAAAAAGATTTACCAAGTTTTTGTTTTATTATTTTAAATAGTTAGTGACTCTTTATTCCTGCTTGTTTTATCTTGTTTTTTTTTTTTTTTAATAAAATACAAGAAATAACGAAAATGTCATTATTACCTATTTAAATAAGTAATACAATTATATATTTTATCTTGTTACAGTGCTTGAAACGTATTCAAAATATAAATTATTTTAGCAATTCTTACTTTTCAATGAAAGCCTGAACGGAGATATTTGAGTGCTGCACAAATATAAATAAACAGCTAAACACGTCCGAACAAACAAAGTTTAGTAATATATGCGTTCATCGCTGTGCATTGAAATATCGTACGTGGTTTACGGCGCATGTAGTTTTTATACATGGTGTGTTTTTTCTTACTCGGTCAAAGCAACTAGAGGATTTATACGGGCAATCGGGTAACTTTCTATCGACACCCGTATGTGCGTCTGTTCGCTTAGAACGCAGACTCTCTGCTGTGCTTATAAGCCAAGTAACTTTACAGCTGTATATAGTGTTTGAAGGTTTTAAAACTGTTATACACGGGAAAAACGATCTTGTTGTTTTCAACCATTTTTCATGTATTTGGTTACAGTTACTAAATTATTACTTGACTTAGGAATATAAAAAATATTCCTATAATTGGTTAGTAGATTTATTTGAAGCTAGTGCAGTATTTATAATTTAACTAAATATTTACATGGAAGTAAAAATAAATATCGCATTTTATTTTGTATAGCAGTTTTATCCCATATAGTACGCAGATGAACAGATATACTTATGTGTGGTAGAGAAATTGTCGCATAAAAGCGCATCTCCTATTTCATTCCAGTAACAGGTAATATTTCACACAAAATAGGAACTGGAACTACGATCGTAATTTACTAATCTGGTATATTTACCAGAACAATATCTGATAGGAGTCATCGCCATTGAGAGGACGATTTCTTTAATGACCGATAGAGTACTAGCAAATATTATACAGTATACATATGGTCAAGAAATGTTCCACTGGCGCATTATAGATGAACCACAGCATTTTCTACTGTTGTGCATTTGTAGTGGTAATATATTTCCATAAGAGAATACTTGTGGTGCCATCTATAGTACGCCAGTGGAACATTTCTTTAACCATATGTATACTGGTATAATATTTGGTACTAGGTTGGTCACTGCACGACCACTTCCCAACACTATTAGGATTTACAACATTCTAATGCAAATCCCTCTTAGTGCATTGGTTTTTGAAGATAATTCATTTTCATTTCGATTGAAAATGATCACGGCATTTTGTTGTGTTTACGCTTAAGTCTAAAATGAATAAATGTTATAAGAAAAGGAAAAACCTCTTGAATCAACATGCTTACGGTATTCTGACAATCTGCATAGTTTTCAAGTTCAAAATAAAGAGGAATTGAATCGACTATCAATATCTTTCACTTAAAAAAATAAACTGTTTCAACGGAAAATATATTATTTCCGAAGAAATGCGTGAATTTAATTATATATATATTCCTTTTCATGGAAACACCAAATCATGTTGGCCATATATAGAAAACGCAAAAACTTTTGGTTTAATGCAATTCCTTTTAAATGAAAAGAATATTTCTCTCAGTGTGTTTTTATCTTTTATTAACGTTTTGGTTACTACAACTAATTTTTTTTTAATGGCAATTTTTTTTTCAAACTTTTTCTAAACGAAGATTATGCTTTCTAACGAATCTTTCCAATATCATTTATCCAAAAAATTTAGGAAGTTACATTTTATTCAATAGTCATTTTTTTTACATTGTGTTACATTTTATAATATAAATAAAAATAGAATCGAAAAAAATAATAATTTAACCATAATAATTTATTAGAAAAAGAGGATCAAAGCATTGGTTATTCTTTTCGATATTGTAAGCAATCCTTACAGGAGAAAGCACTATTTACTGTATAAAAGTACAATGCGTGTGAAGCAGATTAAGGTAAAGCTGCAGTAAGAGATAATAAATAAATAAATAAATAAATAGTAAAATAAAAAACAATGAAAAAAAAAAATAAGAAATCAAAACAACAGATTGAAAATTAATGAATAAAAAGTTAAGATTTGAATCTCAGCATTTCAACTGCGCCGTATTTCAGATGCAATTTTCAGGAATGTCATATAAGGATTCGAGCATAGGTTGGGATTGTATTAATTTGGCATTAATACAAATTGAAGACACGACTGGATTAAAGATGTTAAAACACATTTTTCTATAACTAACAGGAAATACCAATAAACTTCAGTCTCACAAATTCTTTAATCTTCGAAAACACAATGTACATTTCGTTAGCTAAGCTAACATCTTCAGGTATACATACAAGTGTATTGTCAAATACTAAATGCGTAAATATAGTAGGTAAGTATATCCTAGGCTGCAAAAATTAATCATCAGGACTACTATATTCAATGAATTCTAAATATTTATAATTAAGGGGTGTTAAATCAGTATTGAGCTATTAATATGTTTTTTCATATAAATAGCTTGGCACATATTAAGATTCTTACAAGTTGAAGATTTAATTAACTCTAAATCATCAATTGAAAAAGTATGTCCTGTTTTAACAAAATGATACGCCAAAGGCATTGTGATTCTTAATATGATATAAATGCTCTTTAAATCTAATCTCCGCATTCCTCTTTGTTTGGCCTATATATACTTTATTATAAACACCGCATTTGATCTTATAAATCCCAGAACATTTTTTAAAATCAATAATTTCAATATTAAATTTTAATTCATTTCTTGAAGTATTAGAATTTTGAAAAAACCGGACTAAGATTGTATTTTTTACACAAGTTAATATCTGGTTAACCCATAATTTATTAAAGTTAAATCTGCAAAACTTTTTCTCTGGAATAAGTGTAGTTATATTTCTTAATAACCTGTTATTTTCTAACTTATTTTTAATTTTATCTATCACACTTTTCTTGTAACATTAATTTTGCTATATGATATATATATCTAATTCTTTTTGAAATTATCTTCCGAAAGCGTATGTTCAATAATCTAGTTATTAAGAAAAAGAATGTTGTGTATTTTGTTTATAGCTTGTATAAGATAAGTTGTGGATATAATTGTTTGTGTGCGTGGCTTTTCTATGTATATCAAAGTAGAATGTATTATCTTTAATCATAAGTAATAAATCAAGAAATGGTAAACTGTGTTGATCCTCAATTTCAAACGTAAATTTTATTGACGGATACTGATTATTAATGAAATTAAAAATAATATCTATATCAAAATCTAGTGGTATTACAGCAAGAACATCATCTACATATCTAATCCACAATTTAGGGAAAGAAGGAAATTTACTTATAATATCTTTTTCAAAATAATTTAGGGAGAGGTTGCTAAAAACGGAGAGAGTGGGTTACCCATTGCAGTTCCAAATGTTTGTTTATAAAACTTATTATTAAAGCTAAAGATACTTTGTTCCATACACAGTTTCGTTAATTTAATGTATTCAAGAATTTTATCAAAAGCAACGTTGTTAAAAATTAAGAAAGATACAAGATTTTGCAAAGTTATGTCAATAGGACCATTTGGAAACATTTTTCTATCTTGAAAAACTTAACAATAATATAGAATGGAAATACGGTTTATGTCCTATTATTTACAAAAAACCTGGAAAACGTTTAACTTCAATTTTCTCAAAATTCAATTCTTATTACAAAGCACTTTTATACAATCATATCTTTAATTATTTCATGTCGATGTGCGGTGACGATTTCTTGAACGGATAAGCTGTTAGCTACCACCCTGAGTGAACGTAAAATATTTTGTATTTTCTTTTTCTTTTATCGGATTTACAATATAAAAATAATGCTTACCCTCAGAGAGACATCCTCGCCAGGTGCGTACCTTCGGCGGAAAGTCAGAAACACCATTGTGAAGCAACTCACTTAGAACAACTACTAATATAATAATATTTCCGTGGTAACTAACTACATACGTTCTTACATTTAAGTATGGATGTGCATAACTGATGCGTACACACGTATATGTGCTGTGAGTATGTCTAATTACATATTTCGGTAGGGTATGGTATACATATATAAAGTACCTGTATAGTAAGTACTGTTAGTAGATATAATAATCAATGGTTACTGATGGTCTAAATTAGATTTTTTTTTTGCATAATAGATTATGGGTACAGAAAACACGTGATGCGTGCATATTTATTAATGTATGTATGAAGGTTCTTTGAAATTAAATACCTATGCTTACATATTATATTTCAAACAAAAATAATAAATGAATAAATTTCAGCCAGGAGTTGTACCGTATTTTTTGTGGGCTGGTTTCTTACAATATATGTTAAAGACACCATCTTTTAAAATAAATTTTAGAATCGGTAAAATTAAAATCTCGAAACGTGTCCTATAAAAAAAAAAATTAATGCGATTTTCGAGTTTAGAGGACCAAAATACAATACTGAAACATGCTCGCATCCAGTTTGTAAAATTTACTGACAATAATTTATCGTTAATGTCAACTCACTTAATCGAAGCGTTTATACCGTTAGGTATTTTACTACGTTTTCTGTCGGTATCAACTTGGCAACTAACTTAATTGATTAAAAAAAATACGTAATGCCAGTCCGTATTACGTATTTTTGTTTGTAGTACACCCTTTGTAGGATACCTTTCTCAGAAAAGTGTTTATTTTAATTGAAAGTAGCGTGCTGTTTTGCCGGAAGACTATTTTCTTTTAAGTACATGCTTTTCCACGAATTAAATCGACGTAATTAAATGGAATGCACCTTAGTTTTGTTTAATATTTTAATGTCTTTATAACTTCTGTTTTAAGTAAGACAATACGCATTACATATTATATTGTTATTATTATGTACATATTTAACAACGTATTTTAGTTTCTTTTAAGTATTATTGAATTATGAACGGTATTTTAAATAAAAAAGCCGGACGTTTTGGTGTATTTGCGTGGACACGCATATATTGTTGTCACCCCTATAAAATAAGAACCTATATAAGAAATAAAGTGCCATGTAAGCAATTTGTAGTTAATATAAGGTGCGAGCGCTTTCGCCCCCAAGATTAGTCACTTGTTACCCGCCTATCGACGCGTTAGTCGCTTACATGACGCTTTTAAGTCATTTAGTAACTTATTAGTGATTATTCATAATTATATTATTCTAATTATAACCGTGTTACGGAGCTCACGTCAATAAAGCTGCCCTGGTGTCAGAACATTGTTTTTTTTAAAAACCCAACTATTTTGCCGAGGAAATACGACAATATACATTGATTTAAAACTCTTGCTTTTAACGGAAAATGCAAGCACCTGTATTCAAGCCGAGTGCTTTTTTACCCGGAAGTATTTTAGTTTTATTCATGTTCCCACGTGCATAAGTCTAAGATACACAAACGATAATGAACAAAAGCGAATATTTTTCGCGCGAGGTTAAAGAAATTTCAGAGATAATTGGAATGTTTTCAGTTAATGCTGATTTACTTATAAGCCAAGGAACTTTACAGTAGTATACAGGGTATTCCACGTAACTGGTTCATTAAAGTTTATGATGTTCTATTATTAACTTATATTTGAGATTTTGACACCAGTATCTATTCGATTGGAACTATAAATGCAAAATACCTTAACCAAATATCACTTCCGGTTGACCGAAAATGGATGCCAACTTTGTTATTTTAAATAGAATGATCTAATTTTTATTCATTTTTGGATTCTACAACTATAAATACGTCAGTTTTCATTAGCTATTCCTATAGCTACATGTTGCCGTTTTTGAGTTATTTAAGTTTTTTTTTAGTCATAATCATTGCATCATTGAGAAATTAATATCTCGGTTAATACTGCAAGTAGAGACTCCAAATTTGCTATGTTATGAATGTAGATATAACTCTAAGAAATGGTACAGACACTTTACATTCTAACATACAGGGTGTTCAAAACTGAAGATCAAAGTGACATATTTCAAATGCAGAAAACTCATTTTTTTAATAGAACATCCTGTATATTAATTCGGAATTAGGAAGTAATATCATCCCTATCGCTTTATGTGAGCATCCCTATACCTATCTTTAATAGATTTTGAGATATGAGCGACTTTTTGTTAAACAGACTAAGTAGCCCTATCTTTAAATGTTTGTAGCTGGCTCTGAAATGGATTCACGTCAAATTCATGTATTATTTTTGAATAACCATACAAGAATGTCTGTTCGAATAGTCATTTCTATTAATATTGCGTTGTACGAAAGTGTAATTACAATGATATACATAAACACTTTTGGTTAGTCAATGAAATTTGACATTAATCCCATTCAGAGCCAGCTACAAACACGCAAAGATAGGGCTACTTAGTCTGTTTAACAAAAAGTCGTTCATATCTCAAAATCTATTAAAGATAGGTATAGGAAATGCTGATATAAAAGTGATAGGGGATGATATTTACTTCTTAATTCCGAATTAAAATACAGGGTGTTCAACTTAAAAAAAAAGAATACTTAGTCTGTTTAACAAAAAATCGCTCATATCTCAAAATTTATTAAAGATAGGTATATAAAGCGATAGGGATGATATTTACTTCCTAATTCGAATTAAAATACAGGGTGTTCTATTTAAAAAAAAAATGAGTTTCTGCATTTGAAAATATGTCACTTTGTTCCTCAGTTTTGAACACCTGTATGTTAGAATGTAAAGTGTGCTACCGTTTCTTAGAGTTATATCTACATCATAACATAGCAAATTTGGAGTCTCTACTTGCAGTATTAACCGAGATATTAATTTCTCAATGATGCAATGATTATGACTAAAAAAAACTTAAATAACTCAAAAACGGCAACATGTAGCTATAGGAATAGCTAATGAAAACTGACGTATTATAGTTGTAGAATCCAAAAATGAATAAAAAATTATATCATTCTATTTAAAATAAGAAAGTTGACATCCATTTCCGTCAACCGGAAGTGATATTTTGGTTAAGGTATTTTACATTTATAGTTCCAATCGAACAGATACTGGTGCCAAATCTCAAATATAAGTAAATAATAGAACATCATAAACTTTAATGAACCAGTTACGTGGAATACCCTGTATAGTGTTTGAAGGTTTTAAAAATGTTATACACGGGAAAAACGATCTGTTGTTTTCAACCATTTTTCATGCATTCGGTTACAGTTACTAAATTATTACTTGATCTAGGAATATTAAAAATATTCCTGCATTCAATCAAACAAATAATTTGGTTAGTAGATTTATTTGAAGCGAGCGCAGTATTTATTAATTTAACTAAATATTTACATGGAAGTAAAAATAAATATCGCATTTTATTTTCGTATAGCAGTTTTCTCCCCATATAGTACAGCAGATGAGTAGATATACTTATGTGTAGTAGAGAAATTGTCGCATAGATGGCGTATCTCCTATTTCATTCCAGTAACAGATAATAATTCGCACAAAATACGCTGGAAACTACGATCGTAACATTCACAATTGAAAGGACGGTTTCTTCAATTACACAATAGAGTGCTTAGTGCTGGGGCGGTCACTGGGACCAACTCTCCAATACCATAGGATTTACAACATTCTAACGACAAATCCCCCCCCTTCTTAGTGTATGGGTTTTTGGAGATAATTCTTTGAAACATTCAATTTTGTTTCAAATAATATAGGATCTTGTATATTTAATATTGTTCTGTAGGATTAATACTTTCAACTTGTTTATTTTTATCAAAACATAATAATAGGCGTTTTGTCGTGACGAACCGTTGACTTACCGAATGAACCTAAACGGTACTAATGCCATCTCTTTCTAGCATATAATCTGTCTTTTGCCATACTCTCTTGCATCGCGAAAACGTATTGGTTTTTGCATTGAAGTTAAGGTTTATATTTACGCTTACAAACGGCTGCCACATCTACCCCTTTGTGGTTGATATTTATCTGCGTAATTTCATTTTCACATAAAGATACCTCCATTTCTAGCATTAGCAAAATTAATTAATTAAATGATGTATTTTAATTAACCTTCTTAAAATATATAAAAAAAACAATAATTCACAGTAAAGTAAAAATTAAAAACTAAAAAAGTATTTAGTATTTATTCATTTTTGCAGCTTTATAGGTTATGTTATATTGTTATATTTATAATAATTTATATTATACAATATCATGTAACTAACTTCATGTTGGTAATAGAAAGTTCTAGACTAATGTCACCAACGAAACAATCCGAACAATGTGGCTGTATGTTTAGTTGAGAATAATAAAACTAGTTCAACGAAATAAAAGCATTTTATTTACTATTTGTGTTTACAACAACCTTATTTAAAACGTTTGACAATATATAGGAATTAAAAAAAAAATTATAAAATCACCATTTATTTCAACTATTTTTGATTCATCTTGTAGAATTACCGATGCACCTTTTTTAATTGTAATAGTCATTTATATATTAAATAATATTGGATTAAATTCAATTATCATTGTACATTCAAACATATAATAGACTCTTCATTATTAACGAAATTTAAATTGAAATATGTTTATTTCAAATATACTTTTCAAAATATTTAAAATAACTAAACTCTTCAAAAAAAAAAAAAGAAATTAAAAAATTATTTAAATACTGTTACTAATCACACCATATATCGTTTATGAGATGAATAATGTCTTAGTTTTGTAGTATAGTATAATATGTAGATAACTATAGACACAAACGGTAGAAACACATGTTTGTAATATTGATACAATCAAATAACTTGATTCAGTATATATACTTCATTAAAAAATTAAATAATCAAATTAAATACTTAATATAATAACACCAGGTATATTGAGTATTCTTATTTGTGCTATTACCCACTTGGCAAGTAATGTTGCAGATATCCCAGTAATATTACATTATTTACTAGACAGCGATGTTAAACAAAAACATGTTACTGACATTTTGCAGCAACATTAAATAATGATAGAAATATTGCAGGCCATTACAGTAACATTTCAATGTAATCAGGAAAAAATATTTTAAAACAATGTTGCAAAAACAAAGTCTTTGTTGTCAGAAATGTTGAGGTAATATTTAGTTGTAAATTGCCATATTTACAAAATTTACATTTTATAAAGTGTAAGATAGGTACGTATATATGTTTCCGCAAATTTAGAATTTTGAAAACACAAAACTAATGGAGCAAATCTTCTCTATAAAGTAAATAATGGTGATGAAATTTTTTAACATTTTTTTTGTAGCCAATAATAATCATGTTAGTGGGGTTGTAGTTGCGGACCTGCGCACTTGTAAAAGTTAGTATCGCTTGCCATCACAATTTTTTCGTACCCGCGCATACACGAGTTGGCGTGAAACCTGTGAACCCCCTCTTTCACAATATACGGTAATCGTGTCTGGACAGGGCGTGGATAGGACCATCTTGGATTGTGCGTCGCAATTGTTTTGATGAGAAAAAAATTCCCGTCAATAATGAATCAACATTATCAGGTAAGTTTTATTTATAATGCTAAAGTAGGTATGTCGATCTTTTCAAATTCATCGAAGATCTTTAAGACAGATATGTATTATGTATATCATAATATAATTGTTATAGTAAAACCTACCTGTTGTGCTATAAGGATGAGCAATGTCACGTAATGTCATTCTTAGAATGATAGTAATTCTTGATCAAATACAAATTTTACAATAATTATAAATAGATTTTCTGATCTCTATTTTTGACGGTGTCTTTTTTTTTAATTTCAGAGAGAATTAGAAGAAATATTGTACTCACAGATACAGAATACGAAATAACTGTCATGGTATGGTTTCGTTATGCAAAACAAAGATTTGATAGAAAAAACAGCAAATTGTTCAAAGGAATAAAAATGCATTCGGGGCGTTTTTCTTATGTGTTGTGAGTTTTTGTTTAGATTCTATTCATGTTAATTTATGTGCCCCATAATCTGTTTCCAATACTGAAGTTTATTAAAAAGGAATTTAATGTACTTTTTTTTAATCAATAAATGCTTTATTGTCTTCTGTAAGTAGCATTTTACTTTTTAAAGTATTTATTAATGTATTTCGTTACTTAAATAGCTATTTATAATATTATTCATAGTATTACTTTTAGTTTTACATAGAACTATATGATATATGATTGACCATTTTATATATATCTGCAAAAATAACTACAAAAAAGACTTATAAAATGTTATATTATAAAAATGTCTTATCCATTATATTTTTCTGGCATTAATGTTTAATGTTAATTTTAATGTAATTTTAGTAAGTGAAGATAAATTCGTATAAACAGAGGGGTCCCATCTATCGAGTGTAACATGAAATTGTAATATTAACATTGAATTTCAATAAGACTGATTGAGATTCCGTTTATATTAATTAATATAACTCTCGATAAACCTCAACAGCATGTTTCTTGTATAATGCAGCAAGAACTTTTGGAGTAAATAAAAGTTCCTAATAGAAACATTAGCATAGATATATTTATAGAAACATTTAATTGCCACACTGTATCAATATTTCTCTTTAACATATGAGAAATGTGACGGAAGAGCTATAATTCAACATTAATGGTCATGTTAAAGTAATGTTACTGGAAGACCTCGTATTAACATTACTGGGAAATATTGTTTCGTAACATCGCTTAGGCGGACATTAAACAGTCGTAGAAATGTTATACTGTATGCGGTACATTGTACAATGTTTTGAAACATTTCGCGTTACAAGATACATTTAGACGACGTTATAGTCATTTATTTTGCCAAGTGGGTAACTATAGACACAAACGGTAGAAACACATGTTTGTGGTATTGATATAATCAAATAACTTGATTAATTATATTTACTTCATTAAATTAAATACTTAATATAATAACACCAGGTATATTGAGTATTCTTATTTGTGCTATTATATTCCTTGCTCTGTTACAACCATACAACTTCATTCGGCTTCAGAACCACTGAAACCAGTATAAAAAATTCAACAGATAAAAAAGATACAATGTTCTTTTTTATTGATGTTTTTTTAATAAAATATATATTTTATTTGCATATTTTTAGGTATTTGATTTGATCGCCCATATGATGGTCAGATTGAAACGAAGTGCATCGAAAATGCCAAATTCTTTTGAAAATTTAACTATTATCATTGATGATGAAGATACTCCGTGTGAGATCTATTATAGTCAAGTGTTCCAATCAATTAATATATGTTTTAAAGAGGAAAAGAGGGTGCTATAACTATGTTTTAAAAGTGATATACAGTAGAGCGTCGATTATCCGAACGTCGATCAACCGAACGACCGCTTAACCGAACTGCTAGAAAACATACATTTTCAGAGCATGTACCGCACGCGGCGGCATGTTCAGAGGAGCGGCAAATACAGTGATAAGCAATACATATACATACTTATATGCTTTCAGTGTGTATAATTTTCATAAATCCCTTGCGAAGAATTTATTAAAACGTGTATGTAACAGCTTTTCACGCGTGCAATCAAGTTTAATAAACTAATTGTTAGTTGTTATATAAATAAAATACGAACATTGTAAAAAAACGTATGGCATACAAATAAAACTCAAGACGTACCACTTAAAAAGCGCCGCCTTCATCTTGATATTTATGATGAATGAAATAAGTTCTTTGTTAATTTATTCTTTTGGTAAAGTTTGGTAAGTAGGAAAAACACTTGCGTATTATTTTAACTTATTAAAAAAAATATTAATTTTATATTTGGCACTTAAAAAAGGGAATTACGATATCAAAGCGGGAAATGCCGAACAAGGGATATACGAACAGTGGCCTTAGTACCGGCGATCCCTCTGTTGCGATAGTTCGTCAATTTAAAGTCGCGATTTAAAATGCCTAAACGTAAACGTGTTGTACTTTCTATGAAAGATAAATACGAGATTAATAAACGGTTACAGGAAGGTGAATCTGCAACCAAATTATCTAATGAGTACAAGGTTGGTAAGTCGACAATTACGGATATCAAAAAACAAAAGACGACCATAACAAATTTTATATCCAACCTTGATTCTACTGATGGATCTACAAGTCGTAAAACTATGAAGCTCGCCACGAACACGGATCTAGATGACGCTGTTTACAAGTGGTTTACACAAAAAAGATCACAAGGAGAACCTATCTCTGGTCCCATTCTATGTGAAAAAGCAATTCAATTTAATCAAAAGCTTGGAGGGCTGTCGAATTTTCAAGCAAGCACGGGCTGGTTAAAACGGTTTAAATCAAGACATGGCATTCGTGAGCTCCAAATACAAGGAGAAAAGCTGTCTGCTGATTCTTCAGCAGCTGATGCTTTCAAAATCAAACTACGGGACGTATTGAAGGAAGAAGACTATGCTCTCGAAAATGTTTACAATGCTGACGAAACAGGGCTCCATTGGAAGGCTTTGCCACAAAAAACTCTTGCTTCACGTCGTGAATTTAGCAGCACCTGGTCCTAAAGTAAGCAAAGATCGCATCACCGCTTTAGCTTGTGCTAATGCTACTGGTAGCCACCGATTGCCTATGCTCGTTATGGTAAAAGCAAAACCACGTTGTTTCAAACACGTTAACATGTCTGCGATGCCTATTATTTACACCTCGCAAAAGAATGCCTGGATGGATAGTACAATTTTCACTAAATGGTTTATGGAAGTTTTTGTACCATCAGTGAAAGCACATCAGTTAAAGAATGGCAAAAGAGAGAAAACATTACTGCTCCTTGATAACGCACCAACTCATCCAGCACATGACATCTTAAACGAAAAAGACGAGTTCATAAAAGTGATGTTTCTTCCACCTAACGTAACCTCCTTATTGCAGCCCATGGATCAAAGCGTTATTGAGACATTTAAACGGTATTACAGAAAGGAATTGTTGCGTAGGTTATTGTTAGAAAGAGGAGAGGAGGGAGAAGAAAGCCTGATTAGAAATCATAGAAAGATTGATTTGAAAGATGCGGCCTACATGATCGGAACAGCATGGGACAGTGTAAAAGAACAAAATTTGATAAAAGCCTGGAATAACATTTTGGGTATGGCGGAAAATTCTCAAAGTGAAAGTGAAAATGAGGAACAGAATGATATGTCCGAAATGCTGAAGATGCTGAAAGAACTCCATTGCCATGAATGTGATGAAGAAGACGTTCAAGATTGGGTGAGTGTCGACGATGCAGATCCAGGGCACCAAATCATGCAGGATAATGAAATTGTAGACCTCGTGACTGATAAAGCTGACGCCGCCAGCATCTCATCAACAAGTGGCTCAGAAAAAGAAGATATACCTGCTGCTTCTGAAGCGTTTACATGCTTAGATACTGCTTTGCGATGGTTTGAAGCACAAGCTGAAAGCGACCAATATCAGATATCTGTCCTGAAAAAAGTACGTGACTTAGCTGCTCGTAAACGGACAGGCTTGCTTCGACAGACCAAAATTAAAGATTTTCTTAAGCGTTAATTTTATATGTACATGTATAATGTACTACTGTACTATTGTAAATAACTTTTGTTCCTACTTTGGTTCCTACTTGCCATTGTAATAAAAAAGATTCATATTACATCATTATTATAAATGTGATTTTTATTGGTACGTTGGTAAATAAAAGTGTACAGTTCGATTATCCGAATAATCGGTTTTCCGAACACCCATGTCCCCCAATTAGTTCGGATAATCGACGCTCTACTGTATATGATATCTCAATCACCAGTGATAAAATTTATATTTCTGCCGATCGACATATTATTATTCTCTTTGTTGTATTGTCTATATTGCGATGTGCAGTACATTTCCTCAAGTGTTTTTCCTGAACGGTAAGAATAAAATATATCTACTATTTTTTTTGTAACAGCTACAATTTTCAGTTATTTAATTAATCAGCAAAAAAAAATGTGAAATAAAATAGATGTGAACATGAAATACAATCCTTTTAAGAATGTACTATTGTGGACACTGAATGATTTGGTAAACATGCGAGTGTAATTTAAATTATTTATATAAACCAATAATTTTCTTTATAGAAAGAAATATGCCGGTACCGTCATCACCAGCATCATCAGCGACACCGTCACCGCTAAGTTGGACACCGTCACCGCTAAGTTGGACACCATCACCACCATTGAGCACGAGTTCTTCAGACTATACAGAAATTAAGAAAAAATTAAATATAATTCATTGTATAATAAATATTTGAAAATAAAAAGAAGTCAAGTGTAAATTAGTTTAGTTTTTTATAACTTTTATATAGTAATTGAAGTATGAACTACACTACACAAAGATTAGATTCGTTTTATAAATAGTTTTATCATCAATGCTAGGAGTCCACAAAAAATTTATAATCAGAAGCCGGTAAAATCGTAAATGGTCCCCAATGATACCGAATATGAACCTAATTAACTGTAACCATAACTGCACTATCTGTTCCGAATTGACATTAAGTTTTGCACCAAGAGAAACAGAAACACGATCTTTGCCAAATAAAGTGTACCCAATGATACAAGAAAATAAGGTATGCTCTTGCGCATCTAGGCAGAGTACACCGAGTAAGGACAAGAGAGGAGTTATAGCGGTCCAAATTTCTAAACCTAACTTCACACAAACAACAGCTTCCCAAAATGGCAGTTTGTTATTGTTTACTTTCGTATCTACACAAATTAGTTTACTCATCCGTTTAATATATATGATTTACTTGTTTTATTTATTTATTTTACGTATTTTATTAGTTTTGAATTACCACTGCAGTTTTAAAAACATTTAATGAACTATGATATTCTTGTGTAAAAGGTAAGATCGGTGGCCAGTGACCATAACATTTACATACTTTCTTATATATTATATCGTTAGGTTTAAGTGAAATAACTCAAATAATCATGAAAGAAGACACCAATGGGTATCATGTTGTAGTGCCAGTCACTCTCGCAAGATAAATTTTGATGCTAACGATGGTCGCAGTTTCTTGGGATTTCCGAATGAATCTAATATATATGACACGACAAGAATTAAGAAGTACATGAATAAGAAGAACTATTATCGTTGTGCAGAGATTCCTAGGTCACATTAATCAATTTATTTGTTAGATACACATTTTAAGCTAGATTGCTATTTATCGCAGTAAACTAACTTAATTCATTTTATGTTCACTTTTTAAAATTATGTGATTTTGGTTTGAACTGCATTCTACTGGAATAAATTTTAATCACATTTATTTCATTATAGACAATTCGATATTGTATAGTCTACGTCTGAACTCTATCCACTTGTGCACCCCCGGACATTATTGTTGACAAATCCAGGCAGGGTCGATGTTAGAAATGAAGTAGTCGAATAGAAAGGAACAATTTTGTATCGCACAGAACGATATAGTCATAACTCTTGAACCTAATTAAAAGTTATTGTGTATTCGTGTCAGAAATTTGAAAGTCCCTCCACCGATGCTGTTGCATTTTATTAATTTATTTGAGAAAGAATACAACATATTTATTCCTGAAGAATCTTTTACACTATAAAATATAAACAAAGATTTATTTCACAAAAAGGAAAGAATATGAACATAATTATCGTAAAACACTTGCAAATATTTATTTATTAACTAATCAACATTATTTTACTGGAATCGTGTTTCTATTACTAAACTGTTCATAAATATTGGCAACAAAATCAAAATAAAAACGCCTAAATTTGTGTATTTTTTAATCTATTTTTCTACTTCCTTAAAATATAAATTATTCTACACGTTTGAAAATTCCCGGCAACAGCTTATACAAAATGGCAGCTGGGCTTGAAGGTCATTCAAAACGGACCACTCAAGAACAATGGATTTTTGCGAACATGTCCTTAGTGTAATATACTGTGATCTAGGTGTGACGTATTTGAGAGCCAAACAATACTACCAATCCAATAATTTAAAAGATATCACCATGTAAAGAAATTAACTCCCATTTTTTTTTTAAATCTATCCTATTAAAATCAATAAAACTGTTTTTTTTGCCATTTCCTTCAATCAAATTGCATTGAAACAAAATTTTAGATAATTAACATTTTTAAATGTAATTTTCAATTGAATGCAAAATCGTTGTTGCTTTGTGATGAGTGATTCTCTTGATGTAAAGTATTTTTTGCTTTTAGTATAACATTTCATGTTTTCTTATTTTAGTGCAATGAAGCAAATAAAGCATTAATAATTACAAGCTTTACTTTAACTGAACATGTTCTACACTTCTTTAGCTCTTACACGTACTAATTGTAAGTGGTTCATATTTTTTTTTAATGGCAAATGAAATATCTATTAGTCTGGTACAAACATTAATGCAGACAGTGTTGGAATAAAAAAATGCAGATAAAAAAAGAAAGAATTAATTAATGATTGTGAGTGCAGTGTTTATTTTTTCTTTTTTACAAATTCATTTATCAATTCTTTTTATTCTACTCCCTCAAACGAATGAAAGTCGCTCAAGAATTTCCACTACAACGTTTATAAACAGTTTATCCACACAAAACCTAAAACCAACTTAAAATACTTAACTAAAATCACTATACACGTAAATCGAAACTACAACAAGCATAAGCTGACACAAAACATTAAATAAAACAAAATAATTGTTCTAACGATTTAAATATGAATTGAAACTTGTTAAAATAAATAGTATAATTTGGTAAATACATCAACAACAATGGCGACAGCCGAGTGATGACGTATCTGCTCAGTAAACCAAATTCAAATTTCCCGCAATTATATTCAGTACTTCAACTTAAGGTAGAGAGTCACAATTTAAGAAATACATATTACGTCATATCCGTTTTGGGCGCTGGAGTCGTCGGATGAGTCATTATGCCGCTATAGGGTGTTTGAATTCAGCGGCGTCGTCAGTCGACAATAACCCAAATATTTTTTACGAACGGTTTCCAAAATATTGACGTACCCAATAACTAATTTAATAATAATATTAATTATTCAACATTATTATTACATATTAATTTGATTTGCTATTTTTCTTTAGTAACTTCTGTTACTGGCGTGCATTTTCTCTCAAGCACCTCTGTCAATTTAAATCACCTCCGCCACTGATAGCTTCAGTTCGCGTATTCTACGTTGACATTATGATGACGTAATATGTATTTCTTATATGAGACTACTCTATTCAAATAACTATTAATCTAATACAAGATCGTAGGAAATTACATGCTTGAATGTTGAAGTTACTAAAATAATTGAGGGAAATTTGAATTTGGTTTACTGGTGTGAGGACCATGCGCGAAAAAGGCGAGTTTTGGTTTTCGGATGAGCATACCTTATTTTCTTGTATCAAGGTGTATCCCTCTATATCAATAAGGTTCCAGATGACACCACAGGTGTCAGCCAAGTTTCAGATATAGCCAAAACATCAACTTTCGAGTTTCTAATGTATTCTGTAATTTCCAAAACTTGGAAACCAATGACCTGACATTTACATGTGCAACAGCCAGCATATTAGCCATTTTAGGTAATTACAAAATAAGTAGTGAAAATAGTGTATAGATTATATCATGATTAAATTCTAATATTAAATGCAAAGAATAATAATGTATGCAAGTTCTATATCACAATATATCAAAAATTAAGTAATAGTAAAAGCGAAGTAACACATGCCATCCACAACGATTTGAAAATAAATATACACACGTCATTTCAATCGAGAAAGCATTAGTAGAAATCAAACAGCAGTAGGTACAGATTGCTCAATAAAAAAAGTAAATAGAAAATACAATATCAATTAATAAAAGCAATACTAGTTTATATCATCAGTTATATATAATCAGTAGTTCAATTCTTTATTAAATATATATATATTTATGTACCCAGATATATGTATATATTTTCCGATCAAACAGAAATGTATATGTAAAGCAAGTAAATGAATTAAAGAATATAAATTTATATTTTAACGCAGCCGAAATAAATGTAAACAAGCAACGTATTATTTATATGTACAAATGCAGATGCGACATGCGACGTATTTACGCGAGTAAAAGAAAAGATACAGGCTAAAACTAAAAAAAACAAACAGCACAAAAAAAAACAGTACCTTGCAAAATAAGCTGCACGTAGCGTATGAGGTCTAGCGCCAAGTTATTACAACAGCGAGGTCGGCTTACTCGGTGTCAACAATTCTTTACCTGCTCCGCTCCCCCATCTCTTCTACATCCTTAAGTGAATTTACTCGATGGATTGCATTTTCCAATTACAAAAATATTTTACGTCGTTTTGTCCAACAAGATGATGATGGCATCTGTTTGGAAAGCAGCTTCAACAGAGAGTCTATACGGTGTTAAATCTTCTTTTATCACCATTTTACCTCCCTTTGATTTGCGTCTGTTCTTAAAAATATTTTTCTTCATTATCCTCTCTTAGTAATACGCACCATAATCGGTCTAACGCCATCTTCTTTAAGTATAAGACGATGTATGACATCAATATTCGTACGGTTCAATTCAATATTTCAATTTGTTACGGCGTAGTTAATAAAACTTTACATTAGCGTTGCGAACAAAGCTTTGCCGTCATTCACCGCAGATCGTTCGAAACACAACAGTAGCAGTGCTTCAAGCAGTATATTTCATTCTGTACCCGAGTGAATGAAGCGTTGTGCACGAAGCAAATTTTTCGTATCACCTTTACGCGTGAATATTGCAGTGTGAACCGACGAAAGAATGAAATGAGCCTTATTCTCAAGTGACTGTATGCATTGCGCGCGCACTACTTAATATCTACTTCGTGAAAGATTGCGAGCGGGCAGTTCCGTTCATGGCATAGTTTTTGTAATCGGTTACATTTTAATATTAAATCAACAATAATGAAGTATACTCATCGGCATTTGTATTTTCTCCGACATTTATTTTTCTGGTCGGTCGAAATGAGGAATTTTTTCACTGATTATTTATTTATTTTTGTTGATGCTTTTTTCATAAAGTATAATTTTTATTTGTATATTTTTAGGTATTTGATTTGATCGCCTATACGATGGTTAGATTGAAGCGAAGAACGTCGAAAAAGCCAAATTCTTTTGAAAATTTAACTATTATCATCAATGATAAAGACACTCTCTGCAAGATATGTTACAGTAAATTATTAGAATCAATTAATATATGTTTTAAAGAGGGTGTTATAACTATTTTTAAACGAGATATATCTGATATCATAATCATCAGTGATAAAATTTATATTTCTGCCGATCGACATATTATTATTCTCTTTGTTGTATTGTCTATATTGCAGATGTGCAGTACAATTTCCTCAAGTGTTTTTTCCTGAACGGTAAGAATAAAATATATCTACTATTTTTTTGTAACAGCTACAATTTTCAGTTATTTAATTAATCAGCACAAAAACTTGTGAAATAAAGTAGATGTGAACATGAAATACAATCGTTTTAAGAGTGTACTATTATGGACACTGAATGATTTGGTAAACATGCGATTGTAATTTAAATTATTTTATATAAACCAATAATTTTCTTTATAGAAAGAAATATGCCGGTACCATCATCACCAGCATCATCAGCGACACCGTCACCGCTAAGTTGGACACCATCACCACCATTGAGCACGAGTTCTTCAGACTATACAGAAAATTAAGAAAAATTAAATATAATTCATTGTATAATAAATATTTGAAAATAAAAAGAAGTCTAGTGTAAATTAGTTCAGGTTTTTATTTATTACAACGAATAAAATTTATAATACTAACAAAATGAATGGATGAATCATATTTTTTTTTAGCGGGGAGAAAGATGATTTTTTTGAATGTTAATTTTTTTCTTTTGTTTAAACATCGGGAGAGAAGGCGCAATAAAAAAGTTTCAAACTTGATCGCGCACACCTCAGTTCTGACGTCAGAACTGCCACTGATACTGATACTTTAATATCGATGCATCGCTGGCGGTGTTGTGTTACCTAGCGGCACAGAATATCGTAACAACCAGAATGCAAACTCTTTGTCGGCTCTTTTGATCTGAGTGGGCAAAATTTCGTGACCTTGATGTCAGTGTCTCGGGCGAGAAGTCAGCATCAGCTTCGATAAAATTCCGTGCCTGACAGGATGTAACTGAAGTGAATTTCGAAAATATGATACATATCTACGATAAAATGAAAGAATATCGCTTATTTTTACAATTATTTTACTTTCTTTTCCATTATTTTTCATATTTTATCGACTTGCACTTGATAACACTATTTAAATTAACATACGTATATAAACTTGAAGTCAGCGATGTGTGTCTAATGCAAAGAGCGAACATAGCCGGAACCACAAGTTCTCGCCCGATTTAATGGCGGATCAAGCTGCGCGATGAGAATGCGCGAACCCTTCCCGCCAAGCCAAGTTGATATTCTGGTTGTTAGATATACTGTGCTAGCGGTGTTTACAAATTCGAGGGCACATACCTTCTCGCGCGGTGTTGCGTCATTAATTATTCATTTGTTCTAAGGGTAATAGGCGGTTTATTTACGGACTGGGATAATTTGAAAATAAATTGCTTTACGCCAGAGCGTTAGCATCATTTACTTTATGTATCATTACGAAAAATTATAATCATATGTGAGGGCTAAATTATGCAAGATGATATACGTACAAGATATAAGATATTTTGTGGCAACGCAAATAATAAGCACAGGTTTGGGGGAATTTAGGAGAATTACCATTCTGAGAAAAATGTATAGACTTGAGAATTTTTCTTACACTCATAATTCGGAAGAATTTGCCTAATTTGTCGGTTCTGTTTTTGTAAATGTTTTCTAAAAGGAAAACAAATTAATTTTTTGCCACACTAGGACAGATTAGTTAGGCTTATTAGTATTTTTTTTGGATTAGGGAAGGAATTAACGTAGTAATTAGATGGCGCTGTCGTCCGTTACAATGGCGCCATCTGTCGACACATTTTCGAACTACATGAAAAATCATGTAGCGGCGATTCCAATAGTTCCCATGTTTGCCGCTAGATGGCGCTGTCGTCCGTCCGGTGGCGCCATCTGTCGACATATTTTGGAACTATTTTTTGACAGGTTTCATGTGGCATCGATTCCGATAGTTCCCATGTTTGCCGCTAGATGGCGCTGTCGACCGTACGGTGGCGCCATCTGTCGACATATTTTGGAACTATTTTTGACAGGTTTCATGTGGCGTCGATTCCAATAGTTTTGTGTTTACCGCTAGATGGCGCTGTCGACCGTACCACCGCCCATCTGTCGACACATTTTGGAACTATTTTTTGACAGGTTTCCTGTGGCGTCGATTCCAATAGTTTCCGTGTTTACCGCTAGATGGCGCTGTCGACCGTACCACCGCGCCATCTGTCGACACATTTTGGAACTAATTTTTGACAGGTTTCATGTGGCGTCGATTCCAATAGTTTCCGTGTTTACCGCTAGATGGCGCTGTCGACCGTACCACCGCGCCATCTGTCGACACATTTTGGAACTATTTTTTGACAGGTTTCATGTGGCGTCGATTCCGATAGTTCCCGTTTTTGTCGATAGATGATGCTGTCGTCCGACGCTGGCGCCATCTGTTTTACGGCAACGGCGTCGAAAAACTTAACACCGTGTCATAAGGCTAGACTTTTGCGTCATGACGCCAAATGCCAAAACGAACAAATCTACCATTACATAGTTCATGTGCATACAATAATTTTTATAAACACCAAGGTATAAAACAACGTAAAATGTACTATTACTTCATCTTTTCAGTTTCAATTAATTCGTGCTACAAACGACAAAACCTTTTCCTAACAAATTTTATTTGTCCACTTTGCTTTCTTTCTTGAATATTACGTTCAATATTCATCTTATCAGAAAATGTTAAGATACATTTTTTTTTCGGACGTTTCTTGTTTTATCTAAAAATATTATGGGTCAGTTATAATAGGGTGTATATAACTTGTTGTCACATTAACAAATAAATGTCCACTTTATTTATCTTTTTACCTTTACAAATATCGATACCCGTAAGGTAAGAATATTGAAAAATAAACGGCTTACTTTTGCTTATTTCTCATTGAATTGAAGAGGCAATTGGACATCTTTCTATGGCAAATCCCTAGAAGAACAAATTAATCATAATTAGGAAAAAATACTTTTTGTAATAACAGATTTACCGAAACAATTTCATGTATCATGATATTTTCAATATTACTATTAGTAAGTAGCAGTAAATAAGTAAATGCAGTATTTAATAATATATCAGCATACACATTCGGCCAGTGAACATTTATAATCGGGGAATAAACCTATAAAAAAAAAAATTAAAAACCCACCGTAGTTGCCGAGCATTGTGAACCCACGCGCGCGGAGGGGTTTGGGGAGTACAAACTATCCGCACGATTTGGCAACGTGTAATATATGGGAAGTCGCATTCAGAGATACAATTCTATACCGGTATAGTATATCTGCGTTCACACGAGTTGTCTTAAACCCACCTGTAAATATATACCCCCTTGGCAAAATTTAAATTTCCCACAATTATTCTTAGTAACTTCAACATTGAAACACGAAATTACTACCAATGGCTTTGTATTAGATTACTAGTTATTTTGATGTCTTTTTGTTGAAGTTACCAAAAATAATTGAAATTTAAATTTAAATTAAAAATATAGGAGCTTGTAAATTTAATAATTTTTTAAATTTCTTCTGGATAATACTTTTCAACTTGTTTATTTTTATCGAAATATAATAATGTGTAGTGGAATATTCAAATTTTAAATTTGGCGCCTGAATGGGGGAGGAGATTTTATTTACTATTTGTATTTACAACAAAAATCATCTTCAATATTCATATTCATAGAGCTCTAATATTTTTTTCTATTGTGTCTTTATCTTTTTGAGACAAGATTTCTTTAAAGGAATTGGTGGTTGACGGGGAATCTCTAATGTTAATGACTGACCTTTTATTTTATCATCTATAGCACCAACAACCTTATTTAAAACGTTTGACAATATATAGTAATTAAAAAATTTATAAAACCACCACCAACTATTTTTGATTTATCTTGTAGAAATACCGATTCACCTTTTTTAATTGTAATAGTCACTATATTGATAAAATAAAAGGTAATATTGAGAGGATTAATATTAGATTAAATTCAATTATCATTATACATTCAAACATATAGACTCTTCATTATTAACGAAATTTAAATTGAAATATGTTCATTTCAAATATTTATAAACAAACTAATTTCGATATGATATGTATCTATAACTAAACTCTTCCAAAAAAAAGGAAATTAAAAAGTTATTTAAATTTTTAAATACCATAACTAATCATACCATCTATCGTTTATTAGATGAATAATGTCTCAGTTTTGTAGCATAGTATTGTCATAAGTATAATATGTAGATAACTATAGGCTATGCTATAGACACAAATGCTACAAACAAACATGTGTTTGTGATATTGGTACAAGATTAATTATATTTACTTCTAAAATAAATACTTAATATAATAACACTAGCTATATTGAGTATTTTTATTTGTGGGAAAATTATATTCGTTGCTGTTACAACGATACAACTTCATTCGGCTTCAAAAACAGGGAAATCAGTCTACAAAAATTAACAGATAAAAAAGGTACAATGTTTTTTTTGTTGATGTTTTCTTAATAAAATATAATTTTTATTTGGATATTTCTAGGTATTTGACCGCTCATACGATGGTCAGATTGAAACGGAGCGTGACGAAAATGGCAAATAGTTTCGAAAATCTAACTATCATAATTAATGATGAAGATATTCCATGTCAGATCTTTTATAGTCAAATGTTTGGATTGATTAATATGTGTTTCGAAGAGGGTGTGATAAGCATATTTAAAAGAGATATATCCGATATATCAATCTGCAATGATAAGATTTATATTTTTGCGGATCCACAAGTAATTATTCGGTTTGGCTCCGCAGATGCAAGAGAATATTTCCTTCAACATGTTTTTCCTGAAAGGTAAGAATAAAATGTATCTACCATTTTTTTGTAACAGCTACAATTTTCAGTTATTTAATGAATCAGCAAAAAAAATTGTGAAACAAAATAGATGTGAACATGAAATACAATCATTTTAAGAGTGTATTATCGTGGACACTGAACGGTTTGGTTAATAACATGTTTATTATCAAATGTCCATTAAATTTGTGCCATTGCAATTTAAATGATTTTATATAAACCAATCATTTTCTGTTGACAAAACAATTCTGTAATGCCTATCTAGTTACTAATAATATATGTATGTTGGTAGCATTGCGATGTGTACAACTTTATACGAACATCAAGCGTAGAGAGTTAATGCACGTTTTATGTAAGAACTTCAGCGGGATTCTGTAAACTTGAGGGTTAAGTCGCGACCGATGTGTATTTCTCTACGCTTATTCCTGACAGCGCAGTTGTCGAGTAACCCGACGAAATATCTCGACACCTCCAACCTGTGTCGTTTATATATGCATCTTTGTCTAATACATTTCATACTCTTTCCATCTTTGTTTAAAGAATTTGCGGGCAATCTTCAGGCAGCATAACTAAGGCACGTAAAGGCGGCAATTGAAACATGTTGAAAACAAATGTTAAAATCGTAATATTTTCCTATGTACATTTTTCGTTGATATTGCTTTGCTTTGCTTTGATATTATAAATTGGTACTCTGTAACTCTGCTCGAGCATCATCGTGGCCCCAACGTACTTCTGATGTTTAAAATCATAGCGACCCATGCATACCTGTCGCTATCGAATATCAACATACTTGTCCTTGTGTTATAAACAAGGTAGCTGTATTTACCTACCTCTCTTTGTTGTTGCACTTGCGAATATACGATTTAAAATTTTCGATTGAAATAGTTTTACATTTTTAACCTTTGGTGAACAGATGTGAATGGTCGATAGTTACCTAAAATCTTCCTCTATTTGGCCTAAGATTGTTAAGACGGCTACCGACATCTTTTAGTTAAATCAATTAATTAAATACATACAGTAATTAATTTAAAAATATTATAACAACGACCATTTATTATGAGCGTAAGTTACAAGTACAAAAAATATTTTGTATTTGTTATTTTATCACAAGATTTAATATGTGAATTAATTATAAATATACAACTCAAAAACATTTCGATACGACTTATTACATCTTTTTCAATTTAGTAATTTTTTTTAGTAATTACATCTTTTACTTACATACACACAATAATGCATCACATAGATGTTAAAATTGGAAATTTTAAAATTTAAAGTAAAAGATGTAATTATTAATAAATTTGACTCTTATGTTACTATTACGAACGTGCAATTAAAATTTACCAAACATTGAATATAAAATGAAGGCACCAATTGAAAAAGATGTAATAAGTCACATCGAAAGGTTTTTGTTTTGCAAATTATAAAAAAGAATAAATTAGTCTCGCTTCCCTAGTTTTTAATTTATATAAACCAAATTATTACGGCAAGGAAAAAAAATAAACCATTGCGTCATATCTTAATATTTTACTTAGAAGCGTATAAAAAATAATTAATTCTACCCAATGAAGTGCATAATATTAGCAGACTAGTAGATAGTGCAGATACTCTAGTTCATTTCTTAAGGGTGGGCAAAAAGTGGTGGGGACAATGCATTTTCATTTCCTCAGTTTCTTGAAAATGAGAACATTAATTATGTTTTTAGTTATGAATAGATCTTTATTTCACACTAATCATACAAAGAAATAGTAAAGGATCTGTAATCGAATAACGGCGAAGAAGAAAAATCGTTGAAGAGTGTCATTATGATCGTACATTTTGTATATTTTGTATGTGTAAGAGAAATTGAAAAATATTCACTCATTTGGGAGAAACTGAGGGATCGCATTTTGTAAAACAGTGGGCATCCTATAAAATTTATGATTTATGCCCATCATAGAAGTGTAGCACTTTATTCGAAGATGGCGCCACAGAATTTTAAGAAAAATATTTTATTAATGTAGATTTAATCCATTGCTGATAGCCTACGTTAACTGCATTTTCATTAATACAATAATACCGAAAATTTCTGTAAATAAATGAAAAAAACTGAAAGATAAATTGTTACATTCAGTTATGTATTTCCTGCGTTAGTCCAAATTATTTCCTTATAAAAATCACTCACAATTGAAAGATAATTTGATATAAAAGTATTTATTTTTCCTCATAGCTACAATTGTACTGTACAAATAAAAATAAAACTGCGTCTATACAAATATATTATAGTAAAGAAAGTAATAATAATGTAGTTATACTATCAGAAAAAATTAATACAGAATTGCTAAATTCAAGAATATTTCATACGGGCAAGCAATAATCGAGTTATTTAATGATCATCATGGAATGATGCTTGTCCATCATTCAATTATGTCCACCACTACTTTTTATCAGTTATCTCTTCAGTCTATGTGTTCCATCTCCTCAAGCAATTAATTCTCTAATATTTTATTTTCCCCTAACGACAAACCATAATGTCTCTCCAAAATACTAAATTGAATTTAAAAAAGTCAATGTGCAAAATACAGTACAGTTGGAGCATGTGATTGCCATATTCTTCGTGATATGATTTTTTTATATCTTCTCTAGAGGAAAACATCTAGCTCAGCCTTTTTGGTGATCGTAGTATTGGCTATATGGATATTGAACGACTGCAGATTCACATGGAATATATATTTTTCTTTGCAGACTACATTTCTTATTTCTTAAAAGATGCATTTTAGGTTATGTCACTGCACAAACACGTCGATATCACGAAAAAATTGACCTTTTCTACCATAATAGCTATAATAATAATTGTCGCAACTAACTTATTTTGTTGAAATAATTTAACACCTTTCCATGTATTATTTTTGACAAAATGTATGCGTTTGTACTCGCAATAAGTGCCTTTTAGATTAGACTTACACAACAGTGCGATCCTCAGAGCGGCTGGGCTCATTTCAAGTTTTCCTTGAATTATTCAATTTCAGTAACAGAGATAATATAACCAACATGGACATTTGCCACATATCTCATCAACTGTTGATTCTCATCAATATATCCTACAACAGTGCTTTTTTATAAACAAATAAATAATCTAGTAAATAGGCAAGCACAGATAAGTCTCGAGCACTCTCAATTCTCCTTACAAAAAAAAAAATCTGATTCCATTTCACGCTCGTTTTGTTATGTTTATCTGTTTATGTCAAAAATGACATACGAACTTCATATGCCTTGCATTTCATCGGCATTCCGGCGCTGCGTCGACACGAACTTCTGCTTTTTGGCGGCAAATACAAATTATCAACTTTTTAATAAATTGAATAAGTGTACGATACAAAAATAAAATACAAAAAGAAACAATAAAATAAGTTTTTTTTTTTTTAATTTCTATTGATTCAATAATAATAATGTATATTTCATGTATAATTCCTCTAAAACAAAACTTTTTTCCTCTAGCTACCCTAAAAAGGGAATTTCTCTCTATATACACAAAAATAGCACCCGACCTCGTGAGTCACTCGACTTGACCACGTGATATTCCCATGTGTTACAATTATACGAATGTATATATTATTTTTCGCCGAAACAATTTTGAAACAGGCCGCGCCATCTACATTTTAAAAGATTGTTATCTCGCACCCTTTGACAGAAATGATTTTTTTATGTTTGTACCTCCCTTAAGTAAAAATAGAAATACAATGAATTTATTGTAGTTATTTATTTATTATTGTCCAATGACATAGCTAGCTATAACTTAAATTGTTTATTATTTGGAATATTTATTTATTGAATTTATATCAGCATATATCACAATTGTATTATTAGAAAAAATGAAATTGCAATGATAAGGCAAAAGAGATTTATAAATATACGTGCTTACTTTCTTTATTACTTTGAACCTTTCTAACAATTTAATTTGATATAAAAATAGTTCATAATGATAAACACATTAAATTATAATAGACTTTTAAAACAAAATTCTGAAATTATAAAAAAAAATACCAGGTCAAACAAAAAGGTTAATAAAAATGACAGATATTTAAGATTACTTTAGGGCATTTGACTGAACCTATTAGGAATTTCGACAAGATTTAGACCAAAAGTAAGCAGTTAGTTGATATTTTCCGAGCACTACCGAAGTCGATATCGGTTTCCTTGCAGAGTACCAAATACTATATCGATACAATACGCTATTGCTTTGACATTGATATTGATATTCGAGTTTACAGAGTGTTGCAATTTATGTGCTAAACACGATGTAATAATGATCCTTCCACAGGTTCACCTACGGAAACCTTGTTACGACTTTTACTTCCTCTAAATGATCAAGTTTGGTCATCTTCTCAGCAACATCGGCGACCTCACTAAATCATTCAATCGGTAGTAGCGACGGGCGGTGTGTAGAAAAGGCAGGGACGTAATCAACGCGAGCTAATGACTCGCGCTTACTGGGAATTCCTCGTTCATGGGCAATGACTATATATAAGTAGACTGATCAAGTCCATATAAAAGCGAAATAACTCTAAAAATTGTCGATAGATGTCGATAACATCCATAAATTACCATATAATGCAGTTCGATAGTTCTCGGATAAAGGTGTTGGTCAGCGCTATCTAGGAATAAATTTACCAAACCAAGTAGGGTATAGGTATCTTTTATTGTGGGTGAATATCCGTATAAAAATCCATTTCCGTTTTTCTAATTTTCAAATGTATTTATAATACATACAATAGTTTGATAAGTGTTATAATAATAAATATTACTCATGTAATTACGATTAATAATATGAACTGTTAAAATTCTACTTTTCAAACCTACGATTACGACAGTGCTCGTATATGAGAGGGAAAATCTCTTTTTAGAAGGAATTTTGAAAGTTAGAGGAGGAAACTTTTGTTTCAGAGGGAATTATTAAATTCATTGATGATTGTTTTATTTATTTGCTTTAGTTTAATTAATTTGTTATTGTATCGTGCATTTATTTTAATTTATTGACAAAAAGTTAATAAATTTGTATTTACCGCCTAAAATATCAGGAACTGCAATATCAAAACGGGAATTCTACTTGTCGGCGACGGGAATTATCAATCAAGATATATACGAACACTGGATTACGATTCAAAGCAAAGACCGATTGTCGTTAAGTAATGAGTAGTTGGTCAGAACAAAATAACCTCTCAATGTAATCGTTTCTTCTTTGGTATTGTAATTGAAATCGAATAATATACATATGTATGATATGCAGTACGCAGAGCATTACGGGCATTATGCCAAAAGAAGTATTCTTTCATAATTCATCACCTACACATGAGTTGTACATAATGAGACATTTTGTACTAATAAAACGTGTAAAAATTGTTTTATTTTTCTGGTAACATTTGTTTAGAATTCTATATTCTCTGCAGGTAACAATAATAATTTATAGCATATTATAACCCTGTTAGAGGATTAGAAACGTTTTCTTCAAATAATATTGTAAAAAATTCCACCATATGTTCTCTTAACGCTATCGATTCGATAGGCCTTTGTATTACCAGATTTTTTTGGGTGGATATTTACGTGTTTATTTTACTTTATTGTCGGTATTTTCTTATCATCTAAAGAACATGCCGCGCCGTCACCAAAACCACATAATATGTAAAAGGTTTTTACAATCTATTTGTGTTCCCGTCTTTCTTTTTGCAATTTCTACATAAAAGCTGGATTACATGTTTTGATTTTAAAATTTTAAGCTTCGGCTTAATATTAAATTTAAAAATATTAACAAAAAAAAAACCTATAATACATTAAAACTGTTTTTTGTAATATTATTGTTACAAAAATTATGTAGTTTTAATTATTCTTACGGGGATTTCTGCATAGGCTTGCTCCTTCAACTGAATAAGAAATTAGCTATTAAAGTGCTCGTTTTGCAATATTCTCAATTTTAAAACTTATATATATTATAAATAACTACCCTCTTGGCAAAATTTAAATTTCCAACAATTATTTTTAGTAACTTCAACAGAAAGACCTCAAAATAACTAGTAATCTAATACAAAACCATTGGTAATTTCCTGTTTCAATGTTGAAGTTACTAAGAACAATTGATCATATACTCATTTTTGTACAGGTAAGAAACAAAAAAACACTATTTTAGATTTTTAATACTAATAAGAAACGATAAAAATATACTGCGTTTATAAAGTTTGAAAAAAAAATGATTTTCTACATAGAAAACAGAAATATAAAATAAAAAAAAATATTTAAATCGCGAATTTAAACATAAAAATGGGGTTAATAATTAGCAAAAAATTGCAAACCCATCACATATATACTTCCCTATAGTATAAAAAAAGTGTCATATCAATTTTATTATAAACCTCAGATAATTAAAAATTATTTTTCAAAAAATGCTATTTACAAGAATCACACCTGTATATACGAACATTTTAAATCGTAAAAACAGTTTTTTTATTTGCTATAATTGAACACCTAAAAAATATAAATGGCATATCATTTTACATAGTTCGACTAGCATACAAAATGCAGCGCAATTTTGAAGTAAAATAATTTTACGCTTTGCGATCTACACTTGCGCCTCACTAATTCCCTTAACATTTTTTACACATCTGTGATTGTTACTTTTATTCACTTACACTTTACATCATAGGAAATGCAAACGTAGGCAACTTTTCATTATTGCGTTGTTTTCCCACAATTAAATATTGGCTTTATTGCTTGCCATGCCTTTCACGTGGCAACAAACTACCATTAATACGAGCTAAATCAAAAAAAAATCATTTTATGTTATATGCTGCCGCGCTATCTGTGAACTAAATGCCCTCTACTCATGTGTGCTGCTCAACTCATCACCTGTAAACACGGTTCGGAGCTAAGATAGGCATTTCGCTTCCCCCGCCAGTTTTGGATGTAGAAACACTAGTGACATCTGGATTTGCCATCCAAAGGGCTACTTTTAAGCGCAACATTTTTGCCATAAGCTTAATCAGTCTGCTTATATATAGTCAATGTTCATGGGGAACAATTGCAAGCCCCAATCCCTTCAGTGTAGCGCGCGTGCGGCCCAGAACATCTAAGGGCATCACAGACCTGTTATTACTCAATCTCATGCGGCTAGAAGCCGCCTGCCCCTCTAAGAAGAATTATTTGTACGCCGACAGTAAAAACCGCGCACGGACCCGACGCGAGCGACGGACCGGCGGGCATTTGCGATGTCGAGAATACCCGCCTAGTTAGCAGGCTAGAGTCTCGTTCGTTATCAGAATTAACCAGACAAATCGCTCCACCAACTAAGAACGGCCATGCACCACCATCCACCGAATCAAGAAAGAGCTGTCAATCTGTCAATCTTTGTATTTAGAATATAATTTATATGTTCAACAATTAGATATAAAATCAGCCTTTCTTTATGGAACTTTGAAAAACCCCGTTTATATGTTTCAGCCAGAAGGACTTAAACAAGATGATCCAAATTTAGTATGTAAATCAAAATAAATCACTTTATGGGTTAAAGCAGTCTCCTAAATGCTGGAATTCTTTATTTCATGAAAGATTATTAAAGTTAAATTTTCAATATTCCAAGAAGGATGCATGTTTGTATTTTAAGGTAGATACATATCTCTTAATTCATGTTGATGACTTAATATTATTTTCAAAAACACTGAAAGAAATTGAATATGTAAAAACTGAATTGTCAAAAGATTTTAAAATGACTCAATTGCAAAGCGAAAAATTTGTATTTTTAGGTTTAGAAATTCAGAAATGTAGAAATGAACTTAACATTACTCAGAAAACCTTAATAGAAAAGATTTTGTGCAAATTCAATATGCATGAGTGTAATCCGTGTCAATTACCTATGCAACAAAAAATACAGTTACATTCTGAAAATAAAAATGACAAAGCAAGTAATCAAAAATTGCCCTATCGTGAAGTTATTGGATGTCTAATGTATATAGCTTTAGGATCAAGACCTGACTTATGTTTTTGCGTTAGTTATTTTAGTAGATTTCAAAATTGTTACACAAACGAACATTGGCATTATTTAAAAAACGTTTTAAGATATTTGAAACTAACTGAAAACTATGGCTTAAAATATGTAAAAAGTCGTAATCCAAATGTCCATTTAAATTCATATGCCGACTCTGACTTTGCTAATGATCAAAATGACCGGAAAAGTATAACAGGTTTTGTAATAAAAATGAATGATAATACATTGGAAAATCAAAGAAATAAGATACAGTTTCGATATCAAGCGCAGAGGCAGAATATATTGCTCTATCTAGCTGTGCTAGTGAAAGTCTTTTTGTAGCTCAAATGCTAAATGAAATGTTAGATATTAATATTAATATCTTTCCTAGTTATACATGAGGACAATCAGTCGTCTATAAAAATGGCCTCTACCCTTGAATCGAAAAGAACAAAACACATTGATACGAAATATCATTTTATTAGAGAATGTGTAACACAAGGAAGAATTAAATTATTATATATCCCTACAAATGAACAACAGGCTGATATTTTAACTAAAGCATTAGGGGTTAGCAAATTTAAATATTTTAGAAATCTTTTGAATGTAGTTGAATTGTGAATGTCTAGAATACTGGAATTATAGAATTGCAAGGGGGTGTTGACAAAACAATTCTGTAATGCCTATCTAGTTACTAATAATATATGTATGTTGGTGGCATTGCGATGTACAACTCTATACGAACATCAAGCGTAGAGAGTTAATGCACGTTTTATGTAAGAACTTGTCAGTTTGTGTGTCGTCTTTTAAGGTTTAATTAAAAACGAGTTTCAGTAACAACGTAGCAGTTATTAAATCACTTTCCACAGTAAAAATCCCGTATTTTCTTTGTAGAAATATCGCGATGCCGTCGTCACCAGCATCGACACCGTCACCGACAAGTTCGACACCGTCACCGCCAAGTTCGGCACCGTCACCGCCACCACCGAGCCCAAGTTCTCTCACAAGCATAGAAAATTAAGAAAAATTAAATATTATTAATTATTAAATAAATAAAATTTTTTTCGTGCGTCGAATATTTTTTTCACCGCTGAGCAAGTAAATATATTCGTAATTGTATCTAAACTTCATTTCTCCCAATTCTCGTTTTTACCAAAATCTTTATAATTTTTTTCCCTTATAAATGAGCTCGCTTAATGAATTAGCTTATAAACAAGTATCAAATGTATATGATATCAATTATTTATTTGATGATTATCAACATTATTTATTTACACATAATGTAGATTATAAACACATTAATATTGATAATATTAAAAACAATAAATATATCATAGAAAAATATAAAAAATGAATTATGCTGGTACAATATTAGTCTATATTCTAAGCTTATTAATGATGAATTATTTATAGAAAAATATAAAAATGTAATAGATTGGGATCAAATATCTATATTCTCTAATCTTATGAAGGATGAATCATTTATAGAAAAACATAAAAACGAAATAGATTGGCATTATATATCTGAATTCTCTAATCTTATTAATGATGAATCATTTATTGAAAAATATAAGAACAAACTAATATGGGAATTCATTAGTGTATTTTCTAATCTTATTAATGATGAATCATTTACAGAAAAATATAAAAATAAAATAGATTGGTATTATATATCTGAATTCTCTAATCTTATTAATGATGAATCATTTATAGAAAAATATAAGAACAAATTAATATGGTACTACATTAGTATATATTCTAATCTTATTAATGATGAATCATTTATAGAAAAATATAAAAATGAAATAGATTGGGATCAAATATCTAGGTATTCTAATCTTAATATTGATGAATCATTTATAGAAAAATATAAAAATAAATTATATAGGTATATGTAAATTATTATCCAAATGAATAACATTTATCCACCTTAATCGTTAATTGTTTATGGCAAAAATGCTGAGCACAGCATGTAAAAATATTGAATTTATATAATTTTTGTATAGAAGAAAAAGAATAATTAAAATTCTGAAAATTGTAATTGATGAACTTTATTCTTACCTACATTATTTTGTCCCTTATATACTATTATAAGAGGTTGTAAATTGAATATACTATAATCGCGAATACAAAGTGCATCTTTATAACGATCGGGTAAAAATATATCAAATGAATCATCTAACGTTACTACAAGTTTGTTTCCAAATCTCGTATTAATAATTCTAAAATTACTTGCTTTATATTTTTTATTTATTTCTAATTCATTCAATTTTCTTGTTTCTAGAAATTGATTATTAATGTCATTGAGATTCTTAATATATTCTTCCATTTATTACAATAAAAAAATATCTTATATATTCTCTCGAACAGTATTATTAATTGTATCATATATGAATTCACAAGTTGAAATCATACAAACATAACAAATTGTATCATTAGGAACATTTTCATTAAAATCGACATGTAGTAGCATATTATTTCTAGATTCTGAAATATTATCAGGTTGTCTGGTTAAATCAATAACATATATTGGTCTTGATTCTTTAAATTGTTTCGGTTTCACATATATTAATGGTAATTCACTATGAAATTTATTGAATACTTTTTTATAATCCATTAACATATCATAAGCAATAGTATATTTTCCCTTTTGTCCAATCTAAATCCATTAGTTCTTCAGGATATCTTCTACCATTTACTTCAAACCAAATATTTTTAACATTACAATGATCAAATACAATATTATCTTTTAACTGATCTGATAATCTATCTGTTTGAAAAACAACAACTCCGAATAAAGGATTATGAATATTTCTATAAATATTTGTAATATCAAAATGCAATGTTTTCCCTTTTATATTCTTTTCTTGGATACATTGCCAAGATTTAAAATTAAATGTATATTCATTTTTCAAAGATAACTCTTTTAATTCATTGATTAATTGTATCTTTGCAGAATCATCATATTCAATTATTGGAACTCTAATTATAAATTCCTCTATTAAAACATGCCCTTTTGGAACACCATCATTTTTAACAAGTACATTATCATCTTTATTTCTTATAAATGTTAATTCAAATCCACCTTTATATACTGGATATTTAACGTCTTTAAAGAAACCCAGTCCAAGATTTGATAAATTTCCAACTTCATCATCTATAAACATTGATTCGAATCCTGAATTTATTGTTGACCCACTCCCGTCTAGAGAATAATTTATAGTGCCTTTTTAACTGTACTAGCTACACCAACAAACTCAAGTTCATGTATTACTTTATTATGTTTCTTAGCTTCTACAGATAAAAATAAATTAGCAACAAAATTATCAATTAATTTAATTTTACTTCCTTTATCAAAATTGTTTCCATTATCTTTACGTACAACTTTTCCAGATATATAATATTTAAAATTATTAACAAAACAAAAATTATCACCATAGTCAATTTTAAAATGTATTTTCTTATTTACTGAATTCAGATTCTGTGTAGAGGTAGGTTGAAAGTTATGATATTCGCAGCGTGTAATACTGCTTGAGTACTTATCAAATATCTTGTGCATTTATTAATCAAAAATTCGTGTTAATTCATTTAAAACTAACAAGCATAAATGACCACATATAGGAGGATTATTATAATTTTGAATTTGATTTTCATTGTACCATAAACCATTTCCACCTAAATACTTAACAAGTTCTCTTGGTGGCTTACTATTACCATTGTTTATATACATAGTTAGTCAACCTTATGGACAAAATAGTTAACGGATTTTTTAACATTTTGGACAAAAGCGGTAGATGGCAGCACGACGTTGGTGCCCATCTCGATTTAAATATAAGTTTTATAGTTAGACTACGAACTACAAGATGGCTCTCTTGCATGTCGGTAAAAATATTATTCAATTGCAATAAGGTTTGTTTTTGTTTGTTTGGCTGATCTAAGCAGATACAAGGAATTTTACGCGTTTGTATTTTAGATGATGATTCGTGCGTGTTTGTTTGTTTAGAGCAAGCAAATCCAGATCACAAAGAGGTGCCTCTTCCTGCTCGCGGTCCGGCGTCCGAGCAATTACGAGCAGTTTGTGGAAATCGTATGTTCAACGCGTGTGTGAACTTGTAAAAGTACATAACCTAACCGCACTAACACCGTGTTGTAAACTGTCGTTTGTAAATGTAATCAGATATATAACTACATCAAATATGCAATAAATGGATAATATAATAATAATAATATAATAATAATAGATACCAATGTAATTAATGTAAATAACGATCATTAAATTTTAAAAACTTCACTTGGTAGATACATAAATACTAGTATATGATGCATTTTTATTGTAGTCTAGATTCATTCGTTTGAAAAATTACTTTTACTTTTCCTATTCATAATAGCTGTGACAATTTGACAATAGTAAATAATAATATTAAGGTTATATTGCAATCGAGCGCGTTTGTTTGTACCATCTTTACATCCAGCTCTGAGACGCTGTCAAGTTACTCTCATGACGTCAGGAGATACTGCTTCAAACACACAAACAAACAAAGTTATAGTTGCCTCGTAAGTTTTCAACCAATCAAGAGAAAGTGCGCGAACGCGTCACCATGTATACTGTTTTTTAATAAGTGAAATGGTGCATACATGTAAAAAAAACGAATTTCTATTATTATCTATAAACCTAATAGTAAAGATAAGTAAATCAAGTAAAACATGTTTTGTAAATATAAGAAAAAACGATGACATAGAGCATAACATTAAAGTAGAACCAAGAAAAAGTCAAAAAGTAAAGTAACATGGTACATACATGTAAAAAAAATAACGATTATATGTTATCAAACTAAATATTTATTCTTCTTATTATTATATAATCGTAAACATAAGCAAATTAAGTTAACAAAATAACTTATTAATTTAAAAACTAAGAAAACTAAAAGTTGAGAAGTAGTTTTATGTAATGTTTTTTTTTCGTCCCTTTAGATTTTTTCTCTTTTCAGTGATACTTTTTGGTTTTAAGTTTAAATATTTTATTCTTAAAAAAATCTCAATTTAGAAAATTGTTCAATTAATGTTTTCTCAACAAGAACGTGTCTTGCAATATACGAGCGAACACACGCATATGGGCACAGGTGTTGACAGAAAGGCACCCGATTGCCCGTATAAATCCTTTAGTTGTTTTGACCGAGTAAGAAAAACACACCCATGTATAAAAACTACATGCGCGCGTAAATCACGTGGAATATTTCAATGCACAGTGATGACGCCTATATACATACTGTAACGTTTTTCGGTTCTTAAAACGTTGTCGGGGTTTTAGAAAAACACACAGGCGATATATTTAAATTCACTTATTCTATTAACACTATTACGGTAATTAAAATCTATTAAAAATGCTTATTAACTATATCACTTAACCACTAATGTCTTTATTTATGTAAACGATATTTATATTACATGTACTAATTCAAACGCGACCGCACTATCGAACTCGTATCGATTGACTGCCTCCTGGCCAACCCGACGCGTTATTTATAGCTGGCGCGAACGTCCAGATTGTTCGAGGGCCTTCTAGAACGTCCTCGAAGATTCTGGAGAATATTCTCGAATCTTCGACCCGGTGCTGCCCTCTGTTATTCGTCGTAGGTAGTTCTTCTTCCGCTATGCCAGCGCCATCTAGGGACGCCTATCGGAACCGCCAGTTGAAAGTTGGCGCTCGTTACACTGCTCCCTCCTTAGATCTGTTCCGTCCCGGAACAGGAACTATCACCTCCATGAAGATACGAACAGTTCTCTCCATTCTTACACGACGAGGTCCGGAAGAAATAGCACGCTACCGTTCGTCGCCTCCCTTCTGCTGACCGCGGGTTGTAGCTGCATACTAGGAACTCTATTCCAGTATATCGGAAAATTTCTTCGAGCATGTTCCTTACGACCCTCCAGTCCAAGCCATCCAATCCACAGCCTATTTTTGGCACCCTGATCTTATTGATCTCCAGCTCCAACAGCTGCTCTCTTAAACTTATCAGGCTGTCCCACATCGTCCGGTAGGTTGGCTTGCCAACTGAGGCTTCTTTGGTCACCAAGTAGAATAAAGGCCGTTTCTTCCTGGCAAGTGCAGAGCCTTGCCCACCTCAGGGTTCAGGCTTCGGAGATCTTGGACACCACCAAATTTCTTCTTGAATACGGTAGCTATCCCCTTGCCCATTCTTAAATCTTGGGCAACGCAATGTGCTAACGCGCACCCTTCAGGAGCCAAAAACAAATCCTCCTGAATCTCCGTTGTTACATCATGACGCACTTTGCGGCCATTCCCATACTTGTCCATAAACTCCTCATAGCTGAGTTCTTCTTCGGGGAGTCTACAAACTCGGACCATCTGCTCGTCCTCTTGATTGTCCCCAAGATAAGGAGCTAGGCGATTAAAATGCACCACTCTTGCTTTACCATTGGGTTTCTTTCTGATGCGATAGATGACGTCATTAATTCGCTTTATCACTTCGTAAGCCCGTCCACGATCGTTGCAGCTTAGGTGAGAAGCCTCGACGTCGCTGAGGATTGAACAGCCAGACCAGGTCTCCAGACTGATATCCGCCTTCATTTGCTCTGATGTCGTAGTGTTCCTTCATGCGGTCGCTTGCTTCATGGATATTCGCCCTCACCCGATCGTGAATATCATCCATTCGCCTCCGCAAGTTCGAAACATAGTCATCTCCAACTACTTCTTCATTCGGTTTAAAGCCGACTTAAGATCGCATGGTAAGCGCAGTTCTCGTCCAAAAGAACACTAGATGGACTTTGGCCAGTGGTTTCGTGGACCGATGCTCTATACGCCAGCAAGAATAGATGTAGTTGTTGGTCCAATCTCGCTGGTGGTCTGCGACAACTTTTGATAGATACTTGATAACTGTCCTGTTCATGCGCTCCACCATGCCATCTGATTGCGGGTGCAAGGCAGTTGTTCGGGTCTTGCGAATACCCAATATTTTGCACATCTCTTGAAACACTGCTGATTCAAAATTCCGTCCCTGGTGGAGTGAAGTTCAAGCGGCACACCAACCGACTGAAAAGTTCTTTAACTAAAGTCTCAGCACGGTTACAGCTTCCTGATTTGGTAATGCGTAAGCTTCACCCATTTGCTGAAGTAGTCCACTGCAACCAAGATGTATTTATTTCCAAATTCCGTCGTGGGAAATGGTCCGGCAACATCAATCGCAATCCTTTCAAAAGGACTGCCAACGTTGTATTGCCTCATAGGGGCCTCTTCTCTTGGGAAGGTCCATTGGCAGCGGCGCAAGTTGTACATCTCCGGCCAGTCTTTCACGTCATTCTTGCAATTAACCAATAGAATCGCTCTCTGACCTTCTCTATAGTCTTCCGGACTCCAAGATGCCCTCCCGATGTTCCATCATGAAGAAGTTTTAAAACTTCGGGAATTCTTGCTTCGGAACCACAATCTGAAGTCTGCTATTGGTCAGCTTCGTCTTTCTAACACTCGTTGAGAAGACCATTTTCCATTACCAAAGAGCCCCACTGAGCCCAATACGATTTTAGCTCTCGCGAATATGGTGCTACCGTTTCCCAGTTAGGCCGCGCTTCTTGCATCTTCCACTCATCACACGCTTCAAAACTTCGTCAGACTCCTGGTCAGCTCGGATTTGGTCTTCAGTCCATCTATCATCTATGACAGTTAGTCCTCAAGCAGGTTGCTTCATTTTCTCTTCGGCACGACAGCAGTGCGTACAATCCTTGAACAGGGTCTCCTCGATAGTGCGTCAGCGTTTCGATGACTGGTTCCAGGCCGATGTTCCGAATCAAAGTATACTCTTCAAGACGCTCTATCCATCTGGCAACTGCCCTCCGGATTCTTGAAGCGTAGCAACACAATCATGCCGCATGGTCGGTTCTTAACAAGAACTTCCTGCATAGAGATATTTATGAAAGTGCTCTATAGACTTAACTACGGCCAACAGCTCTCTCCTGGTCACACAATAGTTGCGTTCGGTTTCGACAGCACTTTGCTGAATAACCGAGCACTTTTTCGTGCCATCTTGAACTTGGGACAAACACGCCTCCAATGCCCACGTTGCTGGCATCAGTATCAAAATGAATTTTCCTTCAGCCTGTGGATAGCACAAGATGGGCGCAGTGGTCAGCATCTGTTTCAATTCTTCAAAGGCATCCTGGCAGCTCTTCTCCCAGACGTAGTCTCTGCCCTCTTCAGTTAGTCTCGTGAGAGGCTTGGCGATGTTAGCAATCCAGGAACGAATCGTCGGTAATAAGTGCATAGCCAAGAAAACTTCTTATTTCATGCTTGTCCTTCGGAGCCGGCCAAGACTTGACCGCTTCTTCTTCCCTGGATCAACCGACACTCCATCCTCTGATACTACGTGGCCGAGGTAGTGCACTTGCTTCCGGAACAGGTTGCACTTTTTGGGGTTAAGCTTCAAATTCGCTCCTTTCAATCGCTGAATACTTGCTCCAAGTTCTTCAAATGGTCCTCAAAAAGATTTTCCTAAGACAATTATATCGTCGAGGTATACCAAGCAAGTTTCCAGGATAGTCCTCTCAGTACGTTTTCCATCAATCTTTCAAACGTCGCGGGAGCATTACATAACCCAAATGGCATGACGTTAAATTGCCACAATCCTGTCCCGATCGTAAACGCCGTCTTCTCCTTATCCTTTGCCTCTACTTCGACCTGCCAATAACATCTTCAGGTCAAGGTCGAAAATACTTACACCCACCTAGGGTTCCAAGTGTCATCGACTCTGGGCAAAGGATAACTGTCTTTTTGGTTACGTTATTTAGTTGTCGATAATCCAGCAGAACCTAGTTGAACCATCCTTCTTCTTCACCAGTACCACTGGAGAACCCATGGACTGTTCGATGGTTCAATTACTCCATCCCGCTCCATATCCTGTTATAATTGTTCTGCTTCGGCTCGTTCGCCAATGGCAATCTTTGGGGGCTTGGCGGATCGGCTGGGCATCTCCAGTGTCTATTCGATGTCGTACAACATTAGTCCTGCCCTCGTGTTCCGGTCTTCTGCTTTGGAAAAGATCTTGGTAGCGTCCAAGCAGCTGTTTCACGGTATGGGTTGTTGTGTTGTCAATCCTGCAAGACAAGTCAATGAAGTTATTTAACCATCTAGGAAGCGGATCTGGAGTTTTTGTTACGCCATCCTCTTTGTTGACAATCGACGACACACTAGCACAACTTCCCAAAGGTACGCCTTCTTCAGCTTTACTGATAACTATTGACGTTCATCAGTCGGACGGGCAGTTTTTCTCAGCTTGTATCACTGCCTTAGCGACCAGTATTCCACAACCTTGACCGCTAATCCGCTCCTGGTTCCAGCATTAAAACTTGCCCTTTGGGGATGTCTCCACTTACGCTCGCTTCCACAATGGTTTCACTGCGGCTCGCCACAGTTACTTCTTCTGCAATACCACGCAGGCCGACATATTCTGGCTGTGGTTGAGAATAACTTCTTCTTTGCAACCTTCAACACTCCTGCTTGCAAGTTCAGTTTGAAACCAAATTCTGTCATTATGTCCATTCCGAGGATTACGTCCGTTTCTATCTCTGCAACTACTACACGATACTGGCATGCAGTATCCCCAATACGGAAGTGGGCCGTCGTCTCCCAGCACGTTGACTGATTGCCCAGTTGCCGTACGTAGCGTCCACCTGGTTGGATATATCGGTTCTTCCTTCCCACTGCTTCCGGCCGAAGAATTGTCATTGTTGCACCAGTATCTAGCAGTAAATCTCTCAGTTTCCCATTTACATGCCCATACACGACGAGGCTGCTAGGTCTACATCCACTGAAGCAACAATCACTGGTGTTACTGGGGCATCAGCTACATAGTCGACGATCGCCTTCCCGTCGGCCCATTTTAGTTTTCCGTCGGCTTTGGTTTTCGTGGATCGGGACACCGACTACGTAAGTGCCCCATCCTTCCACAATTCCAGCATAGTCTTCCTGGTTGCCTAGTTTGCACGGATTCCCTTTCGTCATCAATTCCGTCACCTTTTCGTAATCATTTCATCTAATTTCGTCATAATTCCTTCTAATGGCTCTTCTTCCTCGTGACTCCCTAGAACGGACGCGAGCAGGTCTTTGACCATTGCTTCACGGCTTCAAAATCGTGCTTGAGCTAAAGCCTGGTTCAACGTTTGCGGCCGAGCGAGCTTTACTGCCTGTTGAGTATCCTTATCGAGCAGGCCATCCAGGAATTTTCCACAGCGAGACTCTCGCACACATCTTCCGGTACCGTTGGGTACGCACTCTTAATTAGACGAACGACGTCAGCTTCATACTCCTGTAGAGTCTCGTTCGACCTCTGACAGCGATTTTTCAACTGCGAGCGATATACTTGCTGCAGAATGTTTGTTACCGAACGCATCTCCAATTGATTAAAGTAGCGTTTGGTAATTTTGTCGCTCCGTCGAAGGAATAACCTGGAGTACCTTCAAAGCATCGCCGCGCAGAGCTACTGATAACATGGCTGCTTGGTAGCTTCCGTCCAGCCATATAACGTAGCTGTGGTATCCGCAGCGTCAAATAGTCTTCCAAGGGAGTCTTCCCGTCGAATGTAGGCAGGTCACATTTATTTTGAACCGTACAGATGGGCACTGAATTTCTTGGTTCATCTGAGTGCTTCCCGTATTGGTAGAATTTCAGTTTCTTCCGTGTTTCGTGTGGTTCCAGAATGAATTTGTTCTTCTAGCCACCTTCATGCGATCGTCCAATTCTTCAATCATTCTAGATTTTTCGTCGATTCTGTTCATTAATTCTTGTTTGACATTAAGAGAATTTTCTATAATTTTTTCTTCCAATTTTCTAGAATTTTCTATATTCTTCTCGTCCATGTTTTCAAATTTTTTCTAGAACTTTCTCTTCCAGTTTTCTAGAATTTTCTATATTCTTCTGTCCATGTTTTCAATTTTTTCTAGAACTTTCTCTTCTAGTTTTCTAGAATTTTCTATATTCTTCTCGTCCAGGTTTTCAATTTTTTCTAGAACTTTCTCTTCTAAATTGCGAGAATTTTCCGTAAGTTCTTTTAGAAGTTCGCCATTACCACCAGACACTTCAAACAATATGTCTCAGGATCTTCCCAGCTGCTTCTATTGCTCTTCGTATCTCGACTGAAGCTCGGCCTTCCTTCACTCGTATCTTCATCCTTTCTTCTAATTCCCGTTTGAGATCTACCACTTTCAAGTCCACTAATTTACCAGTATTCTGCCGCCATGTTTCTAATTAAAACATATTAGTCCACTAATATATCGCCAAATACCCCACACCTGACACCAATTGTAACGTTTTTCGGTTCTTAAAACGTTGTCGGGGTTTTAGAAAAACACACAGGCGATATATTTAAATTCACTTATTCTATTAACACTATTACGGTAATTAAAATCTATTAAAAATGCTTATTAACTATATCACTTAACCACTAATGTCTTTATTTATGTAAACGATATTTATATTACATGTACTAATTCAAACGCGACCGCACTATCGAACTCGTATCGATTGACTGCCTCCTGGCCAACCCGACGCGTTATTTATAGCTGGCGCGAACGTCCAGATTGTTCGAGGGCCTTCTAGAACGTCCTCGAAGATTCTGGAGAATATTCTCGAATCTTCGACCCGGTGCTGCCCTCTGTTATTCGTCGTAGGTAGTTCTTCTTCCGCTATGCCAGCGCCATCTAGGGACGCCTATCGGAACCGCCAGTTGAAAAGTTGGCGCTCGTTACAATACCTTGTTTGTTCGACACGAACCACAAGGCAGCTGTGTTTTCGCAATATTCTACGCTTTGGCGGCGTCTTAGATGTAGTTGTTTATATATGTGCAGCACTCAAATATTTTCAGGTTTTCATTGAAAAATAAGAATTGCTAAAATAATTTATATTTTGAATACGTTTTAACTCCGTAACAAGATAAGATATAATTGTATGATTTATTGAAATAGGTAAAAGTAACATTTTCTTTATTTCTTGTACTTTATTGAAAAAAAGATAAAACAAGTAGGAATAAATAGTCACTAACTATTTAAAATAATAAAATAAAAACTTGGTAAGCTTTTTTATCACTGATTAGAAATAATTTACATATTATTAATATGAAAACATTGTAATTTTCCACAAGAATACATTTGAAAGTGATGGTAAGTTTGTTATATCTAGCGGCGCGTTAAATTTTAACGATTATCAACAAATGCATTAAATCTTAATAAATACAATCAACACCCTACCTCAAGACTTCTATTCAAAATATTGGTGCAACTAGGCCAAAAACAGGGGAAGCTCTTTTCACTAAATTATATTAATTATTGTTACTGTTCATTGTAATTTAATAACTTTTTAAAATTTGTAACCACATAATTCTTTCTAGATTTTGCTTTGTAAATATGAAGTTCTCTTACATGTGAATACAGAACCTTAGATAATATTCTCTACTGACTTCGCAAAAATATATACATATGCAAGTTTCTAGGCATAGACTGAGTGTAGGCAACGCCACTGAGTTTTCCGCTTCCCCGCTTCTCTGATGGCGTTTGTCCGTCCTTTAATTTATAACAGAATACCCAGAATACTAACCTTCTAATGTAAACAAACACGAGAATTATCGCGAGGCGCGTCATCACAGCGTCATCGTGTCTCCACCCTCCCTTTTCCCCGGGCCGCGCAACTTAGATCAGACAAACAAACAAACCTATAGCCAATACGAATGAATCACACATTACACCGATACGGGATTCCGTCGTTTTCGCAGATAGATAGATAGATAGAACACAGAAATCTGTCGTTCTCTCTGATCGAGATACCTGTTATATTTACCGCGTATTCAAATCAATTTACATTCACCGATAGAGTGCACCACTTCCCAGCCCAATACTTTATTTTTCCGACAATGCATTACGTTGACTAACTAGATATATTTAAACAATGCTATTACCATATGAATCAAAGTAAAATTTTAAATCATTATTTTTATACCAACAAACCCAATGAGAGCCAGTTTGGTTTGAATTCTCTAAATTTAATATTCCGCATTCATTTTTATTTGGTGTTCTTGGTAATTCATCTTTCATAAAACATCCTCTAAAATTTTTAATATATCTGGTTTTATCAATAATATCCCAATTAGTTAACGGTTCGATTTTGTTTTTTTTAATCCTTTTCCTTCTATTGCTTTATGATGTCTCATTTGTTCTTCTAATTCTTTATCTTTTGCTTTCTTATTTATAACAGCGCTTGCGATTGCACTTCCTCCGGTCGCAGCTGCTGCTGCTGCACTAATTATTAATCCCCCATGTTACTGGATCTAAGAATCCACCAGAATGGTTTTGTTTCAATTGATTATATTTTAATTCTAATCTAGCACCTGTTTTATCTTGTTTTGCTTTATTTATTTTATTTCTTTGTCTCTCTGTTAGTAATAATTTATTATTTCCAATTAATTGATTATTTTTCAATTGAATAGTTACATCAACTTTCTTTTTCAAAGCCGACGCAATTTTTTTCATCTGATTAACAGATAAATTGAGTTTATACTCTTCCATTTATTAAATATAAAAAACTTATTTAAATCCCATACCCAAATGTCTTTTAACTTTCATAACATTTGTTGTAACCCAGGCTGGTACTTTTTCAGTTATTTCAGCATCTTTATCTAGAACTCTCTCCCATGCTTTATTTTCTAAAATCTCATCTGCCTTATGTCTTGATTTAGTATCTTTGTATTTTTTATAATATATATCATGTTCCTTTGCAGCTTCGTCTAATTTATTTATTGGTTTATCATCTCTAGCTAATCTATCGTCTAATTTTGTTCCGGGACCTAAATAATTATAACCAGGCCAATGTAATTCAAATGGTAAATGATTTATTAAATCATTAATTAGTCCAGATCCCTTAACCACTTTTTTTGGTAATGCAGATACATATTGTATCAAATATTCCACTCCTTTTGGACTATCTATTAAATTTTCTAATTCATTTGTAAAGAATCTAATAACCCCAAGTTTTTTCATTATGAAAATTATTGTTACCAGCTTTTTCTCGAGCAGCAATATAATAAAGTCTATTAAGGAGATCCTTTAAATTACTAATGTACTTATATTCCATCGGATTTTCTTTATATTGTAACAATCCAGAGCCACGATATGGTGATGCTATACGTGTTGGTGTTGGATTTTCTTGTTTTCTCTTTATCAGTTTATAAATTGGTTTTATTAGATTATTATACTTTACTCCAGCGCTTGATTTGGGTTTATTTGTGGATTTATCATTATTTTGATATATTGCATCAGATTCTTTCAACATATTTACATAAGGGTAATAATCAGAATCTGAATATAAATCTTTATCTATTTCTTTATCACTAGTTAATAAAAGCCATAAACCTTTTGTTCCCTTATACCTCTTATCTTTCATTATAATATCGTTTTGATCAAAATTAATACTAGTGTTACCAATTTTATGTGTTTTACTTTCATTATCATACCATATACCAAATGTTGGGTCATTCGCTCTTGATAAGTAATCTTTTGCAGTTGATCCAAGTTGAATGGTAGGAGTTGCTTTAATTTCTGGAATTTCGGAGCTAATTTGAGAATATTTTTTAAATCTTCATCTGTATCTTCTAGTCCTTTATGTACTTTCTCTATAGCAGATTCAACATTTTCTAAAGCAGCTATAATGGGGCTAAATTGTTTTTTCTTAGATTCTTGACCGGATAATTCACTTTTAATTGATTGTTTAAAAGTCGTTTTTAATTTTTGTTTCATTTGAGATAATTTCTTTGCATCTTCAAGAGTTAGTGGTTTCTTTTTCGTATCATCCTTTTCTTCATCTTTTTCTTGAAATAATTCAACTTTATTTTCAGTTAATTTATTGCTATCCTTTAACGTATCTTGTAGTTCTTCTTTGAGCTCTTTTATTTTTTTAGCTTTATTGATTTCTTTCTTTAAATTGTTTTGTATTTTAGAAATATTCATTTAATAACATAAAAACATGAACGTCAACGTCAACGTACGTCAACGTTAAGGCTGGGCTATTTGTGGTGGGGGAAGGTGATTTCGTTTGGGAATAGCTTTTGTCGTTCAGAAAAGTTGATTAATAAAGAATAAAAGATCAAAGGATTAGAAATTAATAGGTGGACCATTTGCTGGTATTCATATTAAATAATTTTGTTGCGTAAGCGAAAAAACTGTAAAAAATTAAACCCTACCCAGCACATGGACAGCCTAAATTCGTACATCATAGCAATTTCAAGCAAATTGTAAACAAATTATTAGTTTTCCTAAATGCTATATTAAACCACGGTACAAATAATACGGTATGCTCGTTTTGAATCTCAAATTCGTCAAAGCCGGTCAGATGACGACATTAAGGAGCGTATCGAAAACAATAAAATACGTGTATGGTAAATAGCAAAATGTTAAAATCCAAATTATTCATAACTACCAATTAATGTAATTCAAATGCTGATTTGCTTTAAAAAAGCCCGTTTTAAGTTGAAATTTACTTTATCTATCTTGTCGCCATCTAGTAGCGCTCGTATTTATTTCTACGATTGTAGCGACTTTCGTGTGTGTTTACAAAGTGTTTTCGTGATTTTTCTAGAAAATTGAATCGTGAAAACACCTTAACGCTTTTAAAACATGTTCCGTAACCCCGTCCGGATTTTCTAAACTTACCTTTCGCATTAACAAAACCCTCACGGTCGAAATCGATTTTAATATAATAACAATTATATATGTGCCGCCATTTATGCTCCTATCTGACGTAATTTCGATATGCGCGTAAGCATACCGTATTATTTGTACCATGTATTAAACCATATTCAACCGGTGTGAAGTTGCAACATGGTTTGGAGAAAGGTAGAAACGCCTGGGGCCTGTTGCATAAAAGTACAATTACAATTTACAGGTGATACTTTTGTTACAATCTGTCAAAATTTGACATATACATATATTTTTGCAACGCCCATAAGTCAAATTTTGACAGATTGTAACAAAAGTATCACCTGTAAATTGAGGGGCCTGGAAGTAAAACGGTTCAAGTGCACTTTTTCTAAAAAATTAACTAAATACAGTATGCTACTCCTAAAAGGTATCTCTACTTGGAGGTAAATAGATTCAAGTGAATTTCGCGACCCCTGGCTCCATCTTCCATGATCCTGATGAACAAATGAAAATATTTGTAGTTTTCGTCTGTGGTAAAACGGTTCAAGTGGACTTGAATCTCTTTACCACTAGAACGTTTTTACAGTTTCGGTCTGTGGTAAAACGGTTCAAGTGGACAGTTTCCGTTTTCAGATTTGAAGTTATTACTTGGTGTGCTTTGTTTACAAGTTGTAAATTGCAAAGATCAGTTTTATTTTAATTCAGAAGAAAAAAATATTGAAAGGATTATCAGCACATTTCGTAAGTCATAAAATGGATAATGATATTGATCCAGAAAGTGATGGTAAGTAAACTTTAAATTTCTTAGCATTTACTTATCTTGCTTTACATTAAGAGGGTATGTTAGGTTATGTCAATTTCTTAGCATGTGTTTATCTTGATTTATATTCAGAAAGTATGGCTAGGTTATTACATAAGATGTTTGCTTTCTGTTTATATAGAAGTCTCGGAGCCTTACCAGACTGACGAGGATTCTGATTATGTTCCCGATACACAGGACCGAGTAGAAAACAATAAACATATAACTCCAGCTAAAACAAGGCAACGTAAACGACGTCCAAATGAGTGGAAGGACACTACTGCTAAAAGACTACGAACAGAAGGAAAACAGTACGTTGGAAGGAAAAATAAACCGCAAAAAGCAAGAGAACTGAAAGAATTTAATCACGTTTGTAGATATCAGTGCAATGACATTAGCGAAGCTGACAAACGTAAGTTATTCACGAAATTTTATCAACTTCCATCGTATGACCTACAAACTTCATTTCTGTCCTCTTGTATAAAAAAAAACTGAACCCAATAGACGTAAAGCCACCGCTTCTTCTAGTAAGGGATACAGTACAGAAATCACACTATTGGGAAAGCGTGTATGTAAGCAATTTTTTTTGCATACCTTTGATATTTCTGTACGACGATTTCAAGTAGTATGTAAAAAAACGACAGATGGTATGATTGAACCTGATAAGCGAGGTAAAAAGGAACCTCCAAATAAAATTAAGGAATCATCCAGAAATGTTGTTATAGCCCATATAAATATGTTCCCAAAATATCGTAGCCATTATTCAAGAAAAGACAACCCAAATGCAAAATATCTCTCAGGTGAACTAAGTATAAAAAAAATGTATGAACTCTATAAAGAATTTTGCATTGAAAAACAAGAAGTACCCGTGAAAGAATCCTACTACAGGTTCATTTTCAATACGGAATTCAACTTGAGATTTCACAAGCCCTATAGTGATACATGCAGCCGCTGTGATAACTTGCAAAATCTAATAAGACACTCTAAAGATGAAAACATAGTAAACACTGCCAAGCGAGACTTGGAGTTGCACCAAAGAAAAGCCAAGAAGGCTACAGATGCCAAGAAAGATGATATTGATGAGAATAAAAATGATGAAAGCGTGGTCGTTATTTGCTTCGATTTACAACAGGCTCTGCCAACTCCCCTATTAACCACTTCTAAAGTATTTTACCTTCGTCAACTATGGACCTACAACTTTTGTGTTTATGATTTACTGTCAGGGAAGAGTCACATGTTTGTATGGGACGAAAGTGTTGCGTCAAGGGGTTCGCAGGAGATAGGTTCATGCTTAATAAAGTTTATCCAAAGTCTGCCATCAACGGTATCAAAGATTATTGCATATAGTGATTCCTGTGGGGTCAAAATAAGAATAAGAATATTAGTAAGCTCTTTAGTTTTACCGTTCAAGCTACCAATGTAGTCGAGATTCACCATAAATTTCTAGAACCTGGACACACTTATATGGAGTGTGATCGCAGCTTTGGCTTAATTGAAAAGAAGAAAAGGCAGATTCCTCAAGTTTTTGTCCCATTAGATTGGCAAAATGTCATAAGGAACACATCAAAACATTTTATTGTATACAATATGACCAGAAATGATTTTTACTCTTTTTCACCACTTCATGAAATAATGAAAGACCCTAAAAAAGATACTGACGGTTTTTCTCTGAAGTGGAGAGAAATTTCATGGTTTCTATATCAAAAAATGAAGGCTATCCTTTAAGTACAAAGAACCCTTAATAACGATACTGAGTAACGATGTGCACAATGGGAAGCTCTCAAGTTGGCCGTCCGTCTTTTCGATGGTCTATACTGAAGCCGTTGCATCTAAGTTCTATAAAAATAAAAGATGCGAAGTACCAAAACTTGCTTACCCTACTTAACTTTATTCCACCAGTGAATCATGCATTTTATAGGAATCTAAAACATGATGGGAAAACAGGGAAACGCATCATTCAACAACAAGCCAAGAAAGTGCCTCTCAATGAAAATGAGAGCCAACCAGAAAGTGATGACGTGAACCAAATCGAGGATATAGCTGATCCAGATAACGATTCAGATAGTGATGAAGATAATGTTGCATTGGATTCAGATTATGAATGATAAAATAATTTACTGTATAGATTAATTTTTTAAATAAAGTTTAATAAATATGGGCACTTGAATCATTTTACTACAAACTTTTTTTTATGTACAAAATGGATCAAGTACATTTTTGGAAAAAAAATATGCTTGATACTAGTTCTTGATATATTATTTTTAACCATCATATTTTTATGCCTTTAAGTGAAATAACTGTCACAAAATATAGTTACAAGCCTTATCCTGGAATTTTCACCCACAAAGAAACTTTGAAGTCATTTATCTCAAAACTGTTAAGACTGCACTTGAACCGTTTTACTTCCAGGCCCCTCAATTGTAATTGTACTTTTATGCAACAGGCCCCAGGAAACGCTCTCGAAACCTTTGGCACTTACTCAAGAGATGGCAATGCGGGTGATAAATTTTTTTGTTTTTAATTTAATAGGAAGAATTGTATTATTTTGTGAAATATATAATGAAAATAATTATTTAAGTATCAAGGGCGTAAACTAATAAATTATTATTCAGGAATATCAAGTATCATTATCATGTTACGTAGTTTCCGTAGTTTTCATATGCACCCAACTAGATACGCAACCAAGAAAATATCAAGCAAGAACGAAGAACGACTGCTTTGCAGGGTGTTTTTGCTACCGTAAAAATCTGACATATATACATACAATATATTATATAATTTCCACATTTCGAAATTATTGAAGGAAGTATACTAATATTAGGCGTTTTTGATTGTACGATCGACTCTCAGAAAGTTGACATAGGGGAAATAAGCCATTAGGAAATATAAGGAAATATTCAACGGCTTTAATCTACCAGCGATTGCGTGTGCGCAGATTCTAAGGATTTTAATATTGAATTCTTCCGCGGAAACTATAAAGTAAAATTCTACGAATATAAATCACTAGCCGAAAAATTTGCGGCACTTTTGTCGCATAACATCTAGGGATTAACTTTCGGAATGATTATCGGCGTATATACTTCTCTTTGTTGCTTATATTAGCCATCGATTATTGACGGTGTTTTGATGGTATAATTTCACAATACAAATACAAAGTACTTAAAATGTGTTCTTGTATAATTATTTGAAATAAATTTGCTGAAGCCATTACTTCGATTACAAAGACTGTGTAACGTTTAGTTTTATAAGAATTTTTCAATGTGGACGTATAAAATAATTTATCACACATAAATCCACTGGCAATTATTTATATTAAAAAAGTCTAAAAATCATACCCTTGTAAAAATTGCTACCTTTTTAAAAAAAATATTCTTTCCATTGCTTTTTCTCATGGCACAAATCATTATCACATGTTAATTAATTCTTTTGTATTTGATAATAATACTCTGTAACTCACTAATACTGCTTTATTTGAACCATATGATTCGTAGTTCGGCTCTATTTTCGCCATTTACCCTCTTGTTATACTAAAGTATTTACGTAACTATAATATTTACGTCTGGAATAGCTCGCATCTATTCCAGAAGACCAAATGACATCATTGCATACCCCCTTGACAAAATTTCAATTCCCACAATTATTTTGATAACTTCAACAGAAAGACATCAAAATAACTAGTAATAATAACAAAACCATTGGTAATTTCGTGTTTCAATGTTGAAGTTACTAAGAATAATTGTGGGAAATTTAAATTTTGCCAAGGGGGTACATACATACAGGTGGGTTTAAGACAACTCGTAACCCTGACGACCGCCTGCAAATACCTTACTACGAGGTAAAACTTTTAAACACAATCTCAAAGTTAGGTTCGGCCTAGAATTACAAATGACGATCACCAAACTCCCCTGCAGAGTAACTTTTCAAGTTACTTCCGAACTCCCACCCCCAGCGGCTTGATCGTGCCGCTCTTATCAGAGATGAAAGGGTACAGAACCTCAGGTTCACACCCTAGTTGAGATGTAGGTTCCTAGTCCTAAGACAACTCGTGTGAACGCAGATATACTATACCGGTATGGAATGGTATCACTGAATGCGATTTCCTATAATATTACTGCTAGGACGTTGCCAAAACGGTGGGTTTTTATGCATACGTTTATTCCCCGATTATAAATGTTCACTGGCCGAATGTGTATGCTATTATCATATTATTAAATACTGTATTTAGTTTCTTGTATAATGCAGCAAGAGCTTTTGGAGTAAATAAAAGATCCTAATAGAAACATTAGTGTGGATATATTTATAGAAACATTTAATTGCCACACTGTATCAATATTTTTCTTTACTAGGGTTAATCGTTGGTTTCTTCTATCTTAATCTTAATAACACATAGTTCACCTGGTTCACGCGGTATTATCATAAAAATGATAACTTACTCATTACTCAAAACCGGATACACAATCTTAAGTTAAGAAGCTATCCTCACACTATGACAAATCAAAGAATAATCTAACTATAATTTAAAATTGGCGTCAATCCCGCGTTTTACGGCAACGGCTTGCGTCGAAAAACTTAACGCCGCGTCATACGGCTAAACTTTTGCGTCATGACGCCGAATGCCAAAACGAACAAATCTACCATTACATAGTTTCCCAGCTGGCAGGGTAACGTCTCTAAAACGTACTTTTGTAGTAATTTTTCGGTAAATGGCGTCGTGGTACCAAAATGATACGTGTATAATACGTTCCTTCCATAACGTAGAAACTACGTCATACGCTTCATACTCCTTTTATTACGTTGCAATAGTACCAATTTTGTACTTATGCACTGAGTAGATGCCATATTTATTATTAAATTAGTACAAAATACTCAGAAAATTAATGAAAATTTATATTTAAATTAATGGGCGGATTGTATGTAATTATTATTTAGCTAATCACTCATCTCTTTAGAATTTTTGATAAATTTATTAGTTTCCTTAGGTATAAGATTTTAAGAAGTAATATAATAAAAAGCACACTAATTGTGTATTTTTGTATACTAGTGTTCAAATCGAAGTTTGGTGGTGGGGTGGGTATGTACGCATCACGTGAGTCACTAAGGCCGCCAAGAGCCCTATTATTTTGCGAAAAATGCGAACACATGCATATCATTTAAATTTGGCGGCATAATAATGTAACGCTCTCCTTTTGTGATTGGTTGGCATCGAAGTCAAATGGAAATTGGCGTGATGCGCACGTGTGTATTCGATGATATTCTACAACATTCATCGATCATGTATTTTGTGCTCCAAATTTAACACATACGTTTATATTACTTTTTACCGTCTGGAAGTGTCGGTTAGTTTCACATATAAAGTTAAGTGTGTGTTTGTTATTGAGAAAATAAAACAGGTAAATATAATAATGAACTCTGCTACTATGAACATGAAACATAACCTAAAGTTTAGGTCCTAAACTCACTTACCACCGTATTTCTGTAAATTAAAAAACTGCCCTATTTTGTTTATTTTATTATTGTATTTAGTGTCTGGAGGGAATGTATACAATGTATTATGTAGAGTACTTTATAATAAAAGTTTTTCTTTACGAATACGTATTTTCTCTGACTTTTACGTATTAACGGAAAAATAACGTTATAAATACGTACTAGAATATAGTTTTTTGGGCGTTTAAACTACGTTCAAAACTTACGTCTTTGCGATGTGACATTAACACGTAATTTTTACGCGCTTATTACCTCTAATATTACGTAAACATTACGAAATATGCCACCTATTTTATACGTAAATAATGCGTCACTCTGCTAGCTGGATAATATCAGGTCTATTAAGTATTCCGACGCAGATATTTTGTCAAATTCAATAGGCATTTGTTAAATAAATGTTTAAAATAGACATTTTTTTTTGGGTCTTCTTGTAATCGTACTCATATTCGCAAAAGAGTTTCTGGCCGTGTGATACATAATGTTTTTTGGGGTTCTTAATTTTCTTAATTTTGAATTGAAAATAGAAAAGACATTTTGACACTAGGGAGTTGACAGTACAAGTTGGCACACATGTTACATACTTTAGTATTTTGACGTGTGCGAGAATAAATCTTGTTCTGCAATTTTTTTTCTAGTTTAATATCTATTTATCAATAATAACGCAATGAAGACACCCAGTTCATCTTAGCATGGTTGAACAGTAGCTTAATAACATTTATTACACGTCTGTCATGTGGAATCTAGTGTGGTCAACCTTTAGTGACATTTTTGCAGCTTTGAAGTACTGCAAAATGAGATTTTCTGGACGGAGGCAATAATATAATTTAAATAACAATAATTACATTTGTACGAAATCATTTTTAAAATGTATCGAATTTCGATCGACTTCAAAATCTATTCTTAATGGGTTGTGGCCACGACCGAAGACAGACCCCGCTGCATTAGAGAATGGTACATGTCGTCACCAAAAGCTGCGCGAAGTCTGGCGTCAATTACGCCCCCTTACCACTGTTTGTTACCTAGCAATGAGGCATCGGCTACTAATATTCGCTCAAAAATGAAGTTCCTTTACTCAAAAAAAAAAAATGGATTTCAAAATCAGTAATACCACGTTTGTATTTCCCGCCATGACAGAATAGGTAATACTGGTTCCGTGCGGCGCCAATAGATAGCGCAATGCAGATCCTATGATGGTGTCAAGTTTCCCATCTTTACTAGGGTTAATCGTTGGTTTCTTCTATCTTAATCTTAATAACACATAGTTCACCTGGTTCACGTGATATTATCATAAAGATGATAACTTACAAAAAACGCAGATTACTCAAAACCGCCCATACAGCACCTTTCATTGCAATTACATATTAAATACGTAACAATATTGCATTTACATTTCATTTTATTACGTATGAAATAACGTGTTAAATATGTAATTAATGAATATGTTTGATGTATTCAAGTGAAAATACATATATAATACATAGCAGGTATATTGCGCATATTATATAAATATATTAAAGATCAACATGTAGTTGATCATATTGACAAAAAATGTATTTAATCCGCCATCATCCGGTTGGGTGTTTGGTGCATTTAGGCGTAGTCACCGTAGCACAGTATTAGTGTTTAATCCAGTAGTGTCAAGAAAGGGAATATTTGTATCTGTTTTTGAAAGCTGCGCCAAGCAGGCAATAATGGAATGCGCCGTAAATCGCTGCGGCAATATGGCCGTTATTTGTATTTGTGCTGGCGTTTAACATATTTCTATAATTTAATTTTTTATTATATTTTAGATACTAAGGCAATTACAATTGCTTTGTTGTACGGAGATACAGCTCTAACTGTAACCTGTTCCATATCTGATTTACCTTCATTGGAAATTGTTAGGGTAAGTAAATCAGTCATTAAAACAATTTAATATTTTAAAAATTACTTTTGTTGTAGTGTTTCTTAGGCTTACCGTTCTTATTGTTACGTCTGTGTCTGGTTGCACTAAAAATTCTCCTGTTTCCAGTGCCTGACTCTTTTTATAATAAGTGAATTCTCTACAGCACTGCGATAACCTCATTTCTAACATATTTTGTTCTAGCGTGGTTTTTTGTTACGTCTGCATTGATTTGTGATAATAAAAATCTATTGTGCCCACTTTCTCTTTACAGTGACTGGATCTGAAAATTGCTGCGATAACCTCATTTTGTAACATTTTGTTTTGTTTGCAGCACGGATTTTATTGTATATCTGTGTTTGATTCGTTGACACTTGTAAATAAATATTTTTTGTGTGCACATTGCGTATTTTTACAATTTACCATTAATAATAATGATTTATTTTGCGAGAGGTAAACCCAATCACAAGAAAATACAATGTGCACATCCTGCAATACACATTACACCGTGTAAATTACATAAAATAATTACAATAATTCTTACGAGCAAGACTAATGTAAATTATATGCAAACTCTGTAATGTAATTTAAACTATTATGAATGTCACAAGCATCAAAGATTTTAGATTCTATTGAATACTTGCACATTGAAGAAATAGGGGATGTACGTAGAACATTGGTCCGATGTGAAAACAGTAGAAGATTACGTAGAGCAAGTGTGTATGCTTGCAATATTAAAATAAGTCTACTTGAAAGTCATGGACAAATCAGTTCTACCACGAACCAGGAAAATAAAAATTTAATAAAGCTAACAATTCTCCTTACATATAAAGTATTGAAATGGAAGTTATTTAAAAGACAACTACTATCCTCAACTACCCAAAGTAACCCTAAAAAAAAATAGTAATTATTTTCTAATGTATATTAATCAGTAGCTACTATATTTTTATAATCTGTTCTCGTTATTTTTAATAGTTGCATATGTTACAGAAAAAAAAGTCAATGGTATTTAGATTTCAACTTCTTCTTTATCCTTTTCTTTAATTGTATAAATAATTGTAGATTCTGCAATTTTACATTGTTTTTTTTTAAATACATTCTAGTTGCATCCGTTTATTTATGCACTATTATTTTTAATTGTTCTTTATTTTCTTATTTAAATTTAAACTTAAATGCCGCCATGATTTATCGAAGAAATGCACACTAATGACACCGCTCGGCCCGAGTCGTAAGTAAAGAATGCCGCTTTCATGCGCTGGGCAGGGTTGCGCGAGAAAAACTTAGACTCACAAACTTCAAGGTGCGACAGCTTTGACACTACTGCTATATACTATACTGTGACCGTAGTTTATATATCAATAGTATCCAGTGGCATCATTAACCTAAAACAACTTGATAGTTATAATCGCCGGTGATCAGATATTAAAATAGTTTTATTATATATGTGAAAAATAATTTATGTGAGTCAAAGGTTGATTTTGGATTTGTAATGATTAGAATTTCCATACGATTGTAACTGTACAATATTAATGCGTATTTAATTGTGAATGTGTTTTTTTTAGGTTAATTTTTCATATTCACACATTTGCAGATTTCATTTTATATTAATAATTTACATATCTCAAACTATTGTAGAGAGACTTTTTGAAATTGAAGGTGGGACAATCTACAGGATGCAATAAAAAACATTTTCAAAAGCATTGATGAAGGATGACATAGTTGGAAAGGAGCTCAAGGGAAAAAAAACATTTCGAAATTTTAAAACCCTTAATTTGATTATATTAGGTAAGTTGTAAAATGTTTATAGTATTCTATGTATAGTATTATAAATACTTTTCTATATTTGTAGCTGTTGCTCGATTGCATGATATAAATTCAACCGAAGAAATGATTACAAAACTCATGATTAATTGGATTGCTCTAGTTCCTACACGTCTTCACAGAATTGCGTGAGTAAATTATTATATTTATTTATCTAAATATTAATATTATAAAAATCGAATTATGACGTGCTTTTTTAAATGTAATTTTTATAAAACAGTTCTTCATTGGATTAATTGCATTGTTTTTTATCCAAATAATATTTCAACAAATGTTAAAAGATTTGAAAGATTCCTTGTGATAATATATTAATATAAACGTCTTCCTTTTTTACCTTTTATATTTCTATAATTAATAATATTACATATATTAAACATCCGATTTCTTGATTGTTTCAGAGACAAAGAGAAAAACCAAACTAATCATACTGTTCAATATCAAGAGTGATGAAGTGATATTAAAATACCACTATAAAATATAACTATAATATGTGTACCGTTAAAAATGTTATATCGAAATATGTTTTATAAAAATATACATGTTATATATATTTTTATAAAATTATAAATATTTAAAAATATATAAGTTAATAAGAAAATAATAAGTTTTATCTTGTTTTACTTTTGGATATATATTTTTTCCAGCAACCAACACAGAGCATCATATTATCTTTGTTTTAATTGGTGTTGAAAAAGATACTCTGTTGTAATACTATGTTGGATAGCCTACAGGAAACGCTCTGCATGTGTTTGAATAAATAACCTACATACAGAGTGTTCCAACATTTATTTTCCCACGTATTTACTCGGACCTCAATGGACACAAAGTTGCAATAAAATCCATTAATTGGAACTGGGACGATATTTGTATGTAAAATTCTGCCATTATAACCCCTTCGTATAATAGCCTGTTACTTGCTGGAAAAATTGGGGTACAATTTAAAAAAAAACAAAGTGGAAGAGAGGGAAAACGGCTATTTATACGAGGAGAGTTCTAATGACAGAAGTTTATGTACTATATCGTCCCCATTTCCATTGGATTTTACTGCAACTCTTTATCTCCATTAGTTTTCGAGTAAATACGTGGGAAAGTAAATGTGGGACATTCTGTATACAGTTTAGATACGTATTTGCAATGTTAGAGATACGTATTAAATATATAATTTACGTATTGAACACGTATCTGGTATGTAAGGTAAATTACGTTTCAGATACGTACCAATCGCGGACATTTATCGGTATTAAATACGTATTTAATACATAATCGATATGAACAGCTATGTGTCTGCTATGTAGCAATATTTCAAGTTTTATGTATCTGCTATGTATTTGAAGTGTAAAATGCTGTACGGGCGGATACACAGTTAAGAAACTATCCTCACACTATGACAAATCAAAGAATAATTTAACTAAAATTTAAAATTGGCGTCAATCCCGCGTTTTACGGCAACGGCTTGCGTCGAAAAACTTAACGCCGCGTCATACGGCTAAACTTTTGCGTCATGACGCCGAATGCCAAAACGAACAAATCTACCATTACATAGTTTATGTGCAGTAAAGGCGTTAATTATTTTATTTTCATCGAGATTGATTTTTTTTTCTGAACGGGGTAATCAAAATAAACTTTGTCTTTCCGCTTTAAGTAAATATTTATTCAAATAATGCGCAATGGTATAATTAAATATGTGTAAAATATCCGTGTAAGATGGTGGCATCACTTAATGTCGCAGAGGAGTGCCACTCCCCTTAGAACCCAATGTTCCGGCGGTTTCACGCTGTCCAGCCACAGAGGCGTGATGTAGTTTAGGTCCGTGCGTCTCGCCTTCTTATAAACGGGGCACTGCGAACACACAGAATCCAGATTCGACAATCGCCACGGCCGTTTCACTATACCACCCACTTACCGTATAAAGTTTGGGATCTTTGGGCGCCACCGAGTTGATGGCGTATATGTGGACCGACCGGAAGCAGGGTGTACAGCACCTTATTGATGGATTCCGCGAGACGTGAATGCCTGCGATCCCATCCTGCCCCGTCCAAATACAGGCCGTAAACGAACACTCCCTCCGTGGGTCCCTGCTTTATCTCTTCGCGCGTATTCTTGCTGACCTCGTTGTGCAGGGAACACTGATCCAGAGCCCAGCCTTTATGAGCTCGGGCTATTTCCTGTCGCATCGCCGTAAGAAATCCTAGCAACAAAAATAAACTTTGCTTTTTTTATGTTCAACTTCTATAATATATTCAAAAATTTTTCCAATACCTAACCTTAACACGAGAAAAACAAAAGAAAATTACCTCATATTCTAACGAAAATCTTAGAGATAAGTTGGCAAATTTCCGCAGAAAGTTTACGAAACAATTCTTAGATTTTCCGAGAAAATTTAATCATTGAAAGAAATAGCAGAACTTATTTTTCGACTAGAAGAAGTATGAGCAGTTGAAGTGGCTCATTTTACTGATTTAGTTTTTATTCACACCAGGTACAAGAAATATATAATTTACCACATATAAACTTATTTGTAAAGAAATTATTTGCGCAAAAATCACCTCAAATTGAAATAATATAAAAAAAAAATAATAAAACAATTTCAACTTTATAAGATGAGATTGGACAATATTATTTCAGGAAAGTATTAAGGTAAGGATGAATGATTTTCCAAGAGAATATTTCAGGAATAAGGCGGCTGATTTTCGAAGAAACATATTCCAATAAAGGATGACTGCTTGTATGTGGCAAACTTCTCCTAGACCCCTCATCACAAACTGCACTAAACTGGACGTACGTTTCGATAGCAAAGCTATCATCATCAGCAGAAACACTGCTGGACTACTCTTATGATTCTTTATAAATGTTTTTACTGGAGTTGGATCATCTCTTGACGATTCTATATTATTAATACATTCCTCAAGGAAAGACTTGTTTAAGTCTAGCTTTCCTTACATAAATTTAAAGAACACGTTCTGTTTTCCATGATACCTACATTATTTATCCGAAAATTACTACCAATTTAGAAAGAAAAAAGATTATTACTGTCAGTATAGTTAATAACAAAAGACTCAGTTGCATCAAGTGCATGTCCATGCTATTATAAGATCGTTTAATTTAATTTTAACAAATTATTTTTCGTTGATTGTTGAACTCTATTAAAAGATAATCAGAAATTAGCAAAAATTGTACTAGGTGGTCAAAGCATCCTTAAACATATGGAAACATACGATTTTGGACTGATTCCAAAGACCACATTCAAAGATACGCGATGACCACCTCATATCGCAGCTTCTCCACCTTACATTCGTGACCATTTTCGTACTACGGCGCAGTCGAAGAGTGGAGTGGTACTTGCGTGTTCGCGTCCGTTCATACACACATAGTTTTATAAGACATACATACATACATAGTATAGGCTTCGCGGAATACTTTCCACGCGCGCTGTAATGTAGCTAAGGTTTGTACGGAGGAATAGCTGTCATTCCGTCGTAATTATACCGTAGCCGGACCTCGTCTTTTAATTGCGTATAATGTCCGGATTTCGATGCCGCCGTGTACGTATTTAGAACGTTGGTCGGCTCTTACTTTACCCGGGAGTAAACATTGATGGTCGAACAGGAATTTTTATGGCCGAATCAGATTCGTCTCGCGCATAGAAATGTCCCCCATCGGCCCCCACGTCGCAAGGGGTGATGGATGGGTTCAAATATACAGGGTGTATCAAATATAGAGGTAAATATAATAATATGTAGCAGCCATAATCATATACGATCAAAAAATCTTAATGCACAGGGGGTCTATCTGTAAGCATTAACGAGAAAAAAAAGTATTTTATAAATGGGAACACTGATCCAGAGCCCAGCCTTTATGAGCTCGGGCTATTTCCTGTCGCATCGCCGTAAGAAATCCTAGCAATAAAAAAAAAAAACTAGTTTCCTTACGAGTTGTATCAACGTTTAGCTCCATTCAATAGTAGCGTTCTTTTTACAGCTCGTCCCACTTCATTTATCTCTCTAGAGAATTGATATTTATCTGAGATGATATCGACTAAAAGAACGCATTACACCGTATTCAATATTTTATAATTCGTAAAATTGTCACTGTGTGGCGTGGTAAGATGTGTTGTTTATGTTAAGATTGTCAAAGACCCTTAAAGGCTATTTGCACCGGTTATACGTAAGCTTAACTTAAGACTTAAGTAGATCCTAAACTATAAATTCGTTTTGCACCGTTGTTTAAGCACCAGTTAAGTGTTACTCAAAATAAGCCGAAGATTTGCCCGGCTTAAGGTCCAGTTAACCTCACTTTTCAACCTTTCGTTTCAAATGACATGTGTTGCGGCAAGTGAAAGAAGACTTTTATTTGTTGTATTACGGTGCTTTCGAGGTGTTTTATTTATTGTTGTGGGAATATTTATTTTTGTACATTTTTGAAACAAAATGGCACGTAATATCTTAATAAATAACATAATGTTTCGAGATGATGATGAATTGGACGAGTTAAATATAATTTTTCGTGGTATACCTAAATAAGTAAATGAAAGGGCAGAATATTTTCATACGTTTGACGAACTTACATATTTCCGGCGATTTAAGGTAACCAAATGTACAGCATTATTTATACTAAACCTGATTGAAGCTGAAATTGAATATCCTTGATGTGTGAGTAGGTATAAAAAATAATTTTAAGTTTACTATGTAACCTAAGACGAAATAACCATTCCTGTTATGTTTTATCTAATTAAACAACAAATTTTCAGCAATAATAGTGTTGCTTTTATGAATCAGCTGTTAATATTCCTGAGACTGTGTGCAACAGGGTCTCACCTTTCATGTATTGGAGATTTTGGCGGTACCCATTTGTCTACAGTCACCATGCATACTAGGAGAGTTGCTAGGGCTTTGGCTCGTCTAACAACGCAACACAAAACCACACACAATACAACAATAATAAAACTCGAATCAAGAATTAAAAGTCAACATGCTCCTTCTTTCTGTGTGTTTCTGTCAAAAACTGTTCGTTACCTTGATTACAAGTCACTTTCACACTGTCTGACACTGTTGCCATCCGTTTTCAATACTTAGCTAAGCTTTATTCCTAGTTTCGACGGTGCAAAACATATTCACCTTAAGGTTCACCTCAAGCTGAGCCTCTACTTAACTAAGTTTGCTATTAGGGAAAACTGAAAGTAGTCAAAGTTAACCTCAAATTTTCAGTCTCTATTCCATATTAAAAGAGTACATTATAGAAGTGTGATATAATGCATAAAGAAAATTTAATAATTGTTCGTTTTACAGTTGCTTTCAATATCAAAATTAACCTATACCATACGCAACAGGCATAGAAAGCTCAAACAACTTCGTAATATGTAAAATCAAGTTGATAGAAACACGTTTTACAGTTATTTGCACCGGTTTGCTTTCCAATCACAATTGACAAACGAAAAACTGACAAAAATAAAGGGTTATAGAAAAAAAAACGAGGTTATACTTGTTATTGGTATCCCCTCCACCCAACTGAGTTTTTACACTCACTACAGCACACCCTTGCGAGGTTGTGTGATAGCGGTAAGGGAGGAGGTAAAAGTCTCAGATAAATCTCAAAGTGAGTCGTTTAAAAAGAACTGGGTTTTTAGCAAAATATCTCTAGTGAGTTGAGATTATCTGAGATTTTTTGTAAAAAGAACGCTACTAATAGCGTAAGCTTAGCAACTTTTAGTAACATTTGATTTTGCTAGTATTGATTTTTATAGTACTGTGTGGTAGTATTTAGCGACGTAGATTTGTTTTTATAAATGTTTGTTTCTCTTTACGTTCTATTTTCTATTTGGCTAAACTAATTTAATTTAGATTTCATAATAAAATAATAAAAATATTAAATATAGGGTACCTACCCGATTTAATTTACTTTAGATACTTATTAATGTGTATTGATAATTAGAATCATATAATTAGAATCTTCACTTATGTAAAAAAAAACCTCATTAACAAAAAAAAAATACTTTTGAGAGCGTTTGAACAATTTATTCAGCGAAGACTAAACTCCTATGACATATGCAATTACTATTACAAATCTCATTATTGTTTATTATAAATTATAACATATTGTAGAGCGCGCCTACTTTTAAACTTTGAATTTAATTTGCCTACTGTCCTAGCAGATGGCGTCACCTCTTTAGAGCACAGATCACGTAGATAATGGGACTGCTCATAGAGGATGCTATTGTATGCCGGGTCAATTCGAAATTTCTGGTTGCGAATTCACTGGAAAGATCAGGAAAAAGGTAGATTTTTCCAGAACCAACCGCGTCAGATATAAACACGTATGTGTACGGAGACGAGTTAGTCAATTTTGCTTTAACTTTTCCCTTTTATTTGCGGACTTAGCGTCAGTAAGCTCTTGGTGCTTCGTTATTAAATTTTGTATGCTTCGGTACTTCAACCGAGCCTTGGCGCCCATTTACAGAGATTTAAACCTATACCCTAAGATAGCCCACTCCTATCTCAATTGAACTACACTGACGGTGTGGCTCAATGGAGACTTTTTCTTTGCTATTGTTCCGGTGTTATTGTGGTTCTAGAATTCTGATTATACCTAATTAACACCTTATTTCACATTCGCTTACTTTTACAAACCTTGGTCAACATTTACTAACAATTGAATCTTTTTTATTTATCTTATTGACGAAATACCCATTGGGGACACCTTATACAGGGTCTGCGCATTATTAAAATTCCATGTTATGCAGGGACGGCACATTGTTAAAATTACTTACTATACAGGGTATTCCACGTAACTGGTTCATTAAAAGTTTATGATGTTCTATTATTTACTTATATTTGAGATTTTGGCACCAGTATCTGTTCGATTGTGAACTATAAATGCAAAATACCTTAAACCAAAATATCACTTCTCGGTTGACCGGAAATGGATGTCAACTTTGTTATTTTAAATGGAATGATATAATTTTTTATTCATTTTTGGATTCTACAACTATAAATACGTCAGTTCATAGCTATTCTATAGCTACATGTTGCCGTTTTTGAGTTATTTAAGTTTTTCTTTTTTTTTAGTCATAATCATTGCATCATTGAGAAATTAATATCTCGGTTAATACTGCAAAGTAGAGACTCCAAATTTGCTATGTTATGAATGTAGATATAACTCTAGAAACGGTAAGCACACTTTACATTCTAACATACAGGGTGTTCAAAACTGAGGAACAAAGTGACATATTTTCAAATGCAGAAACTCATTTTTTTAAATAGAACACCCTGTATTTTAATTCGGAATTAGGAAGTAAATATCATTCCCTATCACTTTAATGAGCATTTCCTATACCTATCGTTAATAGATTTTGAGATATGAGCGACTTTTGTTAAACAGACTAATTGTAAGTAGCCCTATCTTTAAATGTTTGTAGCTGGCTCTGAAATGGATTCACGTCAAATTCATGTATTATTTTTGAATAACCATACAAGAATGTCTGTTCGAATAGTCATTTCTATTAATATTGCGTTGTACGAAAGTGTAATTTACAATGATATACTATAAACACTTTTGGTTAGTCAATGAATTGACATTAAATCCCATTCAGAGCCAGCTACAAACACGCAAAGATAGGGCTACTTAGTCTATTTAACAAAAAGATCGCTCATATCTCAAAATCTATTAAAGATAGGTATAGGGAATGCTGATATAAAGCGATAGGGATGATAATTTACTTCCTAATTCCGAATTAAAGTACAGGGTGTTTCTATAAAAAAAATGAGTTTTCTGCATTTGAAAATATGTCACTTTGTTCCTCAGTTTTGAACACCCTGTATGTTAGAATGTAAAGTGTGCTTACCGTTTCTTAAAGTAATATCTACATTCATAACATAGCAAATTTGGAGTCTCTACTTGCAGTATTAACCGAGATATTAATTTCTCAATGATGCATTGATTATGACTAAAAAAAAAGAAAAACTTAAATAACTCAAAAACGGCAACATGTAGCTATAGGAATAGCTAATGAAAACTGACGTATTTATAGTTGTAGAATCCAAAAATGAATAAAAAGTTAGATCATTCTATTTAAAATAACAAAGTTGACATCCATTTCCGGTCAACCGGAAGTGATATTTTGGTTAAGGTATTTTGCATTTATAGTTCCAATCGAACAGATAATGGTGCCAAAATCTCAAATATTAGTAAATAATAGAACATCATAAACTTTTAATGAACCAGTTACGTGGAATACCCTCTACAGTGTCAACCCAAATTTGTTGTACCTTTATAATTTAACTTTGTTCTATTTATGTGCGAGTTTTATTACCTTTATTACAACGTTTTATCGGAATTGGAATTAACGAACCTTGGCCAACTTTATTTTAACTTTTCCCTTTTATCAGCGGACTTCGTATTAATAAGCGCTTTGTTATTAAATTTTGTATGCTTCGGTACTTTAGCCCAGCTTTGGTGCCCATTTACCGAGATTTAAACCTATACCTTAAGATAGCTCACCCCCATCACCATTGAGCTACGCCGTCAGTATATTGCTCTTGCTACCGCAGATACACAATGTTACCGGGAATTTAGCCCCCCTTGCCGCAGCTGTTGAGCGAAGAATTACGATTTCGAGTCGACAAGAGGTAAATGATCTACTGAATTAGCCGCAGGTCACGCTATTCGTTTCGGTTGTGTTTAGGTTAGGCGATCAAGATTTTTACTAACTTTAGGTTTAGTTTTGTAATTGAATTGTCATTTATTTTTTATTTATATCAGCGGTTATTTACACCTATTTAGATGTGCTAAAGACTAAGAGCCCCTCATGTAAAATTCCCACGAATCGCTACCGGTTTTGGGATTGCCGATTAGTTAGATAGTTCGTTTCAGTTAGAACAATAGAACAGTATTTTCGCAGAAAACAATAAGTAATACCTATTTTATTTCTTTTTTTCTTGGTTTTTGTACAATTTACAATTTTTACATTTATTTATATACTTGAAAAAGCTTCTCAATAAAGCGAAACGTCGTACTCATTCATGTTTTTAATATTGACGACCTAAAAACCAAGAAAAAAAGAAATAAAATATTATATACATGGTCAAGATTTGAAGTTTTAAAAATAAGTAATACCGGTGTACCACAGGGGTTAGTGCTAGGTCCCCTATTATTTTTAATATTTGCAAATGATCTTTATCATAATTTCAATAAAAGTGAAGTCTGTCAATTTGCCGATGATACTTCAACTGTTTTTTTCCGCGGAAGTATTATCTGAACTATCTGCAAAAGGTACTGACTGTGCCAATTCAATGCTAAGGTGGACGCAACGGAACTGTTTAATATTGAATGTTGAGAAAACAAATTTGATTGTTTTTGACTGTCACAAACGGAGTGATTCTTCGCTACTTCTGCGTATGAATGGACTGTCGGTGCTGGAATGTGCTACTTCAAAATTTCTGGGATGCGTGCTGGATAAGACCTTACCATGGGCTGAACATATAGGTTATATTTGTGGGTCGGTCGCATCATCTATATTTGCCTTTCTACACTGAGAGAACAAAATGTGTTAAGTTAACAAAAAAATTGTCTATCCAACAAAAACATTTGGTTAAATATAGTCAAACAAAATTTTTTGTCAAGGTAACAAAATGTGATTGTTACTATAATTGTGTAGATTAGACAATATTTTTAGCATTGTCTTAACAATCAAGGTAATTTTGATCTGAATCTTTGAAATTGTTCAGGCAACAAGTGCCTTGGGTTAAACAAACAGTTATTTTATGTTAAGTTTACCAAAAGAATTGATTAACATTAAAATTAGAAGTTGTTAGGTTAACTATTTACTTTTGTTTGTAGTAAATATGTACTGTTGTTAAATCAACGAAATAGGAATGTTGTTCCTATAAAAACAAATACTCTCTTCAACCAAAAAAATGTATTCATTAAATATGATTTTTGGTTAAATAATGATAGTCGTTTTGGTATGGAATAATCCTCGTATATTGCGTTATACTGTACCTGTACATTTAGTTACACTTATACAGATGCATATTGTGGTTGTTCAAGCGAAAATTATTAAGTTCAAATTGATAATTTCCTAATACCTTAGCTTAAATATTCAAATGATCAGCCGAATCATTTTTATGTCGCGTGATATTAGCTATTAATTTTAAACTCTATCATCAAAATGTAATTCAGCAGATTACTTGAATTTTAATCTCAAGTATTACAAAACCATAATTTTGAACTTAATGAACTTCGACTTGTACAACGATCTACCGATATAATTGCAATATATATATATACACTAAATATAAATATAATCTTATATGTAAAAACATACCCTTTAGCTGTTTGTATTGTTTTCTACAGACTGGACAAGAAAACATAACAACTACAAATTCGAAATGATAACTAGCTATAGTACAACTTTAAGAACAAACGAATATAATAGTCAAAATCTGAGGTCAGCAATCAAAGTATCCACAGCCGGTATCCTTTTGTCCCAAGGTGTGTTTATTTTTATAAAAATATTTTTGTAAAAAAAAGCCACAATTGTTCACATTCTAATGGATATTGAAGATGCAATGCATGATAAGTTTTAAAACATATGTTGATACACTTCAAGACAGATTTCACTTTATATATATTATCGTCTATCACCATATAACAAGAACCCATTTCTTGCAGCGACGCTCCTAGTACCAATACAAAAGGTTGCACTGTTAAGCCATATCGTGCAGCTCGTTGTTTGTTTTCCTCAATTTGGATATATATGTCAGATGCAGTCTGAAAAAGATTCACAAATTTAGAAAAAAAAACTCATTATTAGATTAATGACAAGTAAACCAACCTTCACATGCTTTATAAAACTGTCTCGGCACTCGCCAATTGACGGTTTCCAGTTGCTACCCTTATGTCGTATCCGTGTTGTTGGCAGGAGCAATGTCGCTAGAATATATAGTTGTAATATAATTCGCGAATCTGAAACAAATATGTAATTAAGTTCAAGCTTACAATTTGTTGGTAAACACAACTCAATTAAAACAAATTAATTTACCTTCTGATACAGTTTCTTCTAGTGCATTTATTAGTTCTGCGCGATCTTTTTGATTTGGCCTTTTTACCAGACAAATATTTCTAAAGCAGTCAGTCCAATTTGCTAATAACGAGTTGCCGGTCGCAAATTCATTGTTGAAGTCATCTTCAATCTAAAAAAAGTTTATCATTTTATACATGACTAATCTTTAGGAAATGTATCAAATATCACGTCCATTACGAGATATAAAGCGTTCAATCGGTGGCTTAAACTTACAAGATCTTGGGCATTATTAAGTTTTAAGATCGGCCACTCTTTAAAGTATTCCGTCAAGGTTTTCTTATCATTGGATTTTCGCTCATTATAAGTAGCACGCCAGTGGTGAAGCACTTCGGCCCATGGCTCACTGTTATTTTGTAGCCATTCTTTACTGTCCCGTTGTTCCTCTAAAATTGCCAGAAATTCTATACCGGACAGTACTACAGTACATTGCGTGAGCTAGATTTTTCATACTAGATTTTAATATTGAGTTCTTAAAATAAAATACATCAATCAATAAATTAGAGTAATTATGTATGTAAATTAAAGGTAAATTACTCTTGGAATCTCAATATATATATCAGAATCTAATATGGAAAATCTAGTACAAAAAGGGTATGCATTTAGCTTCTTGTACAAAATTAATATAAACTGAACAATGTAAATAACTATCCGCAATTTTACGGTGTCATCGTATTACACCTATATAAATCATACCTACCTTGAAAAACTGGAACCAGTTCCTCAAGTCCCCAATTCTTCAATTTCCCAGCAACATCCATATCTTTATTAGGACGCACTCACTCTAACTGCTGATTGATATAATTATTATCGCAAACAACCCCGAAACACAGAACATCTAATTCTTATTGCGCAGCTACACTTGCATATATAGCCATAGGTAAAAACATTATGACTTTCCGCAACTATTTATTAGATAAAACATGAATTAACTTTGGATTAAATGATAAGAACAAATTATAAATTACAAGATTTTAATTCAAAAAATATTTCCATTAAAAGATGCCCGACAACAGAAGTACATATATTCGTGGATATTTCATTTTAACCTCCATTAGGATCAAGTTTTATAGGTTGTTTAGTGTTTTAGGCGCAGGAATGATTATTATATAGATTTTCTTTTTTGAACTGTTACATTAATAATTTCTTTTACCTCTTCAAACTGCCAATTTAAAAGAAACGGATGCATAAAGGCATATGTATGTTTGTAACCTAAGGTTACTACCGTAGAAATAAGAGATAAGTACATAGTGTTGTCTTGGATACTTTTCTGTCATGTTAATGCACATTTTGTTTCGTTTAACAATACATAACAGATCATGCTATGCATTTACATTAACAAAGTGAATTTGTTAAGTAAATATTTAATGTTTGTCAATATATGCTAGTGTAAAGTTTTCCTTCAACAATTATGACTTGGTCAATATAACCAAATATTTTTAATTCAATGAAACGAAATATTTTGTTGCTCTTCGTGTTAACAAATGGTATGTTGTTGGGCTAACAAAATATTATCAATCATTTTTTGCAGTTGTTGTAACCTTTTATTTTGCTCGATTTGATTAAAAAAGTTGTTGATATAACAATATTTTTTCAACAAAATGGTTTTTGTTAATTTAATGCATTTTGTTCTCTCAGTGTAGTACTTAAATCTAATGTGACAACCGAGGTAGTTATTACTTATTATAAATCATGCATCGAATCACGGCTGAGATATGGGGTAGATCAATAAAGTTTAAAAGATTGTTTACTATTCAAAAAAAGGCCCTGCACGCTATTTTCAACCTGAGTAGCAGGGAATCATGTAGGGAACATTTCAGGAGTAATGGTATTCTGCCGTTGGCTTGTTTGTATATATATGAATGTGTTGTATATACACACAGAAATTTAACTGATTTTGCTGCAAATGGCCATTTCAATTCGGCATACGCAACGCGAGGTATCGGTAATCTTAGTATACCATCACATAAAACGGCACAGTTTGAGCGGTCTCCCCTTTATAACAATATAAACATTTATAATAATCTACCACCGGACTTGAGGCTCGCGTACAGCACCCCAACTTTAAAAAAAAGTTAAAAACGTACCTTATAGACAAGTGCTATTACAGCATAAATGAATTCCATGTGAACTAATAATTTGTGTACTGTTTTTATTATTATATTTACTATGTTTGATTTTATTGTATTGAATGTTTGTACATGACAAGGCACATATTTGCTTTTGTAAATCCGCATGCCAAATGAATTATTATTATTATTATCTATTACCTTGCGGATTAAAGAATCCGGTCATCCAGAACGCCGGCGGTTTAACCACGAAACACCAACTTCTAAACTGCTCGTTCCTCTCCAGCAACTCAGTAAACCAAAAACCCAGCGTACTCGAGTCCCAAGAGGATCTCTTCCAGAGATTCGGCACCAGAGCGTCGTAGATATTGTCCAGGGCGTCTCTCAGATTCTGAAACGTTAAATACCTACTGTTAATACGTACGCCGATAGACTCACGGCCATATCGTCACTTCGCTCATTATGATGGTCCCTTCGATGGCCAATAGCAGATCTTTCAGTGTTTGCCTCACGATCACCAATACTTTTTGCATCCTGTCTATCTCCTGCCTCAAGAAGATATTGAGCGGATTCAGAAGGCCCATGAGTTTCAACCTTTTCGAGAAAGTGAGTCATGCGTCAATACATGGATATATTATGTAATATTTACCTATCTTTGACTTCGTACGGATCGTAGTCGCTCGGCAACTTAGATAACATGTCGTTGGTCAATCGCGTGACTACGGCTTCTCTTGTCTCACCACCGCCAGCTGATGATTCCTTCGGTTGAATGGACATGATCGTGAAGAGCATATGTGTTGTCGTGTTGGTTTGATATCTGCGCGTAAATTAACCACACTCAATTTATAACCAGCATTTATTACTTACGTAACATGTTTGATTTTAATGAATTTATTTGTAATTGTTTCATTCCAAATAAACGCCGAATTATTATTATTATTAAACACACGAAATGGAATAATTTGTGCAACAGTTTTAAATATGTATTCGTAAATGACAAGTATTGACAAGTCTGTCAACTAATCATATCAAAACCAAAATAATGGCGTCCAAAAAGCGGTAATGGCGGCGATTGACGCTACTGATATTTCCTATAAGTACTGTCATTGTTTATATACATAATAGTTAGTCAACCTTATGGACAAAATAGTTAACGGATTTTTGAACATTTTGGACAAAAGCGGTAGATGGCAGCACGCCGTTGATGTCCGTCTCGATTTAAATATAACCTTTATAGTTAGACTACTACATACAAGATGGCCCTCTTACATGTCGGTAAAATATTATTTAATTGCAATAGTTACCTCGTAAGTTGTAGGCAGATTGTAGGTGAGGCCCGGGGAAAGGAGAGGGTGGATAGACGATGACGCTGTGATGACGCGCCACACGATAATTCTCGTGTTTACATTGAAATGTTTGTTTTATTAGGAAGAATAAATATTTAGTTTGATAATATATAATTGTTATTTTTTTACCATTTTACTTTACTTTTTTTTTAATTTCTCATTTAATGTTATGCTCTATATATGTGTGTAGTTCTAAGTTTTGTGTTATATTTATATAATATTTTTTATTTGATTTACTTATGTTTACTATTGCATAATAGTAGAAATTCGTTTTTCATTATAAAAGTAAACATGTAGTTTGAGAGTACAAATTTATATTTACATATATGCACCACGTTACTTATTAGGTTTGTTTGTTTGTCTGATCTAAGCAGATCCATGGAATTTTATCCGTTTGTTGTATTTTAGAGCATGATTTGTGCGTGTTTGTTTGGAGCAAGCAATCCAGGTCACATCCTCTTTCTGCTCGCGATCCGACGTCCGAGCAATTACGAGCAATTTGTGCAACATAACCTAATCGCGCTAACACCGTGTTATAAACTGTCGTTTGTAAATGTAATCCGATTTATACCTGCATCAATTATGCACGATATGGATAATATAATGATACCAATGTGATTGATGTAAAGAACGATCATTATATTTTAAAAACTTCACTTGGTAGGTACATAAATACTAGTATATGATGCATTTTTATTGTAGTCTAGATTCATTAGTTTGAAAAATTACTTTTACTTTTCCTATTCATAATAGCTGTGACAATAAGTAAATAATAATATTAAGGTTATATGCAATCGAGGGCGTTTGTTTGTACCATCTTTAAATCCAACTCTGAGACGCTCTCAAGTTACTCTGATGACGTCAGTTAGATACTGCTCCAAGCACACAAACAAACAAAGCTATTAAAAACAGCATACATAATGACGCGTTCGCGCTCTTTCTCTTGATTGGCTGAAAAGTTACGATGTAACCTTGTATATACGGATGTTGCCCCCAAAGGTTACCTCCTAACTTTTCAGCCGCTCAAGAGAAAGAGCGCGAATGTGTCATCATGTATGGTGTTTTAATAAGTAAAGTGGTGTATACTTATATGTAAAAATAAATGGCGATTTGTACCCCCAAACTACATATTTTTATCATTATATAAAAAACGAATTTCTATTATTATGTAATAGTACACATAAGTAAATCAAGTAAAAAATATTTTGTAAATATAAGAAAAACTATATAAATTTCCCGCCTTTACACCATTTGAAGTTAGCGACAGTACCGCTATACACGGGAGAAGCGAAGATAGCAATAGGGAGAGGAGGAGAAGAAGGTTTTCGTATATACGTTCGAACGAAAAACCCGCGTTTTATTAAAATTTTAAGTATAAAAAGGCCATCGAACTACAGATTATATATTATCAAACTAAATACTTATTCTTCTTAATAAAACAAACATTTTTCTGATTATTATATAATCATAAATATAAGTAAATTAAGTTAACAAAACAACTTATTAATTTAAAAACTAAGAAAATAAAAATTGAGAAGTAGATTTATGTTTTTTTTTTCTCGGCAAATTTGCGTCCTTTTAGATTTAACTTTTCTCTTTTCAGTGATTTTTGTTTTAAGTTTAAATATTTTATTCTTAAAAGAAAAAACCTCAATTTAGAAAATTGTTCAATTAATGTTTTGTCAACAAGAACGTGCCTTGCAATATACTTTCAATTTCTTTATATTTATAACAGAATACCTCAGAATTCTAATCTTCTAATGTAAACAAACACGAGAATTATCGCGAGGTGCGTCATCACAGCGTCACATGCATCCACCCTCCCTTTCCCCCAGGCCACACAATTCGCCAATGCCAGTAAATCACCGATACGGATTCCGTCGTTTCCGCAGATGGATAAAACACAGAAATCTGTCTCTCACTCTGACCGAGATACCTGTTATATTTATCACGTTTTCAAATCAATTTACATTCACCGATAGAGTGCACCACTTCCCTGAGCAATACTTTATTTTTCCGAAAATGCATTACGTTGACTAACTAGATATATTTAAACAATGGTATTATAAAACACCCAAAATAGAATTTATGGAATTAATTTGTACAACAGTTTTAAATATGTATTCGTAAATGACAAGTACAAAAGTACAAAAACGGTAATGGCGGCGATTGACGCTAGTGATATTTCCTATATTATGATTTAGTTAGCACAGAAACAGTTGGCACGTATGACAGATAGTTTGAGAGGCTTACTTGTATTATGTACGATACTTACGTGATATCGGCGTTCGAATGAAGTCCGTAGGCTTGCGGTGGATCGATCGTTGAGAATTTATCAATTGTCTCCAGATACTCGGCAACATTCTTAAACCTGATGATCTTGTAACCCTTGTAAAACTGGAAATCCTCCTGGAACATGTTCTCGTTGAACCAGACCTGGCGAAGGTGTTCAGCAGTCTCTTGTCGTAGTCGTCGTCACACGGCCGCCGTATTGCACCTCCCCGATCATATATCGGACGGTGGTCCAACTGATACCGCGCTTAGGATCGATCTCGTCCAATTGTTCTGCACGAACATGCAGCTGGCCAACCAGTCGGCCGAATTGAACTCATACGGGATGTTCCAGCCGAGCGGCCCAAACTTCCTCCGCTCCTGGACGACGGTGTGCAGGAAAGAGATCGCGTACACCATCGGGATGTACTGCGGCAGGTCCGAGTATTCCAGCATGTCTTGGTTCATGGAGGTGTACGTCCTCAACAGTCCGGCCCTTATACCAGATGGCGGCTCGTTAGTGAATTTGATGCACAACTGCAGCAAGCTGATGGGGAAGTCGTCGTGCACCTCCGTCGTCATCCAGAGCCTGAAGTCCGGGTGGACGCTACCGAAGCCGCGTTCCAGTTCCAAAAATATCCCCAGCACCTCCTGCATGTAGTCCAAGCCCAGATGGCAGTTCTGCATCAGCGCCCAGAAACCCTCCGACATCGCGCTGGTCAACAATTTGCGCGCGTGGATCTCCTGTCCTTGTCCCATCGATATCGCTTTGCACTTGTTCTCCATGCGTTTGGCGAGCATCTCGATGTAGGGCGTCGGATCGGAACCGATGCTCAGGAAGCAGGCCATCGGCGTCAGCGCTCTGCTCTCCGACAGCATCATCTCGTAATTCAAAATCACCGGCTCAGCGAACTTATTGCCCAGCGCGGAGGCGATGTACTTGCGACTCTGAGTGACCGTGCGATCCGGACACCAAGCACTATTCGACAGCAGTTTTGGTGAGAGGTAGCCGTGTTAGCAGAATGACGTTTAATACACGTCGATATTACGTCTATTACGTGATATAGACGTTTATTAAGCGTCACGTTACTCCGCTACTTGGTTAGGTACTTACCGTATCATCAATAGTTTCCTAAAAGTGTCCAAGCTGTTATAACCGTCTGGTATGGTGGCTTCCTCTGGGGCGTCCTTATCAAACCATTGCTTCCACGTCTTATCGTTGGCAGTAACCTACATGATAAAAATATAATAATAGATTTCTTATTACCCAACGGTTTACCATTTACAGGATAACAATACAAATCATAGGTACACTGGTATACAGGATATTCCACGTAACTGGTTCATTAAAAGTTTATGGTGTTCTATTATTTACTTATATTTGAGATTTTGGCATCAGTATCTGTTCGATTGGAACTATAAATGTAAAATACCTTCACCAAAATATCACTTCCGGTTGACCGGAAATGGATGTCAACTTTCTTATTTTAAATAGAATGATCTAATTTTTTATTCATTTTTGGATTCTACAACTATAAATACGTCAGTTTTCATTAGCTATTCCTATAGCTACATGTTGCCGTTTTTGAGTTATTTAAGTTTTTCTTTTTTTTAGTCATAATCATTGCATCATTGAGAAATTAATATCTCGGTTAATACTGCAAGTAGAGACTCCAAATTTGCTATGTTATGAATGTAGACATTACTCTAAGAAACGGTAAGCACACTTTACATTCTAACATACAGGGTGTTCAAAACTGAGGACCAAAGTGACATATTTTCAAATGCAAAAAAACTCATTTTTTTTAAATAGAACACCCTGTATTTTAATTCGAAATTAGAAAGTAAATATCATCCCCTATCGCTTTATATGAGCATTCCCTATACCTATCTTTAATAGATTTTGAGATATGAGCGACTTTTTGTTAAACAGACTAAGTATTCTTTTTTTTTAATAGAACACCCTGTATTTTAATTCGGAATTAAGAAGTAAATATCATCCCCTATCACTTTATATCAGCATTCCCTATACCTATCTTTAATAGATTTTGAGATATGAACGACTTTTTGTTAAACAGACTAAGTAGCCCTATCTTTGCGTGTTTGTAGCTGGCTCTGAATGGGATTAATGTCAAATTCATTGACTAACCAAAACAGTTTATGTATATCATTGTAATTACACTTTCGTACAACGCTATATTAATAGAAATGACAATTCGAACAGACATTCTTGTATGGTTATTCAAACATAATACATGAATTTGACATGAATCCATTTCAGAGCCAGCTACAAACATTTAAAGATAGGGCTACTTAGTCTGTTTAACAAAAAGTCGCTCATATCCCAAAATCTATTTAAGATAGGTATAGGGAATGCTCATATAAAGCGATAGGGGATGATATTTACTTCCTAATTCCGAATTAAATACAGGGTGTTCTATTTAAAAAAAAATGATCTGCATTTGAAAATATGTCACTTTGTTCCTCAGTTTTGAACACCCTGGATGTTAGAATGTAAAGCGGGCGTACTGTTTCATAGAGTTAATCTACATTTATAACATAGCAAATTGGAGTCTCTACTTGCAGTATTAACCGAGATATTAATTTCTCAATGATGCAATGATTATGACTAAAAAAAAAGGAAAAACTTAAATAACTCAAAAACGGCAAACATGTAGCTATCGGAATAGCTAATGAAAACTGACCGTATTTATAGTTTTAGAATCCAAAAATGAATAAAAAAATATATCATTCTATTAAAATAACAAAGTTGACATCCATTTCCGGTCAACCGGAAGTGATATTTTGGTTAAGGTATTTTACATTTTAGTTCCATCGAACAGATAATGATGGTCAAAATCTCTAAATATAAGTAAATAATAGAACACCATAAACTTTTAATGAACCATTTACGTGGAATATCCTGTATACTATTGTGATTTTTCCCGGCTAATGCTTTTACAAGCAAAAGAAAAATAAATAAACAAACTTCTAATTAGATCTGCCTTTTCTTTACAGATACCTTCCTATAATGATAGACACAATGCAATTCCGATCCACTAGATGGCTATAAAATCCCGTATATGTCCACGATATCTAAAATTTACCACTCCAGATCATGCGCACTAGTAATCCCCCCTCTTACTAACCAATGAGTAGTATACCTTTATTATTTTTACAGTTACGAACTCGCTGCCCTGAGGGCTGTACGACTGGGTCCTCCTAAATCACTAACTTGTTTATTATTATGCCTTTACTTTGTTAAATACTGAATTTATAGTTTAATTCTTAATAATTCAATGTATCAAATGAGCTTTCGTTAATAAAACAGTGTAATCATTAATAACATGTATAATTTATTAATAAGTTTATATCAGAAACATATATTCATAAATAGTATGAGAACTCTTACTCAAGGTGAGTATAGTTATTTGGAATATTCAAAACAAATATTATCGATTATCCAGTATAATTTAGATTCTTTAATAAAAAAGTAACTTTGAAATATCCCGCGCTATCATAAGAGAATAGAAACTACCAACCACGTCTACCAACTTATAAAAACTCAAAATTTCAATCTCATACGAGATAACAGTAACCTCAAAATATTATAGAAGTTATACATTCATTTATATAAAATTTAAACAATGTTTTGACCAGATACCTAGTTTATCGGGTTTATACAGACGCCAGAATACCTCCAAATGGGATTTCCTTGTAGTGACAATCCAGATTAGCTCGTATATTCACATAAAAGGCTCAGACCAGGAGAATAACATCGGTAGCATAAAAGTTCAGGGAAACAGACCTCCTCCGTTACATTCAGGATGTATGATTAAACTCGGAACAGCAAATATGTACCCAGGTGTAGTAAACACAGCAAAATTTCTTATAATGTCAAGCAATCCTCGCGTTTCTTCTGTATATTTTCAGAAGAGAGTAACTACATGAATTTACATAGAAGATCCCCTTCAAACCAGATATAACACAGGAATATCACTTAATTCATTACACTTGATAAAAATACAAACAACCTTTTTTTTTAGAAGATTTTTTATCAATAAACTCGTCACCAAGGATTTTCATCATTTTCTCTCAACAAATACATTGGGTCACTACCCCATTCAAGGTAAAGTGAAAACCTAGGATACCAGGATATCGTACAGTTGCCAGACGATACATTATATTCAATTTCCTCGATTACTAATACGATCTAATCCAAATTATACTGGACTTACAAACAGCTGCGTACATAAAATAATAATCACATTTCAATATGGTTGATAGTTTTCCTCTTATGAAACACAGCAATATATATAAAATTAATACAGACAATACTACCTAAGTATACACATACAATATAATGATTATAAATTACTAATTAAGCCTTTTTTTCTTAGTTAAAATAAAAATACTATCTCCACGCATCCCCCTTCCCCTTCCCCCCCAAAGCATACACAATCTAATCCATATCAAGATTTATTAGATTTGTAATTAAACATGAACCTTCCAAAGTCGTTATAATTTCGGAGATATTCCTGAAAATTGAAAACTCGAGTAAGCTTTGGAGAAGGTGCTAATCCATATCAAGATTTATTAGATGTGTAATTAAACATGAACATTCCAAAGCCGTTATAATTTCGGAGACATATCTAAAAAACTGGGGTGAGTTTTGGAAGGGGTTTACCCCTAGAATCGGGCGTTCCTACAAGAAACAAAAATGCGTGCTTCTACCATGGTATTCTTTCAATCTGTAAAAATTCGTGGAAATCCAAATTTGACAGTTGCCGATGTTCTTTGTTAGCCAGATAAAATAATTTCAAAATCTTTTCAAATGAATCTCATCAAGATAGAATTTATTAAGTTGTAGATTATGATGGTTTGAATAATTGTGTACCTTCTTTTTGACTTCCATTATTTTTTTTTTTATGATCTTTTGCCAATGTAAGTTTACTGTTCATTTACAAATCGCATTTAGCTGCTCTTATTTATTTATGTTTATTTATTTTACCTGTTGAACGATGTACTGAAAGTGCCTCAACTTGGACAGTTCGACTAGATTCAGCCAGGTCGTGTCCGTGATCCACTTGGCCGGTTTTGGGGGACACGCGTTTAAGTCCAGAGCTGCGCCTCCTTTGATGAACACTGGAATTCTTCGTGAGGTGATGTGCTCTTTCTTGCAAGTCGATCTTGAGCGCCATAGCAGCACGAACATGTACTTGTCCACTTCGTATAGGCGCGCGACTTGTACTTGAATATTCGTAGGAGTGTTCTATGATGTAGTTGAGTCGTCTGCAAGCAGAGTGACAATGGGTCGATGATATGTCGGTACGATCGTTGGATTATCTGTATTTTATTCACCTCGACGTGATGGGACTCTTCTCGGATTTGGCCATCGACCAGTCGAATCTCTCGAGGAACTGGACCAGCGACGTTTGATACATGACGTTCACCATGGCCATATTGGTGATCAAGAAGTATTAAAACGCTACCTCTTGTCGCGACCGGCCTGTGTAACACATACGCATATGTTTCGTTAATACCCATTTTTTCTTATTAAACCGTGTCGTTCAATAACTTTTTTATCTTGCAATTACAATGAAAAAAATCATTTCTTTTTCATTTCAGTTCATGTGCACTATTGATTGTAATTTTGAGGTTAAACCGGAAACTGACACAACTTTTTTTATTTAAATGACAACCAATATATTTTTTTTGCATTTTTTCGATTCTCCATTGTGTTTCCTTTCCGTACTTATTAAATTTTATAGGTATGGCATATAAAAGTTTGCTATAAACCATACAAGAATTTATGTAAGTGTTCTGACATCTATTTTAAAAAGCCAAACTAATAATAGTGAATAATAATGAAGAATAAAAACAATGTTTTGTCACGTTGCATCACGTCTGTCATAACATTGTTGCCTGTATGTGACTGTTCGCAAATTTAACAAAATCTATTGTTCAATTTTAGTGTGGTGTAATAAAAGATGAATGCATAGCGAAAAAGTCGGACTTACTGTCTAATATTTGGTTAGTATAATCGTAATTCACGAAGAACTTGCCGAACTGTATTACGCAGCAAGATGTCCCAACAGATATTGTCCTTGCGCATGCTTACGTGTTTGAAAATTAAAAGGTTTTAAAGAAGACAAAAGATCCGTTTTCGGTGTAAAAATTCAACATGGAGAGCACCGAATAAACAATGTGGCAACGAAGAATGAGAGTTGCAGATTTAGCCTACGTTTGACTACATCCACGTTCATCTAGTAGCAAGTAGGAACATCGTAATTGTCAGTGCAGCGAACTCTAAAAAGATACAAAGTGCATCCATATAATCCGGATTTAGTGCGCCTAAAGTGCCTCTTCCATCCAGCAGATCCTGACCGTCATATGGCTATAGTGATAAAGCTTGAAGAAGAACTAGAGGTCTTAGATATAATTTTGTGGGCCGACGAGTCAAAGTTTACCAATAATGGAGTTTATTAATAAGCAAAATAATCGATTCTGGGCGGATGAAAAGCCAAACTGGAGAAGAAGAGAGGCGAATATTCAATTCATTTGGGATACAAGTATTCGACCGCAGTTAATAGGAAGTAGGTTGTTTACGACCTTATTTTCATGAAGATGTTTAAACCCCGGAAGATTAAGAGTTAGCAACGATATACTTGTAGCAAGACGGAGTGTCAGGCTCATAATGCTTTGATTGTCAGATTGACAGAATTTGAAAGAAGCATTTAACGGGTACCTAACTTGTACCCATGCACCAGCGGAGTTCCTCCAAGATCATCTGAGCTCACTTCATTGGATTACTTCCTCTGGAGACATCTTAAGACCGTGGTCTACGCAGACCCGAATCTCGAGGATTCAAAAAACAAAATCAGGCTGGCATGTGAGCATTTAAGAACCTTAGGTGATACGTATTGCTGTGTATATTATTGAATTAAAACAACGGGCCTCACGTTGGTAAAAGCCAATAAATGTACACAGCATATTTATTTGACGCCCAACCCTGAGATTAAGACTCTCATGCTCTACCGACTGAGATAGCCGGGCTTTGAACCATGCTGTGTACTGACTGAATTAATTGGAAAAATACAAAACTGAAATTTAACTAGCTCAACGGGAAAGATTTTAAAATTGAACAAAAACTATTAATCCCAGAGATACCCTCGCGATAAAACTTGAATCTAACCACGAAAAGTAAATTGTGAGTGAATGAAAACAGACTTTCTTAATTACCTTGAAAAATTGAAAATGTTTAAAATGAAAGAACAGATCTTTAACCCCAATGACGTTAATTAACAATCAAATTATTTATTCAATAACGGGTTAAATTACAACTTGTGCAGATTTTGCTGACCTTCAATCCAGTGGTTTCACAAATAAAATAAACCGAGCAGTGGACAAATGCCAAGAAATTACATAAATGAATAACTAACAAGAACAGTTGCTTTCTACTCACCCAAACGAGGTGATAGATTAACAAAAACGAAAACAGCAAAATTGAATGACGGAAATTTACTTTTTAAAATACATGAGAGAAAAAACTAAAAAATATATCTTCCTAAACAAAAAATAATAATTGATCTTATATTTATAATGTGCACCACTTCAAATATATTAACAATTATCACAAAAAGAAATCCTAGATCGACTAAATTAAATGGCAATTAATGCAAAATTTACAATATCAAAATGAATTTACAAAATGGCAACAAGAACAAAATACGTCTATTTCACGTCAATATCGAACAAGGAAGTCCTTAATAAAATTCTACAATTGTGTTTCTTACAAAAATCCCTCTCTCAAAATCGTTACCAACGCAATTGTATAACAATACGACAATATTCAATGAATACGCATTAAAATCAGCACAATGCGAACAATAGACATTTTAATGAATGGAAAACTTAAAAAAAACTTAACACTAAATAAATTAAAATGATTCATTGAAACTCTTTAACTAAATTTATACCAAACAAAATTTAAAAATTGTTGAAAAATCCTCGGTAAACTGAACAACAGTCGGAAGAAAGTAAACAAATCAAAATAAGCAACTCAAAATACACTCAGCAAATTGGGTTGTCTAAACCACAGCAGTATGTACACCAACACACCGAGAACTACGAAACACGATTAGAGGCGTGTCTTGGACAAAATGCAGAGCAATTTTTAGATAGTTCCTTCTTTTAGTAACTGCTAAATCCTTATTTCATAGTTAAGAATGAACGGCAACGCCTCTCCCCAGTGGGTGTCGAATTTTTACGATAGTTAACTGCCAGCATCATTGAACGGGCAAGTGCATTCCACCTATAAGATTATTAGTATTTTACATACACATGAACCGAAATAAAAAGATATTGGAACATTTGTTTTTGCAATTTGCAAGATAAAAAAGTTATGAATGTATGTTGATTGCACTTACCTAAATTCTCCCTAGCCGCGTTTATTTTAATTCTCCGTATCCTTAGCGATCGCCAATTCTCCCTCACTTCAGCAGCCGTATCTTTCGACACGTTCCAACACTCCGATCAAGTCTCGTCGTCCAACAGCGACCCTTGAATAGTGGTCAATTTGTTAGAGCAAACTCTGCTTCGAGATCCAGCATCTTCCTCTTATTCTCCGTAACACTCCTTGATCAAGTTCGTCCTTTCCGACTCCAATTCTTTTTTCTCGTTAGAATCACTCGCGCCGAGCAATTGTCCTCTAAAACCTATAAGCAGAGAAAGCCAGTAAATTTGGGGCCAAATGATCGGCGCGCCATACCTTTCATGGTTACTGTTGAAATCGATCATTGACGTCTGGCGAAAATCTCCGGCGTATAAGAGGGATTGGCCCAATTGGTGGTGATGTAGAGTCGAAAATCTTTGTGGACTCCACCTCTTTGTCGCCGACTTTACTTTTGTACGTGCTGCCGATTTTAATTGTGATTCTTCTCCAGTACGTTGTCCAACACCGGATCCAGTTCTTCGTTGATGTCCTCGATGATCATGGGGAAACCGAGCGAAATCGCGTCTCGATTGATTCCTATGCGAACGGAAAAGACAGATTACTTTATGTAGAATCTGATGTGGACGCTAAGATATGAGCAAACGGGAGCGATACTTTTAGTTCTGCGCTGCGGTATAGAGGTGCCCAGGTAACATGATGACGTAAAATAACGTTTAATAGACGTCTATATCACGTAATAGACTCATATTGACGTCCATTAGACGTCATTTTACGTCATCATGTACCTGGGTGTTGAAGTGATATTTTCTTACGAATAGCGCCTATGTCAAATCTAAATAAAATAACCTATTTGATTGTCCTGATCCTACACTACTTTCCGCGATGTTCGTAAATCAATACTTTCCACTACGATCTGGCAGATTTTAACAATTATGGATTATTAATTTATCCGCAACCTAAAAAATAGAGTATTTACAAATCGTCCTCGTACAATGAAGAACTCACTGAAGCTATCGGAAAGTCTGTTAGAAAATTACCATTACATAATTAATTAGGAATGCCTTCGATAACATGAAACGAAGAATGGCGTTATGTATAGAAAATCAAGGAGTTCACTTTCAACATTTATTGCAGCTGTTTTTTTTTTATTATTGAACTTATTAATCTTTTCAACTGAAACGTTACCATGAGCGTCTTTTATATGTTTTTTGTTTTATATTGAGTTGTAATTGTCATTGTTGATTTAAAATAGAAATACATAATTATAACATGGTGGCAGCGGTGGGATTACTGAGCATAGTATTAGGATGTGAAAAATACTTCACTGATTACTTTATATGGCAAGATCCTTTTGGCTTATAACAGACCAAACCCAATATACATAACCTACTTCTTACTGTTTACAGCTGTTTGCAACGGTGTCAATCTTAAGTTTTCATTAGTCGTAGAGAAAAGTATTAAAAATTGTTGCTTAAATTATAATTAATACTATAAATGTTGAGTTTGAAGAAAACTGATAGTATAGTTATAGATAATTTAATCCACGGTAAATATAAAGATATGTGTTTTACATTTATTCTTAATAAAATTTCATTTGCAGATAATAACTTTATGTATGAATTTTTTGAGGAGGCTATTAATAGCGGAAAATTAAAAAAATACGGCTTATGCGATATAGGAAACTTTTACAGCTACACTATTAATTGAATAATCTTTTATGAGTGACATTCCATTAATATTAATTATTTTAATTAATATCGTCAACTGCTGTTACTGAATATGTGCGTATTCTAAGTCAGTAAAAAAATTGAAGTTTATCAGGAAACCCAGCGATTTCTGGCTACTGAAATACGTAGCTTCCTCTGACGTAGGCCAAATAATTATCTTACTTGATAGTTTTACAATACCTTCTAATAGTTCATTTATTAATACACATGCTGTTGAATTTGCAACATTGAAGCGATCTGCAATAGACGAGGCAATTGTCTCTCCCTTCGCTAAATACCAACGCCTCATCAAGAGACATTTTCTAATGGCACTGCCATGCATCCCTATATTTTTTCTTGTAAAATTTGAGTGTACTAGACGGACTAAGCACTGAAATGTATCGACTTGCATTCTAAAATGCATATAAAAATCATACGCCAGATATCTATTAACCCAAGTTTCGAAATAATCTGGTATTCTCTCATGTCTTACTCTTTCGTATAAAGGAATAATTTTATATGCACAATTTTAAAATGACAGGCAAAACATTCAAACAACAGTTTGGAGAATGTGTGATATCCTCTAACAGCCTAATGCAAGACGCAAAATATTCCTTTCAGTAATTCTCTTATACATTTCGTAAAAAAAGGCTAGTTGTAACGTTAGTATTTCGAAAATATAAAGCCGGAATGTTATAACTTACAACAGTTCTAACCAACCTGTATAACCGTTTACATTCGATCGGATAACTTGTTGTTAATACCGCGTTCTACCTATCACGTCATGGTTCGAACTCATTGGTTAACCAGCTGTGTACAATCGAAAACGTCTATTATATTACTATTTTGCAGCAAGACTCGACTAACACTGATACTAGTACTAGACACACGAATCAGAAGGAGATATATTATGGCTAAACGTTCTGCATACCGCAAGGCGAGTGCGGCCCGTGTAAAGCAGACACGTCCGACCACACTGTAGTTGTCATAATTCACCTGAAATATTTGTGGTTGAGAGAGGAGATGATAAGATTGAACGGCTTCTCCTTATTCTTAATCCAGGCTTTGCCCTTGGCTCTGCGGGTCGATCATCAGCGGGTACGGGAAGCTTTTCGTCACTATGATCCGTTTCTGATCGACAGCTCGTCAGTGGGGAGACCTTGGCAGATTCCCATTCTCCGCGTCTGCGCAAATCAAAGTGCCTGTTTTATTGGAGCGTCCGTCAGAGAGCAGCCACTTACCGTCGCCGTGTCTGTTAAGCTCTCCGTCACGCTCAGATTCAACGTGAAAGGAATCTTCTTGTCGGTCAACTCCTGGACCCATTTTTCCTTGCAAATTGGTCCTGAATTCCTGGTTGAACGGTCCCGTGTAGCCCAAGAAGCCGGTCAATATCAGCACGTCGGCCTACCAGACGTTCCTCTCCGATTTGAATTTGCCCCGACTGTTCGGTCCAACGTTATTCGTTCGCCGCTGAGACCATTTAACAGAGCGGTGGCGGCGTCCATCTTTCGCTTTGCACTTCATAGCGGTGTCCGTACCGCCTGAGCGAAGAGAAGAACGAGCATCATCCTCGTTTCGCTTTATATCTTACTTACCTGCTTAAAGGTCATAGCTTTGTCGTATTTGTCTTGGCACTCCTTCACTTCTTTCTCTTTTGCCTCCAGTAAATCCATGGCGCCTTTGAGTTCCGCCTCTGCTTTAACTAATTTCGCTTGTTGCCTATCCAAATTTGCCTACAAGTACATACACATTAATCGGTCGAAGACGGATAGTCACTACTAGTGCTGTGCATTTTAACCGGTTAATCGGTATTATCATAACCGGTTAACCGGGCGCGAAGGTTAACAATCACGGCCGGTTAAAAAATATAGTGGACATGTTTTAATAATGGCAATTGGATAACATTAATTGCCAGATAGTGCTTCAAATCACAATGTTTGTACAAAAAATGAATTCAATTGAAACTTGAATTAAATATAATTGTTTCATTGCCATAGACAGCTAGAGACTTGCCTGAGTAAGTAGCGGCGTCGTGCAAGTTATAGTAGGTAACATACGTACTGCTGTGTACTGACAGAATTAATGAAAAATGCAAAATGAATATTGAAAATGAAAAATTAAATTAGCTAGCTCAACGGATAAAATTTTTTAAAAGGCGCAAAAGAACAAAAAACCTCAGAGTTACCCTCGCGAATTAAAACTTGAATCTAACCACGAAAAGTAAATTGTGAGCGAATGAAATCTGACTTTCTTAATTACCCCAAAAATTGAAAAGGTTTAATTTTAAATAAAAGAGCAGAATTTTTAACCCAATGAAGTTAATAACAAACAAATTTATTTTTCGAAAGGGGTAAAAATTACAATTGACTTGTGAACGAAAAAACCGTGAACTGAAGGTTCTGGCCTAAAATAAAAACTGTACTTGATTCTAAATTACAATAGGACAATGCTATTTCCTATATCAAAGCAAAAGATTTGGTTGTTTTCAAGAAGATAATCCAATATCTTTCAATTTCAAACCACGTTGTTTCAAATTAACACAAACTAAATTAAGCGTGGCACAATTCTAGTAAAATACACAAAAGAAAAATTAAATGCAAGCACAAGGCTTCTACTCACCCAAACCGAGGTGACTGATAATTAAAATGAAACATAATCTAGAAAAAAATTAACTCTTCAAATTATAATGAAGAGAATTAAAACTAAAATCTATCTTCCTGTCACGAATAATGATAAATTGATCTTATATCTATTCATGTTACCCACACATTCAATATTAATAACAATTCTTTCTAAAATGCGAATTCCTTGATGGACAGAATATATAAGTCAATGTACCACCATCAAAAATTAACAAAATATGCAGCAATGATTTAAAAATACATGTACTCACGCTAACCGTCTACCAAGGGAACTGCCTGACAAAATTCTCCAGTCGCGGTATTACAACGAAGACGACCAGCCAATTAGGCAACTTAGAAGATACACTCGCGAAAAAACGGGATGGCCTGCTACAGCAGTCACGTATCATACATACTGCTGTGTATTAATTGAAATAAATGAAAAATGCAAAATGAATTTAAAATATTAGCTAGCTCAACGGAAAAGATTTTAAATAAAACAAAAGAACTATTAATCTCAGAGTTACCCTTGCGAATTAAAACTTTAATCTAACCACGAAAGTAATTTGTGAGTGAATGAAATCAGACTTTCTTAAATACACGAAAAATAGTAAAGGGTTTAATATAAAATAAAAGAACACAATTTTTAGCCAGTGACGCTATTAAACAATAAATTTATTTTTTAAACAAAACGGGCTAAATTACAATTGTGCGGAAAAAAACCTTGAACTGACGGTTCTGGCCTAAAATAAAAACTACACTAAACTCTAATTTAAAACAGGACAATGCTATTTCCTATGCAAAGCAAAAAAAAAAGTTTTATTTGTTCAGGAAGATTATTCAATACACAAAACCTTTAAATTTCAATCCACGTGGTTTCACAAATTAAAATAATCTAAGCGTGGACAAATGCTAGTAACTTTACTGAATATGAAAAAAAAAACTAAATGACAGAAAAATGTTTCTACTCACCCAAACGATTGATGTTGAAAATAAAAATTGATCCAGCAAAATAGAATAACAGAAAAAAAAACTTTTACAAAATATAAATGAGCAAATAAACTAAAATAAACCTTCCTAAACAAAAAATAATAATTGATCTTATATCTACCAAGTGTACACTTCAATACATTAACAATTATTACAACAATAATTATTCCTTGATTGACTATAATAAAGAAGAAAGTTAAATTAAATTTTACAATATAAAAAGAATAACAAAATGGCAACAATAACTTAAGAAAATACGTCTACTCACATAAATAGTCAAACAAGGAAGTCCATCACAAAACCCTACGATTCTTTTTCCTACAAAAATCCCTCTCTTAAAATTCGTAGAAACGCAGACGTTTAGAACATTACAACGGCAATATTAAATAGAATACGCATTAAATCAGCACAAGCGAACAATAGACATTTGAATGACTGGACTACTTAAAAAAAATCTTAACACTACATAATTAAAATCATACAATAAACTCTCAAACTAAAATTATACAAAACAAAACAAAATTGTGAAAATTCTCGGTAAATTGAAAATCAGCTGTTCGGACAAAGAAATCACAACAACCATAATATGCAACTTAAAATACACCTCAGTGATAAACGGGTTGTCCAAAACCACAGCAATACGTATACGTTTTCGACGATTTATATGACGATGTGTATCATCCGTATGTATAATTGCGCACAGGTGTTGCAGGTAGTACCGTAGTTACCACAGTATCGCGTGATTAGTAGCTGGCATCGTCTAGAACAGTTGGAAAACATTATGTTACTAAACTTATTTTTTATTTTTACTTTTTTTTTATTTAGGGGTAGATAACAACATTTACTGCCTTATATTTGACGTGTCAGCAGATATATATGGTTTTAATTTTACTTTGTGTAACACGTTAAGTTGTTATACACATAAAAAAAAGCATTAGTAAAGTCCCTTAAACTGTTTCAAAAATACCTGCGCATATTTTTTACTTTAATGAAGAAACAGCGTTACTATACCTTTATTTTTCCAGTTATTTTTTTGCCAATTTTATGCCTGTGTTTAGGAATATTTTTGAAATTTATGGAATATATCGACTATAAATATTATATGGAATTCGTCAATAACTGTTTAACTGACAAGACAAGGAAGCGCAAGGTAAATAATTTAGGCATAAATGAATTTAAATAAACGTTTTAGACAATGAGAATAAATACGATAGCATAGGGATATACATTACGTTATAGGAAAATCATGTTCCTAAGTGAAAATCAACGAGTAGTACCGCAGACAATTACTGTACCCTACATATGTAAATGATTACTTACAAGTAAGTATTTTACCTAGTCGCTTTGTTGGGTAAGGTACTCGCCGATTATTGACAGAATATATTTTTATTTACTTGCGAGGTGTCGAGTATATTTATAACGTATGGATTTAGTTTCAATCAATAAGTTGTGCCTCAAACTACTTATGGCTACTTAAATATTGGAAAGGAAATGGGGATTCAGAAAATCGGTAAGAAAATTAAAAATACTGCTATAAATAAAAAAGTTAACACTAAGAAAAGTGGCTTTTTTATACGTAAATGCAAGTGTACCTATAAGGCCTTATATAAACTAGTACGAGAAGCGCAATTTAATGAAGTTTAAAATTATTGATAGGCTGAAAATAAAAAATAAAAACTGTTGTGTATACCGGTTATAACCGGTCATACCAGGTCACGCCAGTTATAACCGGTTATATCGGTTATCCTGCACAAAAACGCCTTCAGTAAGCGCATTTGGGACGAACTGTAGCTTTTACTACGGCCATTGAATAATGGAATACAATATAGTTCTTTATTCAATAGCTATAGTAAAAGCTACAGTTCGTCCTAAGTGGGCTTACTGCCGATATTTTCGTACAGGTCGTTAACAGGTCGTACAGGTTTTTAACTTTTTACTCACCTTCAAAGGCAAGACCTCTCGGTTCACCTCGTAGAAGGAAGCCATCGCCATGGTCCACGAAATTAAGCCGGCGACGTTACCGCAAGCGGTCTTAGCCGCTTCGTAAGTGTACTGCGGATATTCGAAGTATGGCACCAAAAGATCCAAGCATTTCGGCATTGATCGTGTCCTTCGGGTACTCCTGTAGTTTCTGCAGCATTTTCGTATCCGCCATTGCCTTAAAACAAAGTAGTGTTGTGTATTTATTACATTTACTTACTACTCGTGCTGTTCGCTGAGGAAGTCATATGTTACCCTGAGCGATTCTGTCCAGGAGGTGAGGAAGAACTTCTTCTCGAAATCCGGCGTGACCGGTTCGAGTTTCCGTTTGAAATAGATCAGCACCGCATCCATAATCAACATGATCAGGTACGGCGGTTTACCTAACTTTCTGACGGTTGCGATGTCTGCCGCTTTAATGGTCTGGAAAAATATCGTACATAGTATCCATAATTGCCCTAAGTAGCAGAATGACGTAAAAACGACGTTTAATGGACGTCGTCGATATTACGTCATATTGACGTCTATTAAACGTGATTACGCTATATTTACTTGTAAGGCGGCTTCGGCCGCATCCAAAGCCGGTTTGGCGGCCAATAATTTACTTTCCGCCTCTTGCTGGTCGACGCTTATGTTGGCCACCAAGATTTCGGCCCTCTCTTTCACCGCGGACGCCTCCTCCTTGATCTTATTGGCGATATCGCTGGAAGCGATCACGGCCTCCAGCACTATTTCCGCCTCCTTCGTAGCTACGGCTATCTCCTTCTCCTTCACCGCCAGTTCTTGTTCAAGATGTCTACGCTCGCCGCCGCCTCGATCAGTTTGGTGAGGCCGGTCTTCATCCGTTGCGCCATGATTTCGATTTGGGTATTCTTGTCCACGTACACCGCCTTGTAACTGCCCAAGAAGCTAAGGTAGGTTTTTGGGGTGACGTGCGTCTGCCGTCGGAATCTGTACAGAAAGTGAATAACCCAAGTAACACATTTAGTGGCTATGACGTATTTGATACGTTAAAGGTTTCCACAAAGTAAAAATTACTAGTAGCTGTTACTATTACCAAAATGGGGAACAAATATTAGGTTCCAATTACGTTATGGCCACGTAATCGATACTTTTATGGGACGTAATATTTACGTAGTCATAACGTGGCGGATAGTAGCTGCTATGTAGCTGGAACGTTCCAAAAAAATAATTTTTACTTTATATGGCATTGCAATTCATTGTTACTGTTCCTATTTCTTCTTTATACCCTTTTATAACATATTCCCTCTAACTGTTGTTAGAATAAATAATATAATGATCCATGTGTATACGTAATCGTGAATTTTGTATCGATTCAATGACGACATAAAATTAAAAACGCATACCATTTTACTGGTAAATATTAATATGATAGCTCTTAAAAATACGCTCGCCTCAAATGCTATGAAGTTTAATTGATAAAAATGAGTAATGTTAGCAATGCTTTTTTTTATTCAGCATGTAAGTCAAGAAATGTACTGCTGTGGCAACCCACATTACCGCGAGTGTATTTTGTGTTGCATATTTGATTTACTTAAAACTGCTGAATCATTGTTTCGAGAAATTTTCATAATAATGTTTATTTTTGTATAATTTTAGTTAAAGAGTTAATTGTATAATTTATTTAATTAAGTGTTAATTTTTTTTTTAAATTAATTCTATTCAATTAGTTTTCTGGCGTTCGCTAGTTTGATTCAACGCCTATTCTGTTAGATTTTGTCGGCGAATTGTACGATTGCGTTGTACGCAGCGGTAGAGATTTGGTCACGCAGTTCCTTGGTAGACGTTAGCGTGAGTATATGTATTTTTATATTTTTGCTGCCATTTTGTTAATTCAATTGATATCGCAATTTAATTCGTATTGTTTGTCTTTTATTCTTGTCCATCAAGGAATTCGCTTTATAATAATTGTTATTATATTGATGTGTGCACATTATAGATATAAGATCATTTATTATTTTCGTGCAGGAAGATAGATTTTAGTTTTAATTCGTTTTCTAGTTTGCTGATTCATTTTTATTTTATTAGCACCTCGGTTTGGGTGAATAGAAGTATTGTGCTTGCTATTATATTTCAATTTTCTAAATTTTTAGTGTACTACAAATTTATTTTATTTTAATTTGAAACCACGTGGATTGAATTGGTATTTTACGATTATCTTCCTGAACAAATAAATCTTTTGCTTTGATATAGGAAATAGCATTGTCCTATTGTAATTTAGAATCAGTTTTTAAATTTAGGCCAGAACCCTCTGTTCACGGTTTTTTTTCTGCAAAATTGTTAATTAACTTTTTTTTTATAATAAATTTTGATTGTTAATTAACGTCGTTGAGTTAAAAATTCTGTTCTTTTATTTTAATTAAACCTGTTCAATTTTTGGGGTATTTAAGAAAGTCAGATTTCTTTCACCCACAATTTACTTTTCGTGGTTAGATTCAAGTTTTAATTCGCGAGGGCAACTCTGAGGTTAATTGTTCTTTTGCGCCCTTTTAATTTTTATCCGTTGAGCTAGCTAATTTAATTTTTCTTTTTCATTTTTAAATTCATTTTGCATTTTCAAATTCATTCAGTACACAGCAGTACGTTACTCTGTTCTTATTAACTAAAAATATGAATAGTGAAACTGAAAATTTGGATCTGTGTTGGGTTAGAATCTTGTTTATTTCGTATATTGTTCCATGGCAATTGTATTATAATAGCGCATCCATTTTGTATCATTTGGCATTTACGTTTTCGTATTCAAAGTAATATATACTAGAAAGGTATAACTCGGAACTGATATTTACTAGATGGTAGCAGTTAATACTATCCTTTATCGTAAATATTACGTGACCATCCCCTATTAAATCTACTTTCAAATTGTATATGTTACTATAACGTAATTAAATTCACCTTGAAGTAATATAATGGAACTTGAAAGTAATTGAATTCACTTTCAAGTTTCGTGTGTAACTTTTAGCTTCTTTACAACCTCAAAGTTACATTAACTAGTGATTGACATATATAGCGACGGCACAATACTAGTGCAACATGTTCACATTCAATTCAAATTTCTTTCTTGGGACAGCACTCATCTTATAGAGACCAAGTTTATATTAAAGTATGTAAAAATATCTACGTATCCACTAGAGTTTAACGGATGAGATTTTACGAGATGCAGTAATAGAAAATAAGATCACGTCTTTGTAAGGAACAATAGGAAAATGTAGTTTTTTTTTTTTAATTAAGGAGGCGATAAATTTTCTTTTATAAGTTTTTCATATTTGTATCATAATTTTGATAAAGCAGAGATAAAACATACATGCGTAATAAAACAAAAAGATAAAACCTGCATATTGTGTTTTAACATTATTATTAGAAGGAACGGTTAATAGTTCTGTTCAGCGCGGTGGACGAGGTTTCAATACAGATCTCGAGAAATTGTACCGAGATCTCAACAAGCCTCGATGACGTATGCGAAGTGTATCGAAGCCTCAATAAGCTAGCTAGTGTTAAACCCTAGTACCCACTACGCTTATATTGCACCCAGCAAAACCACTGCTCGTCTAAATACATTTAAACTCTACTACTTTATAGTTAAATTTCCTATAAAGTTGCATATATTTGGAATGATTACTTTAAGGTGGTAGTCAAATGTAACTTTTTGGTTAAAGGTACATATAGTCGCCCTAAGAAGTAATGATTACTGCTCACCTCAATTCTACCGAATATATTAAATTACTAGAGGGTTATGATTACAATAAGGTCAGATTTTGGTAGCATATGTTAGTAACGCCGACTTTTAATCTGTAACTATGTGGACGAATTAACTTTACAGTGATTCAACAAGTAGGAATGACGTAACAATTACTATTTTATTAGCATCATAAAGTAATAAACCTTAAAGTAATTTATTTGGTGGTCACGACGTAACTGCAACCACAGATATGTCGTCTACGTAGTGCTGTGGCAACCCATTTACCGCGAGTGTATTTTGTGTTGCATATTTGATTTGCTAAAAACTGCTGAATCATTATACCGAGAATTTTTGCAGATTTAGATTTTATTTTATTTTATTTAATAATTGTTAAAGAGTTAATTGTATAATTTATTTAATTAAGTGTTAAGTTTTTTTAAATTAATTCTATTCAATTAGTTTTCTAGCGTTCGCTAGTTTGAGTCAACGCCTATTCTAGTAGATTTTGTCGGTGATTTGTGCGGTTGCGTTGTACGTAGTCGAGTGTAGGATTTTTGTAAGAATACGATTATAGATTTTCTCAAACAGTTCCTTGGTAGACGCTAACGTGAGTACTTGTATTTTTAAATTCTTTGCTGCCATTTTGTTAATTCGTATTATTTGTCTTTTATTCTGTCTATCAAGGAATTCGCTTTATAATAATTGTTGTTATATTGATGTGTGCACATTGTAGGTATAAGATCATTTATTATTTTCTTGCAGGAAGATAGATTTTAGTTTTGATTCTCTCATCATAAGTTTAAAGAATTATTTTTTCCGTTTTCTAGTTTGCTAATTCATTTTTATTTTATTAATCACCTCGGTTTGGGCGAATAGAAGCATTGGGCTTGCTATTTAGTTTTCAATTTTGTAAATTTTTAGTGTACTACGAATTTATTTTATTTTAATTTGAAACCACGTGGATTGAATTAGTATATAAGGAATATCTTCCTGAACAAACTAACCTTTTGCTTTGTATAGGAAATAGCATTGTCCTATTGTAATTTAGAATCACGTGCAGTTTTTAAATTTAGGCCAGAACCTTCTGTTCACGGTTTTTTTTTTCCTGCAAATTTGTAATTAACTTTTTTTTTATAATAAATTTTTGATTGTTAATTAGTATTTTTGGGTTAAAAATTCTGTTCTTTTATTTTTAAATAAACCTTTTCAATTTTTGGGGTATTTAAGAAAGTTTGATTTCTTTCACTCACAGTTTACTTTTCGTGGTTAGATTCAAGTTTTAATTCGCGAGGGTAACTCTGAGGTTAATTGTTCTTTTGCGCCCTTTAAAAAAATTTATCCGTTGAGCTAGCTAATTTAATTTTTTTGCATTTTCAAATTCAGTCAGTACACAGCAGTAGATATCCCTCAAAGTTGGTAATTGCAGTAAAAATTACGTAATATTGACTATAAGGAAGTAGTTGTGTCTGTAGCAGTGGTAATCACAACTAAATATGCTACTTGGGAAAGTATTTATGGTGACTGACTGAGAGCAAAAGTCTCTTACCGGTCGAAATAGTCCTTGCATATTAATGAGACGCTGTTGTGCACGTCCGCCACTAAGAGAATCAGTTCCCGTTTCACTTCCGGCGTGCAAACTATCTCGAAATCCTGGAGGAAATGTTCGGACACAGCGATCAGAGCGTCTCTGGGCCATCTAGAGAACCAATCCATAGTACAGCCAGATATGAGACCGGGGAACTTCATAGCTCTGCTCCTGAATTTTTCACCGACCTAAATGCGCAACAGTACATTACCAAAGTACGCGATGGCGGGTATGTTTATAAATTACCGGCGAAAAACAGAGGACAACGTGTAAATTAGACCTCGCTCGCGAAATGAAGAAGTCGTAGAGATTGTCTCCGGTGGGTGGGCGCTTCGGCTGCGCCTTCTTCATGACCGGTATCAGATCTGTTTGGATCTCGTCCAGTTCGTCCTTGGCGAATAGGTTGGCGATCTCTCCGGAGTTCAGGATGTTAATTCAGCGATTTCAAGAAGGTCTCGTCCTTGATCTCGTTATCGTGAAGATGAAAGTGATGCCGGAACCCTCAGCGCCCGACACTCGATACAGGAACTTCAGGTCCTCCATTAGATTGTTCAGATTGTACAGCCTGCGTGTGGGTGAGAGAATATCACGAGAATATAGGCCGAAGGGTTTCGTCGATTCAACCAAACCTGGTCAGTTGAATTTGGAAACTCTTATAGCCGGCCATGAACGACGCCAAACGGGTGAGACTCTGCTTTCCCGAGCCTCCGACACCACGAGCAGAGCGTTCCCTCTGGGCGTCCTGATCACCCTGGAGATGATCATTAGGTGGACCATGGCGTCGTGGAAGAATACCATGTCCATTTTCGCACCGCGAATCGTCTCGTTGTATTGCTCCATGAAAGCTAGACAAAGGTGATGTTAACCCTTAACTGACATGGTGATATTTTTGCATGTATTAGATCGTGGAGTCCGTGGGACTGTCCAAAGGTATTAGGGCTAATTTTCGCTCACATGAGATTTTTTTTAAGGTGTGATTCCTCAATCAATTAAAAATAACGGCTGTATGAGTAGAATTTTATCAAAAACAAGAAACAATATTACTGGTGTAGAGTCCGAGCGACTCCACAACGTTGGTTAAGGGTTAAGACGAACAGAGATTTTAATTAATCTAAATAGGTCGATATGAATCCTTGCCATTCCAGATGTACAATAATAAAACGCAAAACAAATCGCTCCGCTCCATTATAATCTGTATTACTTAAAGGATCTTATTTGCAACGTATTTCCGTACATTTTTCACCATCTTTAGGTGTTAATACTGAAGATACAAAATACTGAATTAGAGTATTTGGGTAATTAGAACAGAAGTACTTACAATAAACGTCAAATTTGGAATATAAAAATTGGTGAGCTGACACCAAAGAAATTAGAAGTTAAAAGGATTCATTTGGTTTGATTACTAGTTTATTTTAGCATAATATTTTAGTTCATTGATCAACTTTTCGACTACAATTCGTAGCCGTCCTTCGGGTGTGACACGATTATAGGTTTTTCTAGTTTTAGTAAGAGTATTATAGTTCGTAGTCGTCCTTCGGGTGTAACACGATTACCGTTTTTTCGTTCCTCTGGGACCACCACCATTTATTGATAAAATTAAAACCGATACAAGAATAAACACCTTAAACCCCATACTCCACTCAAGGGTACTACATGGGCTACCTACTCTAATTATACTCATTCTTCTAACATGTCATTGGTCCCTATTTTAATTACTATATCATTACTGTTGCGGAACTAGTGACGGTGGTATTGATAATATGCCCCGCGGAGCGACTTTATAGCTCTTTCAAGTATTCAGCCTACATTGAAAGAAACTAAAAAGTTTATTTTGACAGATATTAACATGTATTTAGTAAAAATTAGTTCTTGTGAGACCATAGTTCGTAGTCGTTTCTCGGGTGTGACACGACATTTTTCTTCCCCCTTTGTTTGATCGTAGCCACCCGGCGGGTGTGCCACGACGCGCTTTTCCGTCTGGTGTTCGGTTGTAGATGTAATCGCCCCCGGTGTGTGACAGGACGCAACCCTCCGTCCTCGTTCGATTACCGATCGAATTAGCCGTCCCCGTGATGTGTGTCGTATTGTGTTAAAGTAACTGCAAACCTGTTTAAAGGATATGTTATATGGAAAAAAACATGTGTGTGCGGTTTTGTGTGTGAGTAAAAAGTTATTCAGGTTGTTTGAATATGGAATCTCACCGTTGTGTTAAACTGGTTTAATATAATAATACGACATACATCTAACGTTTATACTTTTCATATATTAAATTAGCTAAAATTTTTGTCGGTATCAATTTTCAAAATTTCAAACAGTTATTTTCCTATAGTTTTTTTTTTTTATATATACAATGTGTGTATAAATTGTCGCAAAAGCTAAATCGAAAATCTAAATGGTAAAATATTGTACTATGCTTCATAAGTCTTCACGAGGTTCTTGAAGTTCGGTTTTTTAATTCCTTAATAAGCGTTTGTGTTCGTTATTTGTTTTTTTCGTGAACAGTTTCTTTTTGATTTTAGATCCTGGTTTCAACATTTCTTCATAAGTATCCTCTCATAAAAAAGACATTTGGCAACATTGTAGGACAATGACTTTGTATTCTAATTTGATTTCAATCAAAACCATTACTGTCGAATTTTGACATTAATCTGAAGTGTTCAATTTTATGCAAGCTCTGCTCTTTTTCAGTGTTTTTATCGTTCTCGTATTATTGTTTTGTTTATTTACAATGGTTTTCACATTTCATGAAATATGCCGATATGAATATGGTATACGGTTTTTGTAATGAAATCTAACATGGCAGAACAGGAATATCGCGTACGTTTTCCAAACCGGAGACATCCTACTGGAAAACGTATTCGACGGCTGGACCAACGTCTACGTGAAACTGGTTCGTTTAAGAAAAGAAATGCCAACGCTGGTCGACCTAGACAACGGCGTACATTACAACTGGAAAGGAAATTCTACACTCAGTACATGAAGATCCCTCCGTCAGTACTCGACAGTTGGCGTCCACATTCAATATCCGCAGTAATAAGACCGTTCATTGTTCTACGTGAAAACCTTCTTTATCCAACCATATAACTAAGGTGCAGCCACTCTATGAAATGATAACATACACCGTTTAAACTTTTGTCATAGTATTCTAAATAGGATTCAAGAAGATGGCGACTTTTTAAGAGGTGTTCTTTGGACCGACGAGTCTATGTTTACCAGAGACGGTGTACTCAATACTCATATTTTCACCATTGGGCAGATGAAAATCCTTCATGCGTTTCGGGAATACGGTCACCAAAGAAGTTTTCAGTTAATGTTTGGCTGGTATAATAAATCACCGTGTCGTTGGCCAATCTATTTGCCAAATCGACTTGATTGCCAAACGGGTATTTAAATGTATTAGAACAAGTTATTGACGAGATGCCATTGAATATACGCCGTAACATGTTTTACATGCATGATGGAGCTCCGGCACATTTTTCTCGTAATGTGAGAGAGAGGTTGGATGAATACTTCCCTAACAGGTGGATTGGTCGCGGTGGTCCTATCTTATGGCCTGCAAGGTCTCCGACCTAAATCCTTTAGACTTTTTTGTTTGGGTTTCATAAAGGTTGAAGTTTTACGCAACACCTCCACAAGACGCTGACGAAGTTATAGGACGAATTAACGCGGCAGTATTAGAAATTACACCGGAAAGGCTTGAACAAGTAATACAGATAATACCTCGTAGATTGCAAATGTATTTACAAACAGACGGATATCAATTTGAACATATGCGTAGATAATAGTGTCGCTAATTTATTACAAGAGATGCGTTCGAAAAATCAAAACTGCTAATTCTGTTTTATAAAGCTTTCTTATTGCTCTTCCCTATGTATCATTTGTGTTATCCATTTTGTCATTTGTAATTCTGGTCTGTCAATTTTGACAAGTATTGTAACTACCATTACGGTAGTATGCGACCATAGTGTTGCCAAATGTATGTTACTTTCAAGTGGCTCCTGAAGACGCATGAAGCATAGTACCATATTTTACCATTTAGATTTTCGATTCAGAAACGAACGAAGTATGTGCTATGTGTAGCTTTTGCGACAATTTATACACACGTTGTATATAAAAATTCTCATGGGTATTATGTGTTGATGTTTTCATTAATTGACAATAATCCTATTGATGTGTAAGTAAAACATTTTATAGTGTAATAAATAAAAATTTTCAGGTATTATTGTAACTTGAATACATTATATTATCAGTTATAGTTTAATCATTCGTTTTGCACTAAATTTTAAAATAATTTAATCCATATTTATTTATAACTAAATCATTAATTTATATCGCATTTTCTAGTGATCTGAAGATGACTATTGTAAGCCGAAACTAGTAATTATATCTTTGAACGAAAGAACGAGTTTTTTTACTCTTTTCACTCATACAATATTTATCGTTCATTGGATATGTACTTGGAACATAATTTATTATTATCTTAAATCTAAACAAAAGTTACCGTGCAGCTTCTCTATCAGGAACTCCCAACTGGGCAGCTCTTCGTAAATTTTGGGCGCGTCGAAACAGAAGTCTTCCGGCTCGTCGCCTGTCGGCTCGGCGGATCCCGCAGGAAGTCCACCCAGAACGTCTCCTGTTCGGGGTAATGTTCGAAATCTTCGTCCAGTTCCTCGCGCGCCTGACGCGTCAGATTGTCCAGGAACCAGGTGCGGTCCTTCTTATTGGTGAAGCGGTCGGATATGACGCGCGTGCACTCGTGCCGCCACAGTTTCAGCAGCGACGACAGCGAACGACACTCCAAGTCCTGGACGGTCAGGATGCCCTGCCAGATGCGCGACAGGTCGCGCAAATTGAACACGTAGTGGAATTTGGCGGGCGTCGGCAACATCTTGCGTTTGGTCTGTTGCCAGACGTGACGCGTCAACGGTATCAGTCGCGGCACGAACGAGACGATGGTCTCGTTGAAACGGGACGAACAGAAATAACCTTCGCCGATCTTTCCTACATAATATAGAATAATTTGTGTTAACTACAGGGTGTTTCGAATCATCGTTTGAAGATTTTAAGGGCATGTAGTACGATCGAAAATAAGGTTAAAAGTCATAATAAACATATGTTCACAAATCAACCGTTTACGAGATAACAGCGATTTTATCGCAACTGCAGAATAAGTTTGCTTTAGCGGTTTTTATTAAGATGTTATTGCATTTTAACATAAAATTGATTATAACTAAAGAACATGTTCAAAATGACGTCCTTCCATTTATACACAGGATCTACATCTGCTTTCAAAGGAAGCGCGCACTCTTTTAAAAAACAAGGGTCTTTCTCGTATTATCTGGCAACAGTGTTCTATTCGTTGGCGCACCTCTGGAAGACCGTTTACCGGTGTTGCGTACATTAAACTTTTCAAATAACCCCAGATACTAAAGTCCAACAGGTTTAGATCGGGAGACCTTGGAGGCCAAGCAATGGGACCTGCTCGCCCTATCCATCTCCCAGGAAATTCATTGTTAAGATGTTCCCTAACAGCACGCGTAAAGTGCGGTGGAGCTCCATCTTGCATAAACCAATGGTTCAGTCTTAGATTTATAGGTAAATCTTCCAAAAGTTCAGGTAAAGTATTTTCCAAGAACTCGAGGTATGCAGTTAGACCTGTTAAGCGTTGTGGCTAAACAATCGGTCCTAACAACCGTTCCCCCATCATGCCTAACCAGATATTTAGAGAGAAACGTTACTGGTGCTTGGCTTCAACGCTAGCATGAGGATTCTCGTCACACCAAACGTGATTGTTGTGGAAATTAAATATTCCATTTTTAGTAAAACCAGCTTCTTCAGGAAAAAGGATGTTATCAGCGAAATCTGGCCGATCAGCAGCTGTTCGTAAAAACCACTCACAGAAAGCCCTTCTTGCTTGATAATCCGGAGCAGTAAGGGCTTGTACCCGTTGGATATGGTAGGAGTATAGGAGTTGCTCATGAAGAGACCTCCAAACAAGATTGCTGCTTACACCCACTTGAGTCGAAATTCTTCTAACACTAGTTTCGGGATTTCATCAATAATATTCAAAATTCGATCTTCTATCTGTGGAGTACATGCTATTCTCTGCCGTCCAGTATCACAAGACCGCTTCTCAAACGAACCAGTTTCTCTTAGTCGTTGAAACACCGTCTGAAACATCACATGCGAAGGCAGTTGGCGATCAGGAAACGTTTCAGCATAGAAGCGACGTGCTTGTAAAGAATTCCCATTAGCACGACCGTACATGAACGCCATATCGCTCATTTATTTAGAATACGCAACCATTGTAATTGCCACAAATTGCACAAAACGTCAAATTAAACTGTCATAAAACAATAGCTGATAAGCACCTGTTTACTAGGATATGTTATATCCATGTACTACTAGGAACACTCGCTTTTATCTCGTAAACGGTTGATTTGTGAACATATGTTTATTATGACTTTTAAACTTATTTTCGATCGTACTACATGCCCTTAAAATCTTTAAACGATGTTTCAAAACACCCTGTATAACCGGAGGATACACGCACCGAATATCATGTCCATGGATTTATCGCTGGGTAAGGTGCAGTTGAATACGCAAAACTGCCTCTTCAGTCTGTGAGGGATATCGTTGCGGCCGCCTCCCGGGTGGATCATGGCCGCCAAGAATAACATATCGAGTATCGTGGAGAAATCGCCAGGTTTGTCCAGACTATAAAAACCTGTAAATATGTGAACAGGTGGAAAACGTAAAAGCAAGAGGTTTGCGTCAAGTAGAGAAAGGTGGAGCAAATGGAACACTAAGCTTTAGAACACTGCATCAGGATTACAAATTGATATGCAAGGTTCTAAGTGGGCTTGTTGTAATCTTTAAACATTTACCTGCAGATGGATGTATTTACAATTTTTGGATGGGTATTCCTCTGATGTTGTGAGAAAATTTTGAAAAGAAATATGTAAATACACCATCTTGCCCCACCATGGGAGCAAGATGGGGTTCCAGGTGAGTTAAGAATGGGTTGTAACATAAATCTGGGTAATATGTAAAAAAATAGATTTTATTCTTAAAAAAATGCGGGAACAAAGCTAAAAATATTTAAAGCAGAACTACTTAAAATAAAAAAAAATACAATAACGATAAGAATATTAAACTTAATCTTCACAATTGAGGCAATAGAAGACGAACTCATCCCCATTAATGTACCCAACCTCGGCATCCATGGCATTGTATCCATACTTCCCCTTTGGTATCTTCACTTTCTGAGGCAATATAAACATAGACATAGTCATGTTCTTTAACAGAAGAAATTTATTATTTCCTTGTTTTCTAAAAAATCTACTCTTTGCTTTCCTTGCAAAATTCGGCTTCTTAGTCTCTTCTGTTTTCATCTTTGTCATTTTTTTTCCTTTAATACTCCCTCAGCACTTCTAGTTGCCTTAGGGATTCTCCAGACTTCTATTTTCTTGTAGCAGATTTTTATACGTAGTGCTTGTAAGGATTGTTGTCTTTCCCTTGTTGCGCTTTGATTGAACCTGTACTTTATTCCTAATATGAGAAATAGGCATTATCTCTTCGAGAAAGCATAATGGCATATCCAGGCATAACAGACCAGACTGAAGGGTGAGATAATAATGTCCCCATGTTGCCCCATACCAATAGCCCCATCTTGCCTCTTTGGGACATTTTCTGGTTATGTTATAATAACATATTAAATATTTGAAATAAATAAATAACACTATCGAAAATACATGCAATACATGTCAATTAATAAGCACAAAAAAGTGTAGTTGTAAATAATTTACTTATGCTTCCGATACTGGCCGTTGAATTCACCATCAAAATAATAACGAAGTTCTGGAAATTGCAAAGTTCACGCGCAATATAAATAACTTTGTTATTACGACTAGTAAAGTTTCCTACATTACAGCACTTGAATATTAGGTCTGCTATTATTTGACAGATGCTTACTGCCGTTTTGTAGATAAGACGGGGACATCGTCTTATTTACAAAACAGTAACAGTTTTTTTTTTATGAAAATAGGTGTACCTCCACACTCCATCGCCTGTCTGACAATCTCGTTGGTGATCTGATCGCCCCAGTCGTTCACCACGGGCATGTTGATATCGTCTATGAAAACTGTGAGTGTCTTTCCGGCGGGTGGGCCATATGTTGTACCAACTCTCTTGTCCACGTATGATTCCAGGATGCGCTTGGAATGTACAATAATACAATAAGAATATAGTTTGTTTACACAATGGCATGGAACAGCATAAAACATGTCATGAGAATTGAGGTAATCGGAGAAGATCAAGAGTCATACAAATAACACTAGACTTCAAAATGTACGAAATTGGAAGGGTAAGTACTTAGTAGCAGTTTTTAATTGTAAATAATGCATTTATCTGGCATGTGCATGCATACAAAGAATGAATGTGAAGAGTTGTTCGTCTTACCTGCACCATGTTAGGAGTCGTCGCAGAGGAGAAGTTGAAACTCTTCGTCAGTTTGTATTCCGGATCGAACGTGGAGGTGTAACCTTTTATCATGACCGTTTTTGCGGTGCCCTGTTCGCCTGGAAGAGACCAAGTCCACATGAAAGCGAAATAATTTAAACAGTCATCGACATATGTCGCTTGTAGTCCAAATTAAAATTGGACCTAAACCAAAAGATATTGTACATAACAGCACCATCTATCCATGAGTAATGGTGCCACGATAAAGATTATTTCTTCTACCTACCTATCAATAGTACCGCTTTGTTCTGTTTGGCGATGGTGTGTATCAAGAACGCCGTTCGCACATTGTCCACGTTCGGAACGAGGATGCTGGCGTATTCCAAGACCTGATCGGAGGGATAGATAAATTCCTCCACCCTATCGGACCAGTGCTGCCATCTGCCGTTCTCGCCCACCACGTATTCGAAGATGGTCTCGCCAGGCTGACATTTCGGCCAGTCCAGTTTCGAGTTGGCGATGGCGAATTCCTCCAGCTTGTCGCGATCGAGCAGTTCGAGGGCGGCCCCCAGAGACCACATGACGGAGAACAGGAATAGCCTCTCCAGATGTTTGTCGCTGTACACCTCTGCAATGAGACGTTTACTTTCCTACTTGGAGGGATACAAACCCCGGCGGATAAGGGATAATTTACTGTTTTCGTCGCCGCAGTCGAGGATCCCCTGCAGGACGTCGTAACACTGCCGTATGTAGAGCGCTTCCCTTAGGAACATCTTCGGCTTCAGGCGTATCTGTACGAAACTGTGCAGCTCGTCGTAGATCTTGCCGAATAAGGTGCGCAACGTGTCTGCCTCTTGCGTGGTTCTGGTCTTGAGCCAACTCTAACCGTGGAGAATCCAGAAATGATGAGTTTAAACAACATAACTGGGGTGCTTGTTGCTAGTTAATAAAAAGATGACGCGAGCATTATAAATACGCGGCTCTATTGAGTATAGGAAGTAAAAGGAATTTAAGTATCAAAAACAAACTTCTATGGAATTAATTACGGGTGTTAAATTAGCAGTTAGTGTTACCTCAGCTACAAGTCCAGACAAGTAATAAATGGTAAAAGGAAATACCTATGAATGAATTATCGGCAAGCAACATCTCGACAAGAACGGATGTCATGTAATATATATATACTTACTTCTAAAATCGGCCGCCAAGGTAACGCGGACGCACTGATGAACACCATGCCCATCCTGGATATGGTCGCTGGACTAGCATTGTCCACGTTATCCGGCTCGAAAACCAATTTACAATTGGCCGCCATCACTATACGATCTCCGTTCGCCAGTGTTAGCGTCTTATTGTCGTCCAGCACAGAATTCAGATTCTCTATCCATACGGCGTCCACCGGTCCGTCCAGCACTAACCTAATAAACGGATGCCAACGCTCATATATATTTGTAGGTGTATATTTAGTGCGTTTCAAGATATAAGAAACGTAATAGACGGAAATTACGCGAAGTGCAGGAAAAGGCCGACACTCCAACGTAATAAACGGAAGTCACACAAGATCAGCCATAGGCCGACGCTCTAACGTGACAAAAATGGGAAGCGGAAATTACGCAAGATGCAGTCAGAGGCCGACGCTCTAACGTAATAAACGGAAATCACATAGGATCAGCCATAGGCCGACGCTCTAATGCGACTAAAACGGGAAACGGAAATTACGCTAGATGCAGCCAAAGGCCGACGCTCCAACATAATAAACGGAAATAAACGAAAGTCACACGTGATCAGCCGTTGGTCGACGCTCGAACGTAGCAGGTAGGAGCGGAATCTGTCTTAGTCTGAAACTGGTAATTAAAAGTGAACTTCGCGATACAATTTGTCCGTTGAGGAAAGAACGAAAATTACATATCAGCCGTTGGCCGACGCTCTAACGTAATAGACGGAAGACACGCAAATTACGCGAGTTGCAGCCAAAGGCCGACGCTCCAACGTAATAAACGGAAGTCACACAAGAACAGCCATAGGCCGACGCTTTAATATGACAAAAACGGGAAGCGGAAATTACGCGAGATGCAGCCAGAGGCCGACGCTCTAACGTAATAAACGGAAATCACACAAGATCAGCTATAGGCCGACGCTCTAATGTGACTAAAACGGGAAACGGAAATTACGATAGGTGCAGCCAAAGGCCGACACTCCAACATAATAAACGGAAATAAACGAAAGTCACACGTGATCAGCCGTTGGCCGACGCTCGAACGTAGCAGACAGCAGCAGAATCTGTCTTAGTCTGAAAGTGGTAATTAAATGTGAACTTCGCGATACAATTTGTCCGTTGAGAAAAGAACGAAAATTACATATCAGCCGTTGGCCGACGCTCTAACGTAATAGACGGAAGACACGCAAATTACGCGAGTTGCAGCCAAAGGCCAACGCTCCAACGTAATAAACGGAGGTCATACAAGAGCAGCCGTAGGCCGACACTCTAATGCAACAAAAATAGGAAGCGGAAATTATGCAAGGTGTAACCAAAGGCCGACGCTTCAACATAATAAACGGAAGTCACGCGAGATTAGCCGTCGGCCAACGCTCTAATGCGACAAAAATGGGAAGCGGAAATTAGGAAGAAGGGTACAATAAAACCATTACAGATGGTAATAGTGATATTCTTATATCTTGAAATGCACTATACTTATGCGTCAATCGCCTTACCAACAATAATCTGTCTTTTTAAATTTCAGAGTGCGTCTCCACAACGTGGAAAATATTCCGTCCGTCCAATCGTTAGTGGCGACGTCCAACTTTCCGAACATCTGCGGTGCCGTTATGGCTTTCGGATTCATACGTAGCTCCCTGTGTGGTAAACCGTTCTCTGTCATCGACCTCATCAAGCAGTGCATACACTTTGTCTTGCCCGCGCCCGTAGGACCTATCATAAATCAAATACTCGAGCATTCTTACTTTTTATTTAATAATTATTACCTAAAACCATCAGCCCGTGTCGCACCAGAGACGTCTCGTACAGTTGAACGATCTTCAAGTTCCAAGACGGATGATTGATCAGACCCATCTCGTTGCTCTGATTCGCGATCGCCCTCTGCAAATCTTTCCACGCGTACGTGGACAATTTGACGCCGGGAAACATGTCCTCGATTAAGGAGAGAAATAGCGGTTCATCCTCGTCCACCAGTTTACTGAGGTTCATATCTCTGGAAAGGAAAAAAGGACGGTTTTCGAGAGCCGATCTCCTCTGAGCCGCGCCCGCATCGTACCTCAACACTCTCATCAAGATGGTCTCTTCGGTGTCGCTGGGATGACTGCGTTTTTGCGCTCCCAAGGTTCTCAGCACCGACAGGATGTTCCTCAAACCGAAGTCGTAATGCACCTTTCGTAAACACAACACAGGAGTGGGGGGATAAAACCGCGCGGATGTTGCACTTCTTACCTGTTTCGAGAGTTGCTCCTCGCACAACTTGTACAAGGTGTAGAACTTCCTCGCCAATATGATGTTCTCCTTGAAGCCGCACGAGGCCATCTTCACGCGAATAATGATCTGCCTGTCCGGCACCATCATCGCGACCGATCTGAATTGAATCTTTAGGTTTTCCGGCAATTCCTGGCGACCCGCGTAGCCGGGATTCATCGTTAAGAACATTCCGAATTCTATGTTCATCGTTACAGTATCTCCATCGCTAGAGGAAAGGGTTTAGAAGGGAACTAACGTATGTAATCTAAAGGTTCGTGCGAATGTAATTCTAATGTAATGTAAATGTAATTGGTGTGAACGTGTGTTCGCATTATAATCTTATTCGTGAACCGTCGACTCCGCACTCATTCCTTTGTTGAAATTGATGCACACCAGTAATTTTATATTTAGGTGACACTTTTTTTTCTGTTTTTATTTTTATTTTTTAATTTATGACATTTTAATTTGTCTTTTACATTGACATTATAAGAGCCTAAAGATGGCCAGTTTCAGCCGAAACACGTAGTTGTTATAGTTTTGACTCCATTTGAATTTTTATCTATTCAAGTAGAAAACATCTTGCTTTGGAAATATTATTGCTTTTAGATATAAAATTAGATTATATTCACATTTTATTTACATTATCTTCGAGTACACCCGCCACCGCATAAAAAAAGGTAATCAAATGGAAAGTGATTTTTCATTTCACACCTGACTAGTAATAATACCAATTACAGAGTAATGAAAGTGCCAAATTTCTATTTCCTACATTTATTTTGTTTTATTTATGTACTAATTTTTCCTTATTTTATTATGTTCATATTTTTTTTTTTTTTAATTAAGATCTTATGAAGTCCACGTTTTTTTTTATTTTCATATAATCGTATCACCATTAACGTTTTCCGTCGTTCCATTCATCCATTGTCTCCAAAATGTTCGCGAACTTCCGTCTACACCACAATTGCCGTACAATTCCCATCCACACTATAATAAATTAAATCATTCGTTTTTGATGTTGCGCTGAAAACCGACAGCTTGCGGACACAATTCTAATGCTCACTATTACAGCGAGCACACGTTTGCACCGATTACATTCGCCTTACATTACAGTTATATTCGCTTCCATCCTTCGGTGTGCATTGTATCAACCTTTAAAGTTTCCGCGATAACATGATCACCACTTACCTAAATATAAACGAGGGTTTTCGTTCCTTACGCGCCATCAAGACGATATAGATCTGCTGAGCTGCGACCGACAAGACCGGCAATTCTATACGGTTGAATTCGTCGAAGCAACCCCAGGTGCCCGATTGCGCCAAGCCCTTGAATATTCGGCCCAAACCGCGAAAGTCCATCTGATCCGAACAATTGAACACCACCACCAATTTGCCCAGCGAACGACCCATGTCCTTGGTGGTTTCCGTTTTCCCCGTTCCTGCGGGGCCGGCCGGTGCCCCACCCATGTTCATCCCTGTAAACAGCGAATGTAAAGGAGAAAATGTGTGTTAGTGATGCCAAGGGGAGTGGCTATGGTGGGAACGTACAGATCGCTTGTGCCAATGTGATGTAACACCTATCGGTCAACGGGGTAATCGCCAATCGCTCCGTGATCCCGAGATATTCGTTCTGATAAAGGAATATGACGTCGGTGATTCGTACCACCACGTCGTCCGTCTCCTCGTAATAGTAGAAACGTTCCTGCTTTTGCCATTCGAAATCTATGGGCGTCTTCACTTTGAGTTTCACGATGTCGTCGAATATATCTCTGTTCAGTGATAAAAGATGATGTATTTTTGAATAATAAAAAAATTCGATCAAATACGGTCTCAAATACGGTCTCATATACGGCCTCAAATACGGTCTCAAATACGGTCTCATATACGGTCTCAAATACGATCTCAAATACGGTCTCATATACGGTCTCAAATACGGTCTCAAATACGGTTTACAAATTTCCAACTGCCCCCTGGTACCGCTTCCTATATTACGATGCGGATAACGCTGTGCCGGAACATATTGCAGTTGGACGGGATTACTCGACCCACTCGAATTAGCAGCCATAATTACAATATGTTCCTCAAAGGTTGAAACCGGTGACCGTTATTGAGATCGTTCGGTTTCAAAACCGAAAATCTGACTGTAATTCAAATACTCCTCACCCTATTTGAATTACGGTCAGACTTTTTATAGCAATTATAAAATAAATACGGTCAGGGAATACTCGGTTAGAATTATGATACCGGATAAATACGGTCAGAATTTAGGGTGTCCGAAAAAAAAACCGCTTACACTACGGTTTTATAAACGGTTTCGACTCCCTGGCAACAAGGACGATATATGAAATTATTCACCTCTGATGGACGTGGATGGTGACCATCGTCTCGTAGCGTGTCCTGTCCATTACCGATAGATCCTTCGACGTCAAGTCAATCAGATTATTTAGGAGGTCCAGGAAGCGCTGATTCGTCGCCTTCATAATGAACTTATCCACGCGCGCTTTGCGTATGGCGATTTCGGCGTCTCGCGTCCAGAGCACTTGCAAGCCGACGAGGCCCGCCTGTCGGCGTTAAAATCATCAATATTTTAACATCCCCCCCCCCCCCCCCCCATTTCTCTTTCTCACCTGACCGCAGAACGACGAAAAACCCTTTATGAAATCGTACTCGGGATCGACCAGACACTGCGCCATGGCGGCTATCACGTTCTTGACGGTATCTTTGACGGCGGTCAGTAAACTATTCAGCCATATTTCCACTCCTCCGTGTACAGACGACCGGCTTCTCGAAGGGAATCTCTCCGCCCAGGTTGGACAGCATGGCGTTATCTGATCCGGTTGCTGCTTCGTTCGAATCAACCTTTAGGGTAAGTATTTATCAATAATACTGGAGAAGTATGGTTAAGAACAGCGTTTACCCTGTACACGGCGTCGAATAAACTCAACAGATGCGGTTGGATGGATTGAGGGTCGGAGCTCTGTCCCAATATTTCCAATAGCACGGGATCCGAAATGAAAAAGAATCTCGGGAAACACAATCGCTTGGATTCTGAAACGGGCTTACTCTAGATAGTTGCTAAATCATTGGTAGGGGCAAGTGCATACCTAAGTAACCTGTTAAACTCTTTTGGCAAGTCTCCAACTGTTCTAAGAGATGGGGTAACAATTGCCCCATGGTTTCATCTCCAGTGCAGCACTCAACAGCGTTGGGGATCTCGTGCGCTCTCGTCATTATCTTCACCCACGACTTATCTATGCTCTATTGGCGTAAGGCGAGGAAAGATTTTCTGTGAACGTATTTTTCGATTCATATCGCCACTTACAGAGAATCGTTTCGCTTCGGCGGGCAATTGTTTCGCGATATCACCGCCGACGAAGACGGCCTCCAAATAGATCCACAAGTTCTGCACCTGCATCCACTTCTCCAATATCTCGGATGTGGTCACCAATTTGCTCACCCACAGCTGGATGTCCTTCTTGAACGGCGCGTTGTATCGATTGCTCAGCAGCGAATTCAGTATCATCAGGCTGTCTTCTAATGAAGCGATGATTTCTCCGGTTTCGGTACCCTTGAGGAGCAGCTCTCCGCGATTCTTGAACGCGTGGAAGGACAACTCCACCACCGCCCAGTCCGTGATGACTTGCTTCAGTTTGGCTTCGATGTCGCGCTCTTTAACGGCGCTGATGCAGATATCCTAAACCGCAACGATTTTTATCGTTAGATGGCTGTGTGGCAAGTGGATATGCTAGGTCGATTCTGGCGCATAAGGTTTACGATTTTAATTTTAGTTTATGATTACTTTTATTATCAGAAACATCTGTTTCGAACTTACTTCGACATCGTCTTTGAATTGAAGCAGGGGCGCTTCCATCACATTCCTCAGCGTGAACGTAGGGGATTCGACGTCAAACAAATAACCCGTCACTTTGGCCATCCTCTTCCAATGTCGATCTTTCATAGCCTTGTTCGCCATCAATTCCAATAGTGGACAGGTCTCGTTGAAATCGTCGATCTTTTTCTTCAAATCCAAATACGCGGGCCAATCTTTCATACCTTTAGGTAGCTTCCGACAACTACGGTTAAACGAAAAATAATGGCACTGGGAGCATTTTAACGGAACAGATCAAGCCTAAGCAATTCGACGCTTATTAGAAACGTCCTTGGAGGCAAATCTTTCCCTAAATCATCACATAGCCCCAGAAAGAGAAAAGGGTATCGTAAGTGACCAGAGCGAGGTTCGAACCCGCGATCCCCGTTATAATAGCCCAGACCCTTAAGACACTCAGCTGTTAAAGGAGTTGCATCTAATGTAAGTAATGCAAGTATGTAAAAAGTATGTCATGTTTCTAAAAGTAAACTACTTTGGTTTTCATTTCATTAACACCTAAACAACAACATGACAAAGAATATTGCGCCAACAACAACCAAGGATCGGCGGATTAATATCCTATCAGGTAGCCAAGTACACTAGCATCCTACCATGTAACCTCAAAACTAGCTTGGGAAAACCTAAGAATCCTGGCCAAATACAACAAAGTTAGCAAGATAAATGAAAGGAAAATGCTCCAATTTCTCACTAATTCTTTAATAACGTACAACCGGTTTCATCCATTAAGCGACATCTTCAGGTTAACTGAAGAAATTCAACAAGAAATTAACATTATGTAAATCAATTAAATTGAAGTTAAAATGAATAATAAAGTGGATAAAATTGCGTAAATTATCCTACAAAATAATTAATTAATAAATTAGAAAATGTATAAGTAAAATAAAAAGATAAAAATTGCAATACTTACAATTATAAAACAGTTTAAAAATAAGTTACGTAATGAAATGGTAAAATTGAATTGTATAATTAAATAAAATTGTGTAACACTTATTAACACTCATGAAAAACGACAAACTACCACTTTAAAATAACAAAGAAGATAAAATGTATTTTTAATCAATGAACGCAGCAAGACGAATGATCCAGATATTTCTTTAAAATAAAATATAAGGGCGAAATTTCTAGAAAACTCAGCTACGCCATCTATATGTAAAAGGTAAAAGATCAAGGAGTAAAGAGAAGACTAAAGAAAAAGAAAACTGTAAATACCATTATGTGTGAATTGACTGCCTGTCATCTTTCTAGTAAAGTTTTGAATGTCGGATTAGAATCAAAAATAATCTGTGCATGAGAGAAATTCCTTACCCTTAATTTGAAGCCTTACAATATATCTAAAGCTTCCAAGTTATTAGAAATATGCCAGCTTTATCGGTATGCAAAGTTTGAAAGCCATTTTGTATGTCAAAAGTATAATAAACATACTTTTGACATACAAAAGGTCTTTAAGGTGCTTTCCAAACAAGGAACTCTCCCGTCATTCCTGGCTTGGAGCACCTCAGATGTTCTTTTATACGGGTTCCATAGTTCCTAAAGGTTTTGCCCACATAATTTCGTTGAGCAATTATTACATGTAAGTTTGTACACCTCTCTTATGTAAAGATGTATATGATCTTTNAATTTTGTATTAATGCAGCAAGAGCTTTTGAGTTAAATAAAAGATCCTAATAGAAACATTTAGTGTGATATATTTATAGAAACATTTTAATTGCCACACTTATCAATTATTTTCTTTACTAGGGTTAATCGTGGTTTCTTCCTATCTAATCTTAATACACACAGTCACCTGGTTCACGCGGTATTATCATAAAATGATAACTTACTCATTACCAAAACCGATACACAATCTATAAGTAAGGAAGCTATCCTCACACTATGACAAATCAAAGAATATCTAACTATAATTTAAATTGCTCATCCCGCGTTTTCCGCAACGGCTGCGGTCGAAAAATTAACGCGCGTCAACGGCTAAATTTTGCGTCATGACGCCGAATTGCCAAAACGAACAAATTCTACCATTACATAGTTTCCCACGCAGTAACCTCTAAAACGTATTTTGTAGTAATTTCGTAAATGGGTCTTACCAAATGATACTGTATAATACTTTCCTTCCATAACGTAGAAACTCGCTACGTCAACGTCTTTATACGTTGCAATGTACCAATTTTGATTGCTGCACTGAGTAGATGCCATATTTCATATTAAATTAGTACAAAATTCTCAGAAATTAATGAAAATTTATTAAATTTAATGGCGATGTATTAATATTATTATAGCTATCACTCATGTCTTTAGAATTTTATAAATTTATTGTTCCTTAGGTATAGATTCAAGAAGTAATATAATAAAAGCACACTAATGTGTATTTTGTTACTAGTGTTCAAACGAAGTGGTGTGGGGGGGTATTACGCATCAGTTGAGTACTAAGGCCGCAACCTATATTTTGCAAAAATGCGACACATTCATATCATGTAAATTTGCCATAATATGTACGCTCTCCTTTTTGATGTTGGCATCGAAGTCAAATGGAAATTGCGTATCGCACTGTGTATTCGATGATATTCTACAACATCATCATCATGTATTTTTGCTCCAAATTAACACATACGTTTATATTACTTTTCCGTTTGAAGTGCGGTTAGTTACATATAAGTAAGTGGTGTTGTTATTGAAAATAAAAACAGTAAATATAATAATGAACTCTCTACTATGACATGCAACATAACCTAAAGTTTAGTCCTAAATCATTACCACGTATTCTGAAATTAAAAAATGCCCTATTTTTTTATTTATTATGATTAGTTCTGGAGGAATGTATACAATGTATTATGAGAGTTACGTTTCATAAAAAGTTTTCTTTACGAATACGTATTTTTCTCGACTTTTACGTATTAACGGAAAAATAACGTTATAAATACGTACAGAATATAGTTTTTGGCGAAATACGTTCAAAACTTACGTCTTGCGATGTGACATTAAACGTAATTTTACGTGCTTATTACCTCTAATATTACTAAACATTAAAATATTCCACCTATTTATACTAAGAATGCTCACTCTGCTAGCTGGGTAATATCAGTCTATTAAGTATTCCGACGCAGATATTTTGTCCAAATTCAATAGGCATTTGTTAAATAAATGTTTAAAATAGACATTTTTTTTTGGGTCTTCTTGTAATCGTACTCATATTCGCAAAAGAGTTTCTGGCCGTGTGATACATAATGTTTTTTGGGGTTCTTAATTTTCTTAATTTTGAATTGAAAATAGAAAAGACATTTTGACACTAGGGAGTTGACAGTACAAGTTGGCACACATGTTACATACTTTAGTATTTTGACGTGTGCGAGAATAAATCTTGTTCTGCAATTTTTTTTCTAGTTTAATATCTATTTATCAATAATAACTGCAATGAAGACACCAGTTCATCTTAGCATGGTTGAACAGTAGCTTAATAACAATTTATTACACGTCTGTCATGTGGAATCTAGTGTGGTCAACCTTTAGTGACATTTTTGCAGCTTTGAAGTACTGCAAAATGAGATTTTCTGGACGGAGGCAATAATATAATTTAAATAACAATAATACATTTGTACGGAATCATTTTAAAATGATCGAATTTCGATCGACTTCAAATCTATTTCTTAATGGTTGGCCACGACCGAAGACAGACCCCGCTGCATTAAGAGAATGGTACATGTCGTCACCAAAAGCTGCCGCGAAGTCTGGCGTCAATTACGCCCCCTTACCACTGTTTGTTACCTAGCAATGAGGCATCGGCTACTAATATTCGCTCAAAAATGAAGTTCCTTTACTCAAAAAAAAAAAATGGATTTCAAAATCAGTAATACCACGTTTGTATTTCCCGCCATGACAGAATAGGTAATACTGGTTCCGTGCGGCGCCAATAGATAGCGCAATGCAGATCCTATGATGGTGTCAAGTTTCCCATCTTTACTAGGGTTAATCGTTGGTTTCTTCTATCTTAATCTTAATAACACATAGTTCACCTGGTTCACGTGATATTATCATAAAGATGATAACTTACAAAAAACGCAGATTACTCAAAACCGGATACACAGTTAAGAAACTATCCTCACACTATGACAAATCAAAGAATAATTTAACTAAAATTTAAAATTGGCGTCAATCCCGCGTTTTACGGCAACGGCTTGCGTCGAAAAACTTAACGCCGCGTCATACGGCTAAACTTTTGCGTCATGACGCCGAATGCCAAAACGAACAAAATCTCCATTACATAGTTTATGTGCAGTAAAGGCGTTAATTATTTTATTTTCATCGAGATTGATTTTTTTCTCTGAACGGTAACCAAAATAAACTTTGTCTTTCCGCTTTAAGTAAATATTTATTCAAATAATGCGCAATGGTATAATTAAATATGTGTAAAATATCCGTGTAAGATGGTCGGCATCACTTAATGTCGCAGAGGAGTGCCACTCCCCTTAGAACCCAATGTTCCGGCGGTTTCACGCTGTCCAGCCACAGAGGCGTGATGTAGTTTAGGTCCGTGCGTCTCGCCTTCTTATAAACGGGGCACTGCGAACACACAGAATCCAGATTCGACAATCGCCACGGCCGTTTCACTTAACCACACTTACCGTATAAAGTTGGGTCTTTGGGCGCCACCGTTGGATGGCGTATATGTGGACCACGGAGCAGGTGTACAGCACCTTAATTGATGGATTCCGCGAGACGTGAATGCTGCGATCCCATCCTGCCCCGTCCAAATACAGGCCGTAAACGAACACTCCTCCGTATGGTCCCTGCCTTTATCTCTTCGCGCGTATTCTTGCTGACCTCGTTGTGCAGGAACACTGATCCAAGCGCCAGCCTTTATGAGCTCGGGCTATTTCCTGTCGCGATCGCCGTCTAAGAAATCCTAGCCAAACAAATAAGACTTTGCTTTTTTTAGGTTCAACTTGCTGAATATATTCAAAAATTTTTCCAATACCTAACCTTAACACGAGAAAAACAAAGGAAATTACCTCATATTCTAACGAAAATCTTAGAGATTAGTTGCAAATTTCCGCAGAAAAGTTTACGAAACAATTTCTTAGATTTCCGAGAAAATTAATCATTGAAGAAATAGCAGAACTTATTTTTCGACTAGAAGAAGTATGAGCAGTTGAAGTGGCTCATTTTACTGATTTAGTTTTTATTCACACCAGGTACAAGAAATATATAATTTACCACATATAAACTTATTTGTAAAGAAATTATTTGCGCAAAAATCACCTCAAATTGAAATAATATAAAAAAAAAATAAAAAACAATTTCAACTTTATAAGATGAGATTGGACAATATTATTTCAGGAAGTATTAAGTAAGATGAATGATTTTCCAAGAGAATATTTCAGGAATAAGGCGGCTGATTTCGAAAACATATTCCAATAAAGGATGACTGCTTGTATTGGCAAACTTCTCCTAGACCCCTCATCACAAAACTGCACTAAACTGGACGTACGTTTCGATAGCAAAGCTATCATCATCAGCAGAAACACTGCTGGACTACTCTTATGATTCTTTATAAATGTTTTTACTGGAGTTGGATCATCTCTTGACGATTCTATATTATTAATACATTCTCAAGGAAGACTTGTTTAAGTCTAGCTTTCCTTACATAAAATTTAAAGAACACGTTCTGTTTCCATGATACCTACATTATTTATCCGAAAATTACTACCAATTTAGAAGAAAAAAGATATTACTGTCAGTATAGTTAATAACAAAAGACTCATTGCATCAAGTGCATGTCCATGCTATTATAAGATCGTTTAATTTAATGTTTAACAAATTATTTTTCGTTGATTTTGAACTCTATTAAAAGATAATCAGAAATTAGCAAAAATGTACTAGGTGTCAAAGCATTCCTTAAACATATGGAAACTACGATTTTGGGACTGATTCCAAAGACCACATTCAAAGATACGCGATGACCACCTCATATCGCAGCTTCTCCACCTTACATTCGTGACCATTTTCGTACTACGGCGCAGTCGAAGAGTGGAGTGGTACTTGCGTGTTCGCGTTCATACACACATAGTTTTATAAGACATACATACATACATAGTATAGGCTTCGCGGAATACTTTCCACGCGCGCTGTAATGTAGCTAAGGTTTGTACGGAGGAATAGCTGTCATTCCGTCGTAATTATACCGTAGCCGGACCTCGTCTTTTAATTGCGTATAATGTCCGGATTTCGATGCCGCCGTGTACGTATTTAGAACGTTGGTCGGCTCTTACTTTACCCGGGAGTAAACATTGATGGTCGAACAGGAATTTTTATGGCCGAATCAGATTCGTCTCGCGCATAGAAATGTCGCGAATCGGCCCCCACGTCGCAAGGGGTGATGGATGGGTTCAAATATACAGGGTGTATCAAATATAGAGGTAAATATAATAATATGTAGCAGCCATAATCATATACGATCAAAAAATCTTAATGCACAGGGGGTCTATCTGTAAGCATTAACGAGAAAAAAAAGTATTTTATAAATGGGAACACTGATCCGAGGCCCAGCCTTTATGAGCTCGGGCTATTTCCTGTCGCATCGCCGTAAGAAATCCTAGCAATAAAAAAAAAAACTAGTTTCCTTACGAGTTGTATCAATGTTTAGCTCCATTCAATAGTAGCGTTCTTTTTACAGCTCGTCCCACTTCATTTATCTCTCTAGAGAATTGATATTTATCTGAGATGATATCGACTAAAAGAACGCATTACACCGTATTCAATATTTTATAATTCGTAAAATTGTCACTGTGTGGCGTGGTAAGATGTGTTTATGTTAAGATTGTCAAAGACCCTTAAAGGCTATTTGCACCGGTTATACGTAAGCTTAACTTAAGACTTAAGTAGATCCTAAACTATAAATTCGTTTTGCACCGTTGTTTAAGCACCAGTTAAGTGTTACTCAAAATAAGCCGAAGATTTGTCCGGCTTAAGGTCCAGTTAACTTCACTTTCAACCTTTTCGTTTCAAATGACATGTGTTGCGGCAAGTGAAAGAAGACTTTTATTTGTTGTATTACGGTGCTTTCGAGGTGTTTTATTTATTGTTGTGGGAATATTTATTTTTGTACATTTTTGAAACAAAATGGCACGTAATATCTTAATAAATAACATAATGTTTGGAGATGATGATGAATTGGACGAGTTAAATATAATTTTTCGTGGTATACCTAAAATAAAGTAAATGAAAAAAGGCAGAATATTTTCATACGTTTGACGAACTTACATCTTCCGGCGATTTAAGGTAACCAAATGTACAGCATTATTTATACTAAACCTGATTGAGCTGAAATTGAATATCCTTGATGTGTGAGTAGGTATAAAAAATAATTTTAAGTTTACTAATGTAACCTAAGACGAAATAACCATTCCTGTTATGTTTTATCTAATTAAACAACAAATTTTCAGCAAATAATAGTGTTGCTTTATGAATCAGCTGTTAATATTCCTGAGACTGTGTGCAACAGGGTCTCACCTTTCATGTATTGGAGATTTTGGCGTACCCATTTTGTCTACAGTCACCATTGCATACTAGGAGAGTTGCTAGGCCTTTGGCTCGTCTAACAACGCAACACAAAACCACACACAATACAACAATAATAAAAACTCGAATCAAGAATTAAAAGTCAACATGCTCCTTCTTTCTGTGTGTTTCTGTCAAAAACTGTTCGTTACCTTGATTACAAGTCACTTTCACACTGTCTGACACTGTTGCCATCCGTTTTCAATACTTAGCTAAGCTTTATTCCTAGTTTCGACGGTGCAAAACATATTCACCTTAAGGTTCACCTCAAGCTGAGCCTCTACTTAACTAAGTTTGCTATTAGGGAAAACTGAAAGTAGTCAAAGTTAACCTCAAATTTTCAGTCTCTATCCATATTAAAAGAGTACATTATAGAAGTGTGATATAATGCATAAAGAAAATTTAATAATTGTTCGTTTTACAGTTGCTTTCAATATCAAAATTAACCTATACCATACGCAACAGGCATAGAAAGCTACAAACATTTAAAGATAGGGCTACTTACAACTAGTCTGTTTAACAAAAAGTCGCTCATATCTCAAAATCTATTAAAGATAGGTATAGGGAATGCTGATATAAAGCGATAGGGAGATATTTTACTTCCTAATTCCGAATTAAAGTACAGGGGTGTTCTATTAAAAAAAAATGAGTTTTTCTGCATTGAAATATGTCACTTTGTTCCTCAGTTTTGAACACCCTGTATGTTAGAATGTAAAGTGTGCTTACCGTTCTTTAAAGTAATATCTACATTCATAACATAGCAAATTTGAGTCTCTACTTGCAGTATTAATCGAGATATTAATTCTTCAATTGATGCATTGATTATGACTAAAAAAAAAGAAAAACTTAAATAACTCAAAACGGCAACATGTAGCTATAGGAATAGCTAATGAAAACTGACGTATTATAGTTGTAGAATCCAAAAATGAATAAAAAGTTAGATCATTCTATTTAAAAATAACAAAGTTGACATCCATTTCCGGTCAACCGGAAGTTTATTTTGGTTAAGTATTTTGCATTATACTTCCAATCGAACAGATAATGGGTGCCAAAATCTCAAATATTAGTAATAATAGAATCATAAACTTTAATGAACCAGTTACGTGGAATACCCTCTACAGTGTCAACCCAAATTTGTTGTACCTTTATAATTTAACTTTGTTCTATTTATGTGCGAGTTTTATTACCTTTATTACAACGTTTTATCGGAATTGGAATTAACGAACCTTGGCCAACTTTATTTTAACTTTTCCCTTTTATCAGCGGACTTCGTATTAATAAGCGCTTTGTTATTAAATTTTGTATGCTTCGGTACTTTAGCCGAACCTTGGCGCCCATTTACTGAGATTTAAACCTACACCTTAAGATAGCTCACTCCCATCACCATTGAGCTACGCCGTCAGTATACTGCTCTTGCTACCGCAGATACACAATGTTACCGGGAATTTAGGCCCGCTTGCCGCAGCTGTTGAGCGAAGAATTACGATTTCGGGTCGATAAGAGGTAAATGATCTCCTGAATTAGTCGCAGGTCACGCTATTCGTTTCGGTTGTGTTTAAGTTAGGCGATCAAGATTTTTACTAACTTTAGCTTTAGTTTTGTATTTGAATTGTCATTTATTTTTTATTTATATCAGCGGTTATTTACACCAATTTAGATATGCTAAAGACTAAGAGCCCCTCATGTAAAATTCCCACGAGTCGCTACCGGTTTTGGGATTGCCGATTAGTTCGATAGTTCGTTTCAGTTAGAACAATAGAACAGTATTTTCGCAGAAAACAATGAGTAATACCTAGTTTATTTCTTTTTTTTCTTAGTTTTTGTACAATTTACAATTTTTACATTTATTTATATACTTGAAAAAGCTTTTCAATAAAGCGAAACGTCGTACTCATTCATGTTTTTAATATTGACGACCTAAAAACCAAGAAAAAAAGAAATAAAATATTATATACATGGTCAAGATTTGAAGTTTTAAAAATAAGTAATACTGGCGTACCACAAGGGTTAGTGCTAGGTCCCTATTATTTTTAATATTTCAAAAATGACTCTTTTCATAATTTCAATAAAAGTGAAGTCTGTCAGTTTGCCGATGATACTTCAACTGTTTTTTCAGCGGAAGTACTATCTGCAAAAGGTACTGACTGTGCCAATTCAATGCTAAGGTGGACGCAAAGGAACTGTTTAATATTGAATGTTGAGAAAACAAATTTGATTGTTTTTGACTGTCACAAACGGAGTGATTCTTCGCTACTTCGGCGTATGAATGGACTGTCGGTGCCGGAATGTGCTACTTCAAAATTTCTGAGATGCGTGCTGGATAAGACCTTATCATGGGCTGAACAAATAGATTATATTTGTGGGTCGGTCGCATCATCTATATTTGCCATTCGGGTACTTAAATCTAATGTGACAACCGAGGTAGTTATTACTTATTATAAATCATGCATCGAATCACGGCTGATAGATAATGGGGTAAGATCAATAATTTTAAAAGATTGGTTTAACCTCTTCAAAAAAAGCTCTGCGCCTATTTCAACCTGAGTAGCAGGGAATCATTGTGGGAACATTTCAGGGAGTAATGGTATTCTGCCGTGGCTTGTTTGTATATATATAAATGTGTTGTATTTACACACAGAAATTTTAGATTTCTCAAAGGCATTTTTGGCTGCGCAACGCGAGGTATCGGTAATCTTAGTATACCATCACATAAAACGGCACAGTTTGAGCGGTCTCCCCTTTATAACAATATAAACATTTATAATAATCTACCACCGGACTTGAGGCTCGCGTACAGCACCCCAACTTTAAAAAAAGTTAAAAACGTACCTTATAGACAAGTGCTATTACAGCATAAATGAATTCCATGTGAACTAATAATTTGTGTACTGTTTTTATTATTATATTTGTTTAGGCATTCCACCAGAATTTTATTGCTTTCAAGTTTTGTTATGTTTTTACAGTCATTGCTATATTCAAGTTGATGTGAGAGAGGGACAAGTAAGAACAATATGGCGTGTGTGTTAGGTTAGGACTTTCGATTTAGTGTAATAATTCAATAAATAAAAAAGTTTGTTTAATTATCAACAGATTCAATATTCATAGTAAGAATAAAGTTAGTGAGGTTATAACACAGTGTTTATTTTTTGAGAAACAGTTAATGCGCGTTCAAGACCAAAGGATAGAATACCAATCCTAATTTTTCTAGACGTGAGCCATTTAAACAATATTATTATGTTTGATTTTATTGTATTGAATGTTTGTACATGACAAGGCACATATTTGCTTTTGTAAATCCGCATGCCAAATGAATTATTATTATTATTATTATCTATTACCTTGCGGGTTAAAGAATCCAGTCATCCAGAACGCTGGCGGTTTAACCACGAAACACCAACTTCGGAACTGCTCGTTCCTCTCCAGCAACTCGGTAAACCAGAAACCCAGCGTACTCGAGTCCCAAGCCGATCTCTTCCAGAGATTCGGCACCAGAGCGTCGTAGATATTGTCCAGGGCGTCTCTCAGATTCTGAAACGTTAAATACCTACTGTTAATACGTACGCCGATAGACTCACGGCCATATCGTCACTTCGCTCATTATGATGGTCCCTTCGATGGCCAATAGCAGATCTTTCAGTGTTTGCCTCACGATCACCAATACTTTTTGCATCCTGTCTATCTCCTGTCTCAAGAAGATATTGAGCGGATTCAGAAGGCCCATGAGTTTCAATCTTTTTGGGGAAAGAGTTATGCGTAATTAGTATTGTCATGTCAATACGTGGATGTATTATGTAATATTTACCTATCTTTGACTTCGTACGGATCGTAGTCGCTCGGCAACTTAGATAACATGTCGTTTGGTCAATCGCGTGACTACGGCTTCTCTTGTCTCACCACGCCAGCTGATGATTCTTCGGTGAATGGACATGATCGTGAAGAGCATATGTGTTGTCGTGTTGGTTGATATCTGCGCGTAAATTAACCACACTCAATTTATAACCAGCATTTATTACTTACGTAACATGTTTTGATTTTAATGAATTTATTTGTAATTGTTTCATTCCAAATAAACGCCGAATTATTATTATTATTAAACACACGAAATGGAATAATTTGTGCAACAGTTTTAAATATGTATTCGTAAATGACAAGTATTGGACAAGTCTGTCAAACTAATCATATCAAAACCAAAATAATGGCGTCCAAAAGCGGTCAATGGCGGCGATTTGACGCTACTGATATATTTCTATTAAGTACTGTCATTGTTTATATACATACTAGTTAGTCAACCTTATGGACAAAATAGTTAACGGATTTTGAACATTTGGACAAAAAGCGGTAGATGGCAGCACGCCGTTGATGTCCGTCTCGATTTAAATATAACCTTTATAGTTAGACTACTACATACAAGATGGCCCTCTTACATGTCGGTAAAATATTATTTAATTGTAATAGTTACCTCGTAAGTTGTAGGCAGATTGTAGGTGAGGCCCGGGGAAAGGAGAGGGCGGATAGACGATGACGCTGTGATGACGCGCCACACGATAATTCTCGTGTTTACATTGAAATGTTTGTTTTATTAGGAAGAATAAATATTTAGTTTGATAATATATAATTGTTATTTTTTTACCATTTTACTTTACTTTTTTTTTAATTTCTCATTTAATGTTATGCTCTATATATGTGTGTAGTTCTAAGTTTTGTGTGTTATATTATATAAATTTTTTTATTTGATTTACTTATGGTTACTATTGCATAATAGTAGAAATTCGTTTTTCTATTAAAAGTAACATGTAGTTTGAGAGTACAAATTTATATTTACATATATGCACCACGTTACTTATTAGGTTTGTTTGTTTGTCTGATCTAAGCAGATCCATGGAATTTTATCCATTTGTTTGTATTTTAGAGCATGATTTGTGCGTGTTTGTTTGGAGCAAGCAAATCCAGGTCACATCCTCTTTCTGCTCGCGATCCGACGTCCGAGCAATTACGAGCAATTTGTGCAACATAACCTAATCGGCTAACACCGTGTTATAAACTGTCGTTTGTAAATGTAATCCGATTTATACCTGCATCAATTATTGCACGATATGGATAATATAATGATACCAATGTGATTGATGTAAAGAACGATCATTTATATTTTTAAAAACTTCACTTGGTAGGTACATAAATACTAGTATATGATGCATTTTTATTGTAGCCTAGATTCATTAGTTTGAAAAATTACTTTTAGTTTTCCTATTCATAATAGCTGTGACAATAAGTAAATAATAATATTAAGGTTATATTGCAATCGAGGGCGTTTGTTGTTTCCATCTTTTAATCCAACTCTGAGACGCTCTCAAGTTACTCTGATGACGTCAGTAGATACTGCTCCAGCACACAAACAAACAAAGTATTAAAAACAGCATACATAATGACGCGTTCGCGCTCTTTCTCTTGATTGGCTGAAAAGTTACGATGTAACCTTGTAATATACGGATGTTGCCCCCAAAGGTTACCTCCTAACTTTTCAGCCGCTCAAAGAGAAAGAGCGCGAATGTATCATCATGTATGGTGTTTAATAAGTAAAGTGGTGCATACTTATATGTAAAATAAATGGCGATTTGTACCCCAACACTACATATTTTTATCATTATATAAAAAACGAATTTCTATTATTATGTAATAGTACACATAAGTAAATCAAGTAAAAAATATTTTGTAAATATAAGAAAAACTATATAAATTTCCCGCCTTTACACCATTTGAAGTTAGCGACAGTACCGCTATACACGGGAGAAGCGAAGATAGCAATAGGAGAGAGGAGGAGAAGAAGGTTTTCGTATATACGTTCGAACGAAAAACCCGCGTTTTATTAAAATTTTAAGTATAAAAAGGTCATCGAACTACAGATTATATATTATCAAACTAAATACTTATTCTTCTTAATAAAACAAACATTTTCTGATTATTATATAATCATAAATATAAGTAAATTAAGTTAACAAAACAACTTATTAATTTAAAAACTAAGAAAATAAAAATTGAGAAGTAGATTTATGTTTTTTTTTCTCGGCAAATTTTCGTCCTTTTAGATTTAACTTTTCTCTTTTCAGTGATTTTTGTTTTAAGTTTAAATATTTTATTCTTAAAAGAAAAAACCTCAATTTAGAAAATTGTTCAATTAATGTTTTGTCAACAAGAACGTGCCTTGCAATATACTTTCAATTTCTTTATATTTATAACTGAATACCTCAGAATTCTAATCTTCTAATGTAAACAAACACGAGAATTATCGCGAGGTGCGTCATCACAGCGTCACATAAATTCCGAAACGATTTCCAAAACGATTCCGTCGTTTCCGCAGATGGATAAAACACAGAAATCTGTCTCTCACTCTGACCGAGATACCTGTTATATTTATCGCGTTTTCAAATCAATTACATTCACCGATAGAGTGCACCACTTCCCTGAGCAATACTTTATTTTTCCGAAAATGCATTACGTTGACTAACTAGATATATTTAAACAATGGTTATATAACACCCAAAATAGAAATTTATGGAATAATTTGTACAACATTTTAAATATGTATTCGTAAATGGACAAGTACAAAAGTACAAAAACGGTAATGGCGGCGATTGACGCTAGTGATATTTCCTATACTATAATTTTAGTTAGCACAGAAACAGTTGGCACGTATGACAGACAGCTTGAGAGGCCTACTTGTATTATGTACAATACTTACGTGATATCGGCGTTCGAATGAAGTCCAGTGGGCTTGCGGTGGATCGATCTGTTGAATTTTATCAATTGTCTCCAGATACTCCGGCAAACATTCTTAACCTGATGATCTTGTAACCCTTGTAAAACGGAAATCCTCCTGGAACATGTTCTCGTTGAACCAGACCTGGGCGAAGGTGTTCAGCAGTCTCTTGTCGTAGTCGTCGGTCACACGCCCCCCATATTGCACCTCCCCGATCATATATCGGACGGTGGTCCAACTGATACCGCGCTTAGAGATCGATCTCGTCCAAGTGGTTCTGCACGAACATGCAGCCTGGCCAACCAATCGGCCGAATTGAACTCATACGGGATGTTCAGCCGAGCGGGCCGAACTTCCTCCGCCTCCTGGACGACGGTGTGCAGGAAAAGAGATCGCGTACACCATCGGGATGTACTGCGGCAGGTCCGAGTATCTCCAGCCATGTCTTGGTTCATGGAGGTGTACGTTCCTCAACAGTCCGGCCCTTATGCCAGAGGGCGGCTCGTTAGTGAATTTGATGCACAACTGCAGCAAGCTGATGGGGAAATCGTCGTGCACCTCCGTCGTCATCCAGAGCCTGAAGTCCGGGTGGACGCTACCGAAACCGCGTTCCAGCTCCAAAAATATCCCCAGCACCTCCTGCATGTAGTCCAAGCCCAGATGGCAGTTCTGCATCAGCGCCCAGAAGCCCTCCGACATCGCGCTAGTCAACAATTTGCGCGCGTGGATCTCCTGTCCTTGTCCCATCGATATCGCTTTACACTTGTTCTCCATCCGTTTGGCGAGCATCTCGATGTAGGGCGTCGGATCGGAACCGATGCTCAGGAAGCAGGCCATCGGCGTCAGCGCTCTGCTCTCCGACAGCATCATTTCCGTTAATTCAAAATCACCGGCTCCGCAAATGTATTGCCCAGCGAGAGGCCGATGTACTTGCGACTCTGAGTTGACGTGCGATCCGGACACCAAGCGCTATTCGACGGCAGTTTTGGTGAGAGGAAGCCGTGTTAGCAGAATGACGTTTAATACACGTCGATATTACGTCTATTACGTGATATAGACGTCTATTAAGCGTCATGTTACTCTGCTACTCGGGTAGTACTTACCGTATGCATTAATAGTTTCCAAAAGTGTCAAGCTGTTATAACCGTCTGGTATGGTGGCTTCCTCTGGGGCGTCCTTATCAAACCAATTGCTTCACAGTCTTATCGTTGGCAGTAACCTACATGATAAAAATATTAATATAATTTCTTATTACCCAACGGTTTACCATGTTACAGGATAACAATACAAATCATAGGTACCTGGTATACAGGATAGTCCACGTAAACTGGTTCAGTAAAAGTTTATGAGTTCTATTATTTACTATATTTGAGATTTTGCACCAGTATCTGTTCGATTGGAAACCTATAAATGTTAAATACCTTAACAAAATATCACTTCCGGTTGACGGAAATGGATGTCAACTTTGTTAATTTTAAAAGAATGATCATAATTTTTTTAATTCATTTTTGGATTCTACAACTGTAAATACGTCAGTTTTATTAGCTATTCATATACTACATGTTGCCGTTTTTTGAGTTATTTAAGTTTTTCTTTTTTTTTTTGGTCATAATCATTGCATCATTGAGAAATTAATATCTCGGTTAATACTGCCAATAGAGACTCCAAATTTGCTATGTATGAATGTAGACATTTACTCTAAGAACGGTAAGCACACTTAAACTTCTAACATACAGGTGTTCAAAACTGAGGAACAAAGTGACATATTTTCAAATGCAAAAAAACTCATTTTTTTTTAAATAGAACACCCTGTATTTTTAATTCGAAATAGAAAGTAAATATCATCTCCTATCGCTTTAAATATGCAGCATTCCTATACTATCTTTAATAGATTTGAGATAATGAGCGACTTTTTGTAAACAGACAATTATTCTTTTTTTTTAATTTAAGAACACCCTGTATTTTAATTCGGAACTAAGAAGTAAATATCATCCCTATCACTTATATTCAATTCCCTATACCTATCTTTAATAGTTTTGAGATATGAACGACTTTTGTTAAACAGACTAAGTAGCCCTATCTTTGCGTGTTTGTAGCTGGCTCTGAATGGGATTAATGTCAAACTCATTGACTAACCAAAACTGTTTATGTATATCATTGTAATTACACTTTCGTATACAACGCAATATAATTAGAAATGACTATTCGAACAGACATTCTTGTATGGTTATTCAACACATATAACATGAATTTGACATGAAATCCATTTCAGAGCCAGCTACAAACATTTAAAGATAGGGCTACTTATCTGTTTAACAAAAAGTCGCTCATATCTCAAAATCTATTAAAGACGTTATAGGGACTGCTCATATAAAGCGATAGGGGATGATATTTATTCCTCATTCCGAATTAAAAATCAGGGTGTTCTATTTAAAAAAATGAGTTTTCTGCATTTGAAAATATGTCACTTTGTTCCTCAGTTTTGAACACCTGGATGTTAGAATGTGAAAGCGGGTACTGTTTCATAGAGATAATCTACATTTATAACATAGCAAATTTTGGAGTCTCTACTTGGCAGTATATACCGAGAATATTAATTTCTCAATGATGCAATGATTATGACTAAAAAAAAAAGAAAAACTTAAATAAACTCAAAAAACGGCAACATGTAGCTATCGAATAGCTAATGGAAACTGACGTATTTATAGTTGTAGAATCAAAAATGAATAAAAAATTATATCCATTCTATTTAAAATAACAAAGTTGACATCCATTTCCGGTCAACCGGAATTGATATTTTTGGTTAAGGTATTTTACATTTATAGTTCCAATCGAACAGATAATGGTGCCAAAATCTCAAATATAAGTAAATAATAGAACACCATAAACTTTTAATGAACCAGTTACGTGGAATACCCTGTATACTATTGTGATTTTCCCGGCTAATGCTTTTACAAGCAAAAGAAAAATAAATAAACAACTTTCTAATAGATCTGCCTTTTCTATACAGACTTCTTTCCTATACATGATAGCACAATGCAATCCCGATCCACTAAGATGGCTATAAAATCCCGTTTATGTCCAAGATACTCTAAAATTTACCACTCCAGATCATGCGCACTAGTGATCCCCCCCTCTTACTAACCAATGAGTAGTTATACCTTTATTATTCTTACAGTTACGAACTCGCTGCCCTGAGGGCTGTACGACTGGGTCCTCCTAAATCACTAACTTGTTTATTATTATGCCTTTACTTTGTTAAATACTGAATTTATAGTTTAATTCTTAATAATTCAATGTATCAAATGGTGCTTTCGTTAATAAACAGTGTAATCATTACTAACATGTATTAATTTATTAATAAGTTTATATCAGAAACATAATAATGTATGAGACTCTTACTCAGGCACAGTATAGAAATTATATCAGTAATGACAGAACCCCTTTTTATGAATGAAATTCTTCGTCCTATTTTAATGACCTTGATCACATTGATGCTACGGAGTGCACGGCCACGCGCATCCTATGGGTCTACCGGAAAAATGTAGGAACATTTAAAAATTTGATCTCTATGCTTTATAGCGGAGGTTATGTCAAAGTTATATCATATATTATTTATTATTGAATTGGTCGAAATTTAGTAGATGCAAGAGAAAGGAGTCGCTGTAAGAATATTAGCTGTGAATTATAACATGCAATGTGCATATAACAATTTTTTTTTGTAGAAATGTTTTAATAAATTGACATTTCGTTATTATTGATACTATAACCTATAATAATAACGCAACTGTAAGTAAACATTATAAAAGTGTAGAAGTTGATTTATTTACCTGATCGCAAATTTCCTATATATTCAAAATTATAAAATTGTATAAATAAGCCACTTTATTTATAGTGGCATTTTTGATTTGAAATTTAGTGATATACCTAGTTGATAGCACTTAATCTATTGAAAAATACCGATCTGTTAAATTTTCTATTGCTGTAATTTAATTATATAATTAACTAAAAGAAATTACCTATCATATGGAAACGTCGTTCTCCAATATTTTTACAAAATAATGTGAATTTTATTAAGTCTGGCTTCTCAGAAAAAATATGCATTGTCTGGATTAGAAAGCTTCATTATAACAGCAATGCATATACGATATACTGGACATTTTTGATTGGGCTTTTGCCAGTTAATTTCCAGGTAGAGTAAACAGGTTAATATTGAAAGACATAAGTAGTGAATAGTTTATATTTGCTATGCCTACAATATAGACAATGAAAAATATTACAAACAGAAAGTTTTCATTAGAGATTACATACAAATGTACTGGTCAACAATTTATTCTAGCAACGAAAGGTAGCAAGTCGAAAGTTATTTACATATTGATATAATTGACAACTTTATGAAGTTATATGGCTTTGTCACTCCATTTTGTCAACTTTTTTCTGCCGATTTCACACGTGCTTCTATTTATGTGTACCCTGAAACTCAACATCTTTGAAATCAGAAACTTCAATGTGTAAAATAATCGCATTCTGACATGGATGTTCAAAATTAATAGAACTGAACTGTGCTATGAATTTTTCCAAACACTTCAGTGTGGTGACACTAATTCAAAGTATTAAAAAATATTTTCTCTAATATTATAACATAAAAGAAAGATGTTTTTAAATTTTCCAAATTTCTGCTTATTCGCATGTTCACATGCCTTAAATGGCAAATAACGTTGAATCGTCTAACTGATCGTGTTGCTGGGAAAACCTTCACAAACATCACACATTGTAAACATTTAAACATTTCCATATCAAATATCCACAAATGTTATCGCAACGAATTTTGCGAAAAAACTTAAATTGTAATTATTTCTCGCACTATTCTTGCAGTTGGAAGTATGCCAACGATTGTAACCAATGCAGGTAGTTGATCCAAATTCCTCTAGTTCCATCATCAAGCATCACCAATGATTGCTATGATGTATTGCTTACATTACAACCTTTAATAAAAACAAAAAATTAAATGTTGATCTCTCGGGTACTTTTTACTGTAAACATTGAAGTGCACTTCATACTTTAAAACACCTTTTCATAGTATGTGGTGTTATTAGTCCCATAGTTGTAAGTATTTTTGACATTTAAGTGTACAATTGATTATATTAATATATTTATGAATGATCACTTAAAACTGAACACAAAAAACGTATGTAAAACTGTCTATGAAAAAAATAATTATAAAATGTGTGGCTAATACACCGTACACGTAAACCAAGATTCACAAATAAGAGATCAAGAGAACAAACGAAATTTAAAAATAAAACGGGGGTGAACATCATAGCGACATAACATAAGTGCCTAAACGTGGTATTTAATTTATCGTGATTGATACATACACATACATACGTGCTGCTATAAACACTAGCACCCCGCCAAAATTTTCTTGAATGAAATGCACGATCGTACACGATTCACGTGCTGCGCAATACGATTTATTTATGACCGGCCACGCTCATTTTACTACGATTCGAAAAACGGACGAGAGCGGGAAGCCAATCTGTCTCTACTGTTATCTTTCTATACTGTGCTCAAGGTGAGTATAGTTATTTGGAATATTCAAAACAAATATTATCGATTATCCAGTACAATTTTAGATTCTTTAATTCAAAAAGTAACTTTTAAATATCCTGCGCTATCATAAGAGAATAGAAACTACCAACCACGTCTACCAACTTATAAAAACTCAAAATTTCAATCTCATAGGAAAAACAGTAATCTCAAAATATTATAGAAGTTAGAAGAAGAGAGTAACTACTTGAATTTACATAGAAGATCCCCTTCAAACCAGATATAACACAGGAATATCACTTAATTCATTACACTTGATAAAAATACAAACAACCTTTTTTTTTAAAAGATTTTTTATCAACTCGTCACCAAGGATTTTCATCATTTTCTCTCAACGAATTACATTGGGTCACTACCCCATTCAAGGTAAAGTGAAAACCTAGGATACCAGGATATCGTACAGTTGCCAGACGATACATATATTCAATTTCCTCGATTACTAATACGATCTAATCCAAATTATACTGGACTTACAAACAGGTGCGTACATAAAATAATAATCACATTTCAATATGGTTGATAGTTTTCCTCTTATGAAACACAGCAATACATACAAAATTAATACAAGACAATACTACCTAAGTATACACATACAATATAATGATTATAAATTACTAATTAAGCCTTTTTTCTTAGTTAAAATAAAAATACTATCTCCACACATCTCCCCTCCCCTCCCCCCCAAAGCATACACAATCTAATCCATATCAAGATTTATTAGATTTGTAATTAAACATGAACCTTCCAAAGTCGTTATAATTTCGGAGATATTCCTGAAAATTGAAAACTCCAGTAAGCTTTGGAGAAGGTGCTAATCCATATCAAGATTTATTAGATGTGTAATTAAACATGAACATTCCAAAGCCGTTATAATTTCGGAGATATATCTAAAAATTGAAAACTGGGGTGAGTTTTGGAGGGAGTTTACCCCTAAAATCGGGCGTTCCTACAGGAAACAAAAATGAGTGCTTCTATCATGGTACTTTTTCAATCTATAAAATTTCATGGAAATCGAAATTTGACAGTTGCTGATGTTCCTTTGTTAATACATATCAAAAAATTTTCAAATATCTCAGCCAAATAGAACCATAACGTTGGTTTGGAATAATTGTGTACCTTCTTTTTGATTTTCACTTATTTTTTTGACCTTTTGCCAATGTAAGTTTACTGTTCATTTACAAATTGTATTTAGCTGCTCTTATTTATTTATGTTTATTTATTTTACCTGTTGGACGATGTACTGAAAGTGTCTCAACTTGGACAGTTCGACCAGATTCAGCCAGGTCGTGTCCGTGATCCACTTGGCCGGTTTTGGGGGACACGCGTTTAAGTCCAGAGCTGCGCCGCCTTTGATGAACACTTGGAATTCTTCGTGAGTGATGTGCTCTTTCTGCAAGTCGATCTTGAGCGCCATCAGCAGCACGAATATGTACTTGTCCACTTCGTATAGGCCGCGCGACTTGTACTTGAATATTTCGTAGGTGAGGTATTCTATGATGTAGTTGAGTCGTCTGCAAGCAGAGTGGACAATGTGTCGATGATATGTCGGTACGATCGTTGGATTATCTGTATTTTATTCACCTCGACGTGATGGGACTCTTCTCGGATTTGGCCATCGACCAGTCGAATCTCTCGAGGAACTGGACCAGCGACGTTTGATACATGACGTTCACCATGGCCATATTGGTGATCAAGAAGTATAAAACGCTACCCCTTGTCGCGACCGGCCTGTGTAACACGTACGGCATATGTTTATTAATACTCATTTTCTTTATTAAACCGTGTGGTTCAATAACTTTTTTATCTTGCAATTTACAAAGAAAAAAATCATTTCTATTTTATTTCAGTTCATGTGCACTATTTGATTGTAATTTTTGAGGTTAAACCGGAAACTGACACAACTTTGTTTTATTTAAATGACACCCAATATATTTTTTTACATTTTTTTCGATTCTCCATTGTTTTTTTCTTTCCGTACCTATTAAATTTTATAGGTATTGCATATAAAAGTTTTGCTATAAACCATTTAAGAAGATATGTAAGTGTTCTGGACATCTATTTAAAAAGTCAAAATAATAATAGTAATGAAGAACAAAAACAATGCTTTCTCACGTTGCATCACGCCTGTCATAACATTGTTGCCTGTATGTAACTGTCGCAAATTTACAAAATCTATATTGTTCAATTTTAGTGTGGTGTAATAAAAGATGAATGCATAGCGAAAAGTCGGACTTACTGCTAATATTTGGTTAGTGTAATCGCAATTCACGAAGACCTGCCGAACTGTATTATGCAGCAAGATGTCCCAACAGATATTATCCTCCGCATACTTACGTGTTGAAAATTAAAAGGGTTTTAAGAAGACAAAGATCCCTTTTCGGTGTAAAAATTCAACATAGAAAGCACCGAATAAACAATGTGGGCAACGAAGAATGAGAGTTGCAGATTGTAGCCTACGTTTGACTACATCCACGTTCATCTAGTAGCAAGTAGGAACATCGTAATTGTCAGTGCAGCGAACTCTAAAAAGACACAAAGTGCATCCATATAATCCCGATTTAGTGCGCCTAAAGTGCCTTACATTGTTGCCGTTGCAATCGCTTCATTTATAGATTTTATTTAAAGATTTTTTATTTCATTAAATTAAGAATTAAACCCTGCAACGCCATCTAGCAGTGAAGTTTCGAACTCCTTGCTCGTCACAACGCATCTTACCGTGATAGCAAAATTTAACGTCTCATTTTCGTTATTTATTTCCAAATTAATTAGTAATTCATTGTCAGTTAAATTTGCTTTACATTCTTTAATTATTAGTTCAAGTTTCATTCATTAAAACCTTTTCTTTTGTGTAAATCAGCGCTCGGCAATCTTGCCCGTAGGAGCTAACTGTTTACATTCCCCCGCCCAACTAATTCAAGCGTTTTTGTAAGTTTATCGAGGAGAATACAACATACGATACAGAGCACATTGATGTCACTGAAACGTAGAGCGCCGAGTTAAATATAATGGATATTCCGAGCACAAACGGTCATATGTTTTACAAAGAATGACAAATGCAATTTTTATTTCCAGAAACATATCTGGGCATAATGAGTGCGTTATGTGTGGAAAGATAATGCAAGTATGTAAAAGAAAATCAATATAAAGCGACGTTTGATCATTTTTCATGAGAAATTGTTTGTTTTATTATTTATTTGAGCATTTCTATTTTAAATTTGAAGTATTTTATTTTTATTAATTATTTATTATATATTTTTGATTTGTCCATATAACTTCTGCGATACTTCTAGTCAGTTTTATTTTATCTTGACGAAAATGTATTTTTTGTTAATTTATCTTTTTAATAAAATTCCAAAAAAATCAATGAAATTTGCTGTTTCTACAATATGTCTATATATTACATTTTAGATATATGAAATGAAATACATGTTATTTTTATATTATAATGCTGCGTTTATACCAGGTTGTCCAAGGTGGATGACATCGAAGAACACCAAATATCATCATTAATTACAATTTTTAATAGGTTATTGATAATGAACTACGTTCTTAAAATATTTTGACCATTGGAAATTGTCGCTTCTTGCTAAACCATCTAACAAACTGTTTCAGTTTAAAGAAAAAACTCTGTATTTTTTTCATTTTATTCCTCTCATACTAATAGTAATTAAATGTGCACATTTTAAACATTAAAAAAGTGTTGGACTAGCTTACCATGACATCCAAAATTAATTGGAATACCTATGCAGAACCTTTTATAAGTAACATTTACGGTTAGTGCGTCAATAAACACTGGTGAGGAGGTAAATTTATAATTAATTATGGTATTCTCTCCATCCACGTATTCTTATGAACTTATAGGTGACCTTACAAATGTTAGTCCCGCCATTAATCAAGATTATTACAAACAATAATTCAAATAATTATAATTATGAAAGAAGTCTCATGTTATTTTACGAATGACATTTATATCGGCTTGTTTATTTAAAATGACATAAATTTGCAAAAAATACTTTAAATGCTGTCAACTTTTGGTGTAGAATGCGCTATCAATAAGTAGATATGAGGTGAAAAATGGAACCGATATGTTCTCTCTTGCTCGTCGCATTTCGAATCGTTCGCTTACTTATTTCCTCCAGTGAACCTACATATTTATTTGCGTACGATGTCATCTTAGAATAATACTACACTTTATTACTATAATCAATAAATATTAAATATTCTTAAACGCAATTTTTTTATCGTTGAAGTATCTAATATGCGGCAGCCATCTACATATGTTTTTAATTTCAATAGCCGATGTTTACTGGCCGCCTGACACACACACCTGTTTTCGATTTCTCTGCAGGGATAGTAGGAGAGTCGCTTCCCCTACAGTGCCGAGCACTGGTGTAAATTATTCCGCATTATTAAGTTGTCAGTGACTTATTTGATTCACGTTGTATTTTCCTTCTTCCGTCCGCTTGCTTAGCAAGGGAGACGCATAGGCTTCGCACACCATCTTAGACGCGCTGTTCAAGTTGCTCCGTGCAAATTCGAATCAGTTACCACGTTGTGCTGCCAGGAGTTTTGTGTCCATGTCATATGTTATTTAGACTAGATTTTCTATATTTATTGAAAAATTCAGTAATAACGATTTTTTCATTATTAACCATAAGTTTATTAGTTCTACACCAGTATTAAATCCTTTATAACCGTTTTGATTTTATAAATAAGATTATCCTTATTCTAATCAATTTAATTACAATTATGCAAGAATCATCTGCATATAAGAACACCTTTCCAACCGATATATGATTTGGGAGATCGTTTATAAATAATAAGAATAATAGTGGGCCAAGGCTGCTACCCTGGGGTGATCCTGCCCAATCATCAGCATCTCTCACAATCCTGACAACGATTTTTCTATTTTCAAGAAAAGATACTACCCAGTCATTTATGACACCTCGTATGCCGATATCGTAATTTTTTTTTTGATAAAAGTGATATATCAACAGAATCAAAAGCTCGCGTTAGGTCAAACAACACCGTCACAACAAGTCTACCCCCTGTCCATCTCCTCATGGATATATTGCACACATTCTACAGTTTCAGTCGCTGTGGAAAAACCAAGTCTGAAACCATGTTGACAATTTGAAATTAATTTATATTTTGTGAGAAAAGAATACACTCTGGTAGCTACAAGTTTCACAATTATTTTCGAAAAAATACTTGCAGCTGTAATCGGTCTATGGTTTCCTATGTTTTTAGGATCTTTTTTCTTATGAATCGGTATTACAGCAGACGATTTAAGAACCGAGAGGAATTTACCACTAGATATTGATAAATTGATAACGTTGGCGAGATGTGGTGATATCTCCATAGAACACTCCTTAATCACCTTAACGTGTATCCCATCCAGGCCAACAGAATTTTTATTCGGCAATTTAATTATCACATCATGCACTTCCTCCCCAGAAACTGGATTACAGTAAAAGGTTTGATTTGAATACTGTGAATTAATGTTTGTGCTGTTACATATATACTGTAAATTGATGTTTAAAGTGTAAACCTGGTACACATACGTCTATATGCACAAGTAGTGGTGGGGGATATCCTCACTTCTGGCAGCGACGATGTGTATACTGGGGATCGTGTAAAAAAAAAACAAAGTTGGATCCGTTTCCGGCTTAACCGAAAATATTGTAACGAGCGCCAACTTTTTAAACTGGCGGTTCCGATAGGCGTCCCTAGATGGCGCTAGCATAGCGGAAGAAAGAACTACCTACGAGGAATGACAGAGGGCAGCACCGGGTCGAAGATTCGGGAATTTCTCCTGAAATCTAGAAGGACGTTCTAGAAGGGTCCCGAACAATCTGTAAGTTTCGCGCCAGCTATAAATAACGCGTCGGGTTGGCCAGGAGGCAGTCAGTCGATACGAGTTGGATAGTGCGGATCGCGGGTGAAATAAAAAACGAGTGAATTAGTACGTGTAATATAAATATCGGTGCAAATAAATCGTTTACATAAATAAAGACATTAGTGATTAAGTAAGTGATTAAATTAATAAGCATTTTTAATAGATTTTAAGTACCGTAATTGTGTTAATAGAGTAAGTTAATTTAAATATATCGCCTGTGTGTTTTTCTAAACCCCGGCAACGTTTTAAAAATACAAAAACGTTACAATATATTTTAAAATTGCAACCAAGTACTACATACACATGAACCGGAATAAAAAGATATTGGAGAGTTTGTTTTTGCAAATTGCAAGATAAAAAAGTTATATAAAAATGTATATTGCACTTACCTAAATTCTTCCCTAGCAGCGTTAATTTTAATCTCCGTATCCTTAGCGATCGCCAATTTCTCCCTCACTTCAGCAGCGGTATCTTTCGACACGTTCAACACTCCGATCAAGGTCTCGTCGTCCAACAGCGACCCTTGAATAGTGGTCAATTTGTAGAGCAAACTCTGCTCGAGATCCAGCATCTTCCGCTTATTCTCCGTAACATCCTTGATCAAGTTCGTCCTTTCCGACTCCAATTCTTTTTTCTCCGTTAGAATCACTCGGCCGAGCAATTGGTCCTCTAAACCTATAAGCAGAGAAAGCAGCAAATTTGGGGCGCAAATGATCGGCGCGCCATACCTTTCATGGTTACTGTGAAATCGATCATTGACGTCCTGGCGAAAATCTCCGGCGTATAAGAGGGATTGGCCAATTTGGTGGTGATGTAGAGTCGAAAATCTTTGTGGACGTCCACCTCTTTGTCGCCGACTTTTACTTTGTACGTGCTGCCGATTTTAATGTGATTCTTCTCCAGTACGTTGTCCAACACCGGATCCAGTTCTTCGTTGATGTCCTCGATGATCATGGGGAAACCGAGCGAGATCGCGTCCTCGATATGATTCCTATGCGAACGGAAAAGACAGATATTTATGTAGAATCGTGATGTGGACGCTAAGATATGACAAACGGGAGCGATACTTTTAGTTCTGCGCTGCGGTATAGAGGTCCCAGGTAACATGATGACGTAAAATAACGTTTAATAGACGTCTATATCACGTAATAGACGTCATATTGACGTCCATTAGACGTCATTTTACGTCATCATGTTACCTGGGTGTTGAAGTGATTACTTTTCGAATAGCGCTATGTCAAATCTAAATAAATAACCTATTTGATTGTCCTGATCCTACACTACTTTCCGCGATGCGTAAATCAATACTTTCCATTACGATCTGGCAGATTTAATAATTATGGATTATTTAATTTATCCGCACCTAAAAAATAGAGTATTTACAAATCGTCCTCGTACAATTGAAGAACTCACTGAAGCTATCGGAAATGTCTGTTAGAAAATTACATTACATAATTAATTAGGAATGCCTTCGATAACATGAAACGAAGAATGGCGTTATGTATAGAAAATCAAGGAGTTCACTTTCAACATTTATTGCAGCTGTTTTTTTTTTATTATTGAACTTATAATCTTTTCAACTGAAACGTTACATGAGCAGTTTTTATATTGTTTTTGTTTTTATATTGAATTGTAATTGTCATTGTGATTTAAAATAGAAATACATAATATAACATGGTGGCAGCGGTGGGAATTACTGAGCATAGTATTAGGATGTGAAAAATTTCACTATTACTTATATGGAAGATCCTTTGTGGCTATAACAGACCATAAACCCAATATACATAACCTCTTCTTACTGTTTACAGCTGTTTGCAACGGGTGTCAATCTTAAGTTTTCATTAGTCGTAGAAAAAGTATTAAAAATGTTGCTTAAATTTATAATTAATACTATAAATGTTGAGTTTGAAGAAACTGATAGTAGTTTAGTATAATTTAATCCACGGTAAATATATAAAGATATGTGTTTTACATTTATTCTTAATAAAATTTCATTTGCAGATAATAACTTTATGTATGAATTTTTTGAGGAGGCTATTAATAGCGGAAAATTAAAAAAATACGGCTTATGCGATATAGGAAACTTTTACAGCTACACTATTAATTGAATAATCTTTTATGAGTGACATTCCATTAATATTAATTATTTTAATTAATATCGTCAACTGCGTTACTGAATATGTGCGTATTCTAAGTCAGTAAAAAATTGAAGTTTACAGGAAACCCAGCGATTTCTGGCTACTGAAATACGTAGCTTCCTCTGACGTAGGCCAAATAATTATCTTACTTGATAGTTTTACAATACCTTCTAATAGTTCATTTATTAATACACATGCTGTTGAATTTGCAACATTGAAGCGATCTGCAATAGACGAGGCAATTGTCTCTCCCTTCGCTAAATACCAACGCCTCATCAAGAGACATTTTTCTAATGGCACTGCCATGCATCCGCCTATTATTTTTCTTGTAAATTTGAGTGTACTAGACGGACTAAGCACTGAAATGTATCGACTTGCATTTCAAATGCATATAAAAATCATACGCCAGATATCTATTAACCCAAGTTTCGAAATAATCTGGTTATTCTCTATGTCTTACTCTTTCGTATAAAGGAATAATTTTATATGCACAATTTTAAAATGACAGGCAAAACATTCAAACAACAGTTTGGAGAATGTGTGATATCCTCTAACAGCCTAATGCAAGACGCAAATATTTCCTTTTCAGTAATTCTCTTATACATTTCGTAAAAAAGGCTAGTGTAACGTTAGTATTTCGAAAATATAAAGCCGAATGTTATACCTACAACAGTTATAACCAAACCTGTATAACCGTTTACATTCGATCGGATAAATTGTTGTTTAATACCGGCCTCTACCTTATCACGTCATGGTTCGAACCTCATTGTAACCAGCTGTGTACAATCGAAAAAGTCTTTTTTATATTTTGCAGCAAGACTCGACTAACACTGATACTAGATACTAGACACACACGAATCAGAAGGAGATATATTATGGATAAACGTTTGCATAACGCAAGGCGAGTGCGGCCGTGTAAAGCAGACACGTCCGACCACACTGTATTGTCATAATTCACCTGAAATATTTGTGGTTGAGAGAGGAGATGATAAGATTGAACGGCTTCTCCTTATTCTTAATCCAGGCTTTGCCCTGGCTCTGCGGGTCGATCATCAGCGGGTAGCGGGAAGCTTTCGTCACTATGATCCCGTTCTGGATGGACAGCTCGTCAGTGGGGAGACCTTGCAGATTCCATTCTCCGGTCTGCGCAAATCAAAGTGCCTGTTTTATTGGAGCGTCCGTCAGAAAGGCAGCCACTTACCGTCGCCGGTCTGTTAAGCTCTCCGTCACGCTCAGATTTCAACGTGAAAGGAATCTTCTTGTCGTCAAACTCCTGGACCCATTTTTCCTTGCAAATTGGTCCTGAATTTCCTGGTTGAACGGTCCCGTGTAGCCCAAGAAGCCGGTCAATATCAGCACAGATCGCCTACCAGACTTTCGTTCCGATTTGAATTCCCCCGACTGTTCGGTCCAGCGTATCCGTTCGGCCGCTAAGACGATTTAACAGGGCGGTGGCGGCGTCATCTTTCGCTTTGCACTTCATAGCGTCGTCCGTACCGCCTGAGCGAAGAGAAGAACCGAGCATCATCCTCGTTCGCTTTATATTTACTTACCTGCTTGAAGGTCATAGCTTTGTCGTATTTGTCTTGGCACTCCTTCACTTCTTTCTCTTTTGCCTCCAGTAAATCCATGGCGCCTTTGAGTTCCGCCTCTGCTTTAACTAATTTCGCTTGTTGCCTATCCAAATTTGCCTACAAGTACATACACATTAATCGGTCGAAGACGGATAGTCACTACAAGTGCTGTGCATTTTAACCGGTTAATCGGTATTATCATAACAAGCGCGGTTAAGCCATAACGGCGTTGGTTAACGGTTACGGCCGGTTGAGAAAAATATAGTGGGCATGTTTTATAACTAGCAATTGATAACATTAATTGCCGATAGTGCTTCAAACCACAATGTTTGTACAAAAAATGAATTCAATTGAAATTTGAATTAAATATATCGTTCATTCCAGACAGCTAGAGACTTGCCTGAGTAAGTACGGCATCGTGCAAGTTATAAGTACGTAACATACATAGTGCTGTGGTTTTGGACTCCGTGAGCCATACTACCCTTTTATCGCGGAGATGTATTTTAAGTTGCATATTTTGGTTGTTGTGATTTCTTTGTCCGTACAGCTTTTTCAGCAGATTTTCAATTTACCGAGAATTTTCACAATTCTGTTTTGTTTTGTATAAGTTTAGTTTCAGAGTTTATTGTATGGTTTTTAATTATGTAGTGTTAAGTTTTTTTCTAATTATTGCAGTCATTCAAATGTCTGTCTATTGTTCGCTTGTGCTGATTTAATGCGTATTCTATTTAATATTGTCGTTGTAATGTTATACGCTGCGTTGTACGAATTTTGAGAGTGGGATTTTTGTAAGAAAAACAATTGTAGGATTTTGTTAAGGAGTTCCTCGTTCGACTATTGATGTAAGTAGACGTATTTCTTAAATAATTGTTGCCATTTTGTTATTGATATTGTAAAATTTAACTTTCTTCTTTAATATAGTCAATCAAGGAATTATTATTGTAATAATTGTTAATGTATTAAAGTGTACACTTGGTAGATATAAGATCAATTATTTTTTTTTTTTTGTTTAGGAAATTTTATTTAGTTTCATTTGCCTAATTTATATTTTGTAAGAGTTAATTTTTCTATTAATCTATTTTGTTGTATCATTTTTTTTTCTATCACCTCGTTTGGGTGAGTTTCTTGCATTTGCCCACGCTTAGTTTATTTTAATTTGTGAAGCCACGTGGATAGAAATTCAAGGGTTTTCTATATTGAATAATCTTCCTGAACAAATAAAACTTTTCTTTTTTGCTTTGCATAGGAAATAACATTGTCCAATTTTAAAATAGAGGTCTAGTTACAGTTTTATTTTAAGGCGCAGAGCCTTCAGTTCAGGTTTTTTTTTTTCTGCACAATTGTATATTTTAGCCGTTTGTTGAAATAAATTTATTGTTTAATGACATCAATGGGTTAAAAATTCCCGTTCTATCTATTTGTATAATAAACCTTTACAAATTTTCGTGAATTAAGAAAGTACTATGAATTATTTACTCCACAATTTATTTTTCGTTGATTCTAGATTCAAGTTTAATCCAGGGAACTCTGGATTAATAGTTTTTGTTTTATTTAAAATCTNATACTCTGTAAATACATCCCGATCGCAATTAAACGCTTTAAAAGATTATTAAAAACAAATGTGACCAGGCCATATATTTTTAATAATGATGTTTTTTTCATGATTTTTTTGTACCAACAAGTATTACAATCAATTAGGATATGGAACCTAAAAAGATTTGAACGGAGAATTTTGTTAGAAGTAGTAAAATGGTATAATTAAACAAATTAAATTATTAAAGCAGTGAATAAACTTTTTTCTTCGTTTTGGTTTAATATTATGCAGTTAATTCTATGTCTATGTAAAAAACTATAAAGCTATTTGCTTATAACTTCCACTACTAGTCTGATTCTTTTAAATTTTTCAACGCCAAAGCAAACATCACATTAATAAAATAATATCTATTAGTTATACATATAATATAATACTTAAGATTATTTATTTCCCTATCGCTAGAAGATGCCCTTAAGTTCACTTTGTATTTGTAGGTCACGAAAGCGTGTTTACAAAACGTCAGAGGTGCCTTACTGTTACACTGTGAAATACACATTTTACTCTTTCAGATTCAAGACGAAATAGTAGGATTTTTAAAATAAACTTTTTTACATATTGTTTTTTTCCACTGCAAAATTACAAAAAATAAAATAAAACCCCGCAATTTTTTTGCAATAAAACTCCAATTTCTGTTTTAATTGAATAATATATTACGCTGCAATTCCTCTAATATCTAATATCCTTTGCATAGTTTATAAGAAGAAATGAACAAACTACTACAATAGAATACATTCCGTCAGATAATTGTGCTATAGAAACATATAAAAGCATAAAGTATTTCTAATTAATGACATTAAAAGCATATTTTTTGGTGTGCCATCTATGTCACGAATGCCAAACTAAAGTAATATCTGTTGTAGCAGATATCTGTAAACTTCTCTTCTGTGTATCCCAGTTTTGTTTTTCAAGTTGTTTATCATAATTAGTTTGTTTAATTAGCTACTCTTATGTTTATTTTATTTCTACAACAATTCCCGAGGCAAGCCATGCAATTTTATCTACATTTACAGCTCCACATTTAATTTTTTTGTTAGTTTTCTACATCGCCTACTCATGCATGTTTCACTTTCTGTTATTAAACAATATATTTTAAGTATGCAATGGAAAATGTATCGTTTCGCTCCGCATATTCATGGAGAGTGCGTAAATGCCCTTGTTTTCAGAAAAAACGCCTATGTTGCGAAAATAACTTGATACAAAGCAACCATGTTATACTGCCATTATGTTTGGCGCGAAAAGGTTTGTAAACGCCCCTTAAACATAACCAGTGTTCGTATAGGGATGGAAAATTCCTTTTGTAGAGGAATTTTAACGTTAGAGGGAAAAGTTTGTTTAGAGGAATTATTGGATAAAAATTACTACTGCATCGATAAAAATAAATTTAAATTTTTATTATTTTTGTATTTTGTTATTCATTTCCTTTAGTTAAAATGAATCTGTTATTGTATCGGTACATTTATTTTAATTTCGTAAGTAATTTATTAAAAAAAGTTAATAAGTTTGTATTTGCCGCCAAAAATAGGGAATTGCAGTGGCAAAACGGGAATTTTTCGTGTCGGCGCCGGGAATTGTATACGAACACTGAACATAACCACCCATGGCGCCGACACTTAGGCCCGATTGTACATTCCGAGTTTAGGGGCGGCTTAAGACTGAACTGACGGTAAACCGGTTCAGTGTGCAAATGCGTGTTGTACAAAATTAGTTTGTCGTATAAGCGTGGCTTAGATGAAAGGTTTGCTGAGCCGTCAAGATCGGTGGCAGTGTTCCCAACCTTTAAATATAGAATTTCCCACGAGAACTATCAAAATTTCCCTTTTTTTAAACAAAATTCCCACGAATGCGCAACAAAAAACCATGGTATCATGAAGCAAGGAAAATAAGATATGCACTTGCGCATCTAGGTGACGTAATTTAAGGGCCAACATATACCAAATCCAATAATTTAATTTACCAATTTAAATATAACTCCATTTTAAATATCAATAAAACAATAAAACGATTTTTACCATTTCTTTCAATCATATTTGCATGAAACAAATCTTTAAATAAATTCATATTTTTAATTTAATTTCAATTGAATGCAAAACCATCTTGAAAAAAAAAATTGTAATTAGCACATTTTTTCATTAAGAATCCAGCATAAAAAATGTTAATGTTATTGCTTTTGCTATAATGATTCTGCTAATGTAAGGTAATTTTTGCCTTCTTTAGCTCTTATCTTCATACTTGTTGGTACTTATACGTACTAAAATTTCACTAATTGTAAGTGGTTCATATTTTTTAATGGCAAATGAAATATCTATTAATTTGGTACAAACATTATAATGTAGACAGTTTGGAATAAAGAAAATACAGATAAAAAAGAAAGACTTAATCAATGATTGTGAGTGTAGTGTTTTGTTTTTCTTTTTTTGTTACAAAATTTATTTATCAATTCTTTTTATAGATATGAGATAATGGTTTGTTTTCTTTGCCGTATTTGGTTTATATATAATTTTTAAAAAACTTCCTGGGAAGTGGCATTTATTTATTATTTTATATACTTATACAAAAACGTTTCGATGCATTTACATCTTTTTTTTTTTTTTTTGAAAAACACTGTTTTAAACAAAAAAAACGATAGACAATGTAAAATTGAAAATCTCAAAACTAAAAGTAAAAATACAAAAATAAAAAAAAATAGCTTGTATATTTGTACCTGGTAAATACGTCTTATTTTAGGATATCACAACGTTTCTAAAAAAAATTTCTCACGAATACCATGCTATTTCCCTTTTTCCCTTCGACTTCAAAACTTCCCACGAATCGGGAAATTTCCCACGAGTTGGCAACACTGATCGGTGGTTTAAAGGCAGTTTAACCTAGAAATAAAGAAAAAAATGGCAAATGATCTGACAGATGATGAAGATTTTCTAGAAATCATAGACATAGTACAAACATTAGTATATAGTTTGAAAATTTAATATAATAGTGTTGTACAAATTCTCTGTATAATGACGGCACTAACATTTAAAGTGTAACCTGTTGCGAGCTAGACGCTCGATGTGTATGTACGCCATTCATTGGACAGAGTAAGTAGTTCGAAAAAATGTTCTGATTTATTGATATACCAGTAATGTTGTGTTTTCTTTTATCTTTGCTATGTTCATTTCCAACGCACTTTAGTAAATTCTACATTTTTTTCAATTTTAAGTTTTGTTTGTTTCCGGTGGTCTATGTGTTTCTGTTGGCCACTTTCTAAGCATGCCAGTATAAACTGCAGCCAGTTCCCCAGCCTGGTGAAATGCGAGGGGAAGGTGGGCGACGTTTCGCAATACGTATCTATCATGAAAAACTGAAAAATCGCGAATATCTCCAAAACCGTTGGAGATAGACGCAATGATACTTGTATAAAATCGAAAGAAAATTAAATTTTACAACCATTTATGTAAAAATTGCTATACCATTCAATTTAAAAAAATCAAGTTATCCATGATTTTAGAGTTCGAAAATTACAAAGCCCTATTTAATAAGTCTGTAATTTAAACACAACAATTTTAAAATAAAAGACGTGTGCTGTTTCATGATTAAGCGAAAACTGAAAACCGCATCTTTCTAACTTTCGTATTTCCGGAGATATTTCTAAACACCGCAGACATTGCAAATGTCATTTTTTTTCGAAAAACGTCATGTAATTCGGAAACGGTACAACTTACCCCCAATGTATGCCTAACGTATTGTTATTTAAATTTAACAAGGAATCCAAAAGTGCAATAATATACAGGTATTTCACTTAAAATAATAAAGTTAGTATCTACTTCCGGTACAACCGGAAGTCCGCCATTACTGAAACTAATTTTAAAATGTGTAGAATATGATTCCAGCCAACATTTATTTGAAACATTTTTCCAAAAAAACAATAATAAATCGGCTATGGACCGTTGCGTCTTAGGCTGGACACCCGGCATACATACGTATACGCACTTACTAATCCGCCGTAATACCTAGTACAGTGCCTAAATACTTCCTCCCTATTTGGAACTGAATTTTGTATACTAAACCTATACTGTATAATTTAAAAAATTAGAGGTACGTATACGTCAACAAGGTAATACGTGCAATCAGTTTTGTTAATGCGCATGTGTCCATATTACCAACCCAACTGTTTTTACTTAAATCGAGAGTTTTGTTAAACTGATGTTTCGATACGCACGTACAACCACGCTGTGTTTCTTTATTCAGTTGGACGAAACTAAAAAATAGGCACAACTTTTACTAACGCATTTTTGACTCAAAATTAAGCGTTTTAAATGCGACTTTCATTTTTTATGGTGTCTGTCAGTTTGAACATAGTAAATGCATCATATTTTGTCATAAAAAGTTGAAATGCCGCAGCCACAGTCTTTTATCGAAAGCAAGGATAATTAGCAAAGCAGAAAATGGTTGGTCTATAAGAATAATTGCAGAATTGTATAATTAATCGTAATACGGTGCATAAAATTCTCAAGAAATGGGAGAAACGAACAAACTCTTAATAGACAGCCCGGTTTCGGGAAGACCAAAATTCTACAGCACCTTGCAAGATGATGCTTTGGTAATGCACTTGAGGGGAAAATCCTTTCGATAGCGTAGTTGATGCAGTTGCAGCTAGTAATTACACCTGGGTCTTTATACGCACAGCTCAGAGTCGTGTAAGAAAATCGGAGTTGCGCTGTCGTTATGCTGCTCGCAAGCTAAATTCTAAACAAGAACATAAGGAAGCACGTCTAGTTTTGCTTTGGAATTTTTGTTTGTGATATAGATTTTTGGAGAAATGTCATTTTTACTGATGAGAAAATATTTCAATCAATGAATTGTGGCCGGCAGTTAGAGTGTATCGCCCCACAACACACACGCCTATTGAAGAAAAATACATTAGTAATAATGATAAAAGTGGACGATTTTCGGTAAACTATGTGGGCGTGGATATCTATACACGGACATGTGTTTTGTGGCATATTGAAGGCAGATTTAAACGCAATTCTTACATACAGATACTTTGAAAAATGTGATGCTAACCTCTCCGTCGCCCATTTCTTTCCGCAACAGGATTACATATATCAGCAAGACAATTGTCCAATCCACAAAGCCAATAATGTCACCACTGGTTTACAAAAATAATATAAAATGTTCTAGACTGGCAAAGTCGAAGTCGGCAGACTTAAATATAGATATGAAAATGTTTGGGGGGTTTTTAGAAAGTCATTGAAAAGCGCAATGTTAGACCAGAAATTCAGAAGAATTATTAAATGTGCTAAATGATGCATGGGAACTATCTCTGAAAGAGTAACTGAATAAATTTATACAATTCATTGCCTAGAAGATTTAACGAACTTATACGCAAAAACGGCGCCATTATTAAATATTATTTTTAAAATGTTTCTATTATTTGGTTGTATTGTTGAAACTTTAATTTAATTTAAAGATGTTTTACAGATGTTCTTTTTGGAAAAATAAATGAACTACTCTATTCTTTTTTGTCAATCTTTCGGAAACTTTTTCGTAAACTAATATTTCTCGTGAAATTTGCACGCAGTGTATTTCCTGTTATCCCTGTCATAAATCAAATTGAACATAAGTTTACAATTACATTAGAGTAATAAAGTTGTCCTATTTTTTATTTTCGTCAACTGTACAAGTGCGGTTCCGTGTTAATAGTTCAAAGTCCTGTCACCTGCAGCGCTAGTGCGAAAGTTCTTCTTCTTCTCCTCTCGAAAACGCTTTCCTATATTGGTAGCCGTGTTAAGGTTGGTTACAATGTTGGTTCTTACGCATCCTTTTTCATGTTGTTTTCGCATCATGCAATTTATTTGTGTGCGACACGTGTGATTGTATCATTGTAAGACGTGAGTGGTGTTTTGCTAGTTTTTTTTATGTTTATTTTGTTTGGACTCTTCGTTTTTGAGTGGTTTTATTTTTTCGTTTTAGGTAAGCATGAATGCATTTGTACCTATTCCATTAAACTTAAATTATTTTGTAGCTTTGTTTTTGGCTGGTTATAACCTCCAAAGAGGATCTCTGGAATTTCCGTATAGAATTTTAAGTGCGTACGTTACGGTAAGTTGATGGTTTATGATTTCTGATGCAAAATGTATATTTTAAAATTTCAGGTATATTTTGAGTGTTACTTTGCAAATATCTCTGCTCAATTTCAATCAGCAGTATGGTGTTTTGTTGCGTTCCAAATTGCAAGAATTCTTCGAAAGAACAATTTTGCATACAATTCCAAAAGATAAAGAGGTATGAAGATTTTCTATCTTTTAATTTCTTTTTTTTTATAATCATTTGTGATTTTTAAAATTCATATATGTTGTGAATGTTTCCTATAGTAAACTCATCTCAAAGGCACTGTGACGATAAACTACCATGTTAAAAAATAAATTTACTTACTTGTGTCTGTACTTTTCACAGGATCATAACATCATTCTGTTAATAAATGTTTATATTTTATATCTTTTCTTTTTTAGAAATTTAAATAATGTGGTTTAAATTTAGGGGAGCATAATTGTATTTAATGAATGTTTATCACTTGTTTTCTCTTTTTCTTATACTCCATTATAACCAAACGGCATTAAAATTAAATGAATTGTGCGTTCTTTAGAACAATATTCGAATATGGGCAGAAATCACAAATTCATTTAATATTACATGTGATTGAGCGGTGGAAGGAGGTTAGTGACGAAAAGGTGAATATTGTGTTTTTCACTGATTTTGAGCTAAAATCACAAAAACACAATATTCATTTTTTGGTCACTAACTTCCTTTCCCAGTTTCAAATCACCTTAATAATATTTATATAATTCATAATTCCCGGACTTTAATTTTAGTACAAAGTCCGGTCACGCTATTGCATTGGCGCTTCTTGTAACAGATATTTGTTAAAGAGAGGGCCATCTATATTCATTCTAATCTATGCGTACAACCCATAGACAAGGATAAAACATTAGATAGCGAATCAACCTGCGCGAGCGTACATCAACTTCGAGGCAGCCATTTTGATGCTATCTCAGGACCGTACTGTTGTCAGAGCCGCACTTAGAGCTGTTACTTTTTTTATGCGTTAGTTATTTGTGTTTATTTTGTTAATTTAAAATAGGTGTTTATGTTTAAGTGTATTATAGGAAATTGATTACGAACATATAATATTTAAACAAAGCTTTTTTATGTTATGTAATTGGTTGAACGTTTTGAATTTACTACCGTGGACTTCTCCTGCATAAATAACATATTAAGCAGTCATATAACAATGGACTGAACCTATGCATTACTGTGAATTGAAAGATATTGGTTTTGGTTTAATATAGAAATAGAAACATTTATAAATATTCAATTAATTCATTCCTAATCCTATTATATAAATATTTCACTTTAATTTACATCGCAGTGATACTTTTTATAGATAGCTTAATAATAATAAGCCAAAAACAAATTCAGACTTCAAAAAAAAATATCGGAAGCAAACTTAAATTTTATTGACGATTATGATTAAGTAACATTGTATATATTATTCGCTGTCTAATGTATAAATATATATTTAACAAGCCTTACAAATTGAAGATGTTAACTTCCACAATACATATTTATATAATACGTAGTAAGAAATATAGGGAATATTCATTACAGTGATAACACAGGTTTCATTTCATATTATATATTTTAGATATGTATACATGATAATTTTTAATATATTTATTAAGTCAGTTAAGAAGTACAATTTTGAAAATAATTAGCGATACCTTAGAGAATATTGGTATCAAATAACAAAGAAATAAAATCAACGATAAAAATTTGGATTCCTCAGCAAAAGGATAACCATTGTTTTTATTAAGTTTTTTGTTGCTTTGAAAATATTTGATTGCAGCTTTCTACGACTTTAAATTCAATGATGATACTATAAAGACATCTTTTCCTCCTTTCATTATTATATCGGTAGGTTGAAAATGTTATAAACACATAAACAATGTTTTCCGTCCATTCAATATCCTGCTGACCAATAACATTCTTAAAACTTTTCTCCATTTTAGAAGTCCACACAAATGGTCTATATAGATGTGTGTGACCCGATGGAAAATTATTTACTCTCTGGTAATATTAATCTCCTGGTCATTTTATATTCAGGATCACGTCAATATGCTATCTGGAAATATCAGGAAAATAAATAACTGCGTCTATATCACAAATAACGTACCTTCCAGTAGAAATCCAATATTTAGAACCATTTTTCAACCTTTTTGATTACTTTTAAAGAATGTATAAACTATAAAGAAATATATAAACAAAGGGTAAACGGGGAAACTAAGCATATTGAAGTAACCAATATTCATCTATTTTATAACTTAAAGTGGTACAAATTAAAAAAAAAGTAGCTCCTGCTGGCACATAACCTCGATGCCATTACATTGCACGTACATATGTAGCTTGTATAATAAATTGTGATCCATGAATTGGCGAATATTTGCAGGTTGTTCACTACACATGCATCAAAGTGGCGGCATCGAAATGATGTAAAAATTTTTAGATGCGCACTCGTCTATTCGCTATCTAAATGTTCTATCCTTGTCTATGGTACAACCCTACTTGCATTTAAGCCACGGCTTTATTAAATCGACGCTTATCCTGTATTTGTATAACCGGGCCTTAGTGAAACTACTCGATAAGGTTTATACTATGTTTACGGCGTTGTGGTTGTAATACCTATGGTAATATCGTTGTTTTACGGCTTTCTTTGCCATTAAATTATATAATAATACGACAAATATTTTGGTGAGTACATATTGCTGGTTACTTAATTTGTTTCATTTTGTATTGTTTTTTTTTTAATAGGGATGGAAATTCATTTGTTATGGAGTTGAAGGTGGCGTATTGTTTGCTGGGTAGTTTTATATTTAGTTTTCTCGTCTCCAAACTGTATTTATTGTGCTTTTTTCTCCAGAAAGTTAACATTAATATGACCTGAAGAACACCCATTTCCACAGTAAGTTTATATGTTTAATCATAAACTAGCTGCGCTGCAGATAATACCATGGCGATGCAAAATATGGTAAATTATTATAATCACTGAGAAACAGTTGTTCAATTTAAGTAAATTGCAGTTTTTGATTCTCAAAATTACAATTGTGCCAATATCTCTCAATGCAAATCAATTTATGCTTTCAAGCCTTGGTTTTATGTTGCAGTTGTAATTTGTATAATGGTTTCATGATTAAAATAAATGCTGTTCTTAACGCATTAAATATTCTACAATCTCACTTTTTTACAAGGGTGTAGTATATTCATTGTACATTTGTCAATATATATATTTTTTCCAATAAAGAATGAGCTCTTATATTTCTCTTTTTATAAACCAAAACGAGAGCTTGTTCACTAAAGTAGTACACCATTATGGAATATGTATCATATATATTTTATAATGGTGTATTGCTTTAGTGTACGAGCTTTCGAAATTAAAAAAAAAATACTTGGACCTATTTAAATACGTGCCACTTATTTAGTTGTGGCGCCTTTTGCAAGAGGTCGTCAAATACAGGTTTACCTTCACTGCTTCAGTTGCCATTCTCTATAAGTTATTCTATGCGCCAATAGATGGCGAATACTACTCTATAATTACCGTGGTAAGTAGAATCAGTAGAATATTATCTGCTATTATTTATTTAAATAGGGGATTTACCCAGCGAGTTGGTATATATATGGATACCGCACTTTCCGTTGACAATGTGGTAGTGGCGGTGTTGTGGTAATGTGCAGTTATTAAATACAGTAACTTGAGGAGTTATATTTTATTCTTATCTTACACACAATATTAAATTTGAGTAATGTTATTAACAATTATATTCATTAGTTCTGAATATTTGTAAAAGAATACGTTGCTGGAATGGAAGGGCGTGGTTGGCGAAATAAGCAAAATAATAGTAAGTTATCTACTACTGCTATAAATAGGCTTATCTATTATTCAATTTCTACGATAGATTAACGGGTTTCTTATATTATTTCTGAGACTATATATATATATATATATATATATAGTGATAAACAGTATGTTGTAAAGCCCACTATATGAACGGCTAGTTGTTGAACCCTGCAATATAATAACATACATTTAAAAGCCCGGTGCATGTAATATAAATAAATCGGTTTTTGTTGAGCCCTCGGTGTTGCAATGAACTATTTATGACAAAACCGATGCCAGTATGTTTTTCCATGTTCCTTAGCCCTTATTACATTTTTTTAACAGATCGTTATCAAATTAAATAATAATTTACGAAAATAGAGTGGTTTTTCTTTCTTTTTCTTGTTTTGGAGGTCCTTTTTTATATAAAAATATAGAAATAATAATACAACGTTTCGCTTTTATTACAAAAGCTTTTTTAAATGATAAAGACATGTAAAAATATAATTTTAAATGGGGTATGTTATTTATAAATATATTTTTTTAGTGTAATAAATGATAAAATCATAATTGTTTTATTTACTATAAATTTTTAATATATCTTTTATTTTATTTTACAGATTGCGCTTCAATCTACTATGTTGATTTGATTATTATTATTAATGTGGAAAACATTAAATTTTGTATTCAGATTTCTAAAAATATTGTATTAGTCATAAATTAAGTTATTTAGTTTTTGTGAAGTATTAAATTGATTTTAAAAATATAACAATTTTAAACACAGAACACAATTTAAAAATACGTTATATACTAGAAATGATTCAAATTTATAAGCGAAAATGTTGCAGTTAATGATGAAATAGACATACAATACTTCATAAAACTATATAACTTCACTTAATAATTAATATATCTAAATACAATAATATTTTTAAAAATCTTTTTAATTACAAATTTAATAATATTTTCATATTTAATTAATAATAAATAATCAAATGTTGATTGTGTTTCAAGATGTTGATATTGAAGCACGATCTGTAAATAAAACAAAAAGATATATTGAAAATTTATAGTAAACAAAACAATTATGATTTTGTCATTTATTAAACAAAAAAATTATTTATATTTTTCATGTTTTAAAAAAGCTTTTGTAATAAGAGCGAAACGTCGTTATACATTTCTATATTTTTATAAAAGGTACTAAATCCAAGAAAAACAAAGGAAAACAAAAATATGATCAGGAAAACACATTTTTTTAAAGAAATGAGTGGTGGTCTGTAAATCATGAAAAAGATGCTTTTTCTTCAATACCAAAGTGTTATATACAGCGTATTCCACGTAACTGGTTCATTAAAAGTTTATGATGTTCTATTATTTACTTATATTTGAGATTTTGGCACCATTATCTGTTTGATTGGAACTATAAATGCAAGATACCTTAACCAAAATACCACTTCCGGTTGACCGGAAATGGATGTCAACTTTCTTATTTTAAATAGAAGATATATTTTTTATTCAATTTTGGATTCTACAACTATAATAACGTCAGTTTTCATTAGCTAATTCCATAGCTACATGTTGCCGTTTTTGAGTTATTTAAGTTTTTCTTTTTTGCTAGTTATAATCATTGCATCATTGAGAAATTAATATCTGGTTAATACTGCAAGTAGAGACTCCAAATTTGCTATGTTATGAATGTAGATATTACTCTAAGAAACGGTAAGCACACTTTACATTCTAACGTACAGGGTGTTCAAAACTGAGGAACAAAGTGACATATTTTCAAATTATTAACAAAAATCGCTCATATCTCAAAATCTATTAAAGATAGGTATAGGGAATGCTATATAAAACGACAGGGGATGATATTTACTTCCTAATTCCGAATTAAAATACAGGGTGTTCTATTTAAAAAAAAATGAGTTTTCTGCATTTGAAAATATGTTACTTTGTTCCTCAATTTTGAACACCCTGTATGTTAGAATGTAAAGTGTGCTTACCGTTTCTTAGAGTAATATCTACATTCATAAACAGCAAATTTGGAGTCTCTACTTGCAGTATTAACCGAGATTATTAATTTCTCATGATGCAATGATTATGACTAAAAAAAAAAGAAAAACTTAAATAACTCAAAAACGGCACATGTAGCTATAGGAATAGCTATGAAAACTGACGTATTTATAGTTGTAGAATCCATAAATGAATAAAAAATTATATCATTCTATTTAAAATAAGAAAGTTGACATCCATTTCCGGTCAACCGGAAGTGATATTTTGGTTAAGGTATTTTGCATTTATAGTTCCAATCGAACAGATACTGGTGCCAAAATCTCAAATATAAGTAAATAATAGAACATCATAAACTTTTAATGAACCAGTTACGTGGAATACCTGTATAATATATAATAATATCAGTGAAAGTAAATTGCTCGAGCAGAGGTTTAGAGCTAGAAATCCAATAATAATAATAAAAAAATCTGATTGTAAATTTATGCAATTAAATAAGAGCTGGAGGGTTTACATCTTCTTTAAGTAATTATACTTTTAATATTACGGAAAAGCATGGATTGTTAGGTATTATTTCCGTAATAATTATTTCAAATTACTCCTTCCTAAACGATATAAATCAAATAAAAAAAATTAAACAATAATTACTTAGATTTAGATCTCCTATTTATTTTTTAAAGGTTATTTCAGAATTATCCTGATAAAAAATCTACAGATAAACTTTAATTAGTTAAATGTTCAATTGTCTTGGTCAAAAAATTAAAACAAATACTTGAAAGATATATCGTAATTTTTGTGTTTGCAATATTGAAAATTTTGTTGATTTCACAATACTAAATTATTTGAAAAGAAAGTTATATTGAGCCATTTTTCTAGCTCGTACGAAATACTTGAATCCATAACAATGTTTATTTATTCTAAAACACGGCATCAAATAAACGTTGCCTTCTTTAAATACCATTTTGGTGAATTTTTAGAACATAGAAATTTTCAAAATAAGAGGTTGTCGCACATTATCTCGTCACAGTTAACCAGCGCGATAGAAAGTGGGATCGCAAATTATTGCGTGGAGACCAACAGATCAGATTTCAATTTGAGTGATAGCAGCAGTTGGATGGTAGTAGTAATAATTACTATTAACAGAAGAAGGAAAAAGTACAAAGAAAAGCAGAGCGGATTCATTCCTTTAACAAAAAAGATTGAATTTAGGAGAATTTTATAATTTGCCTTAATGATTTGGAGGAGGATGGAACTAATTTTTTCAGTATTTAAAATGTTACCTGATTTTTAAATTTTCAAAACTAATTGGTATTTTTGAACCAAAGTAACAGTAATTATTCTTCATCCCCTTTTACAAATTATTTGCGTCTTCTAAACTTTTACCAGCAGCGCGTTTCGTTGTGTGACGGGAGGGATCGGCATTGACAATCCACTTCTGTACCGTTCGCACTGATCGTGCTGTGTTAGAATTGTGGGCGCGTGTTCATTCTTTTATATTTATTCTCTCCGCGGTTTCTGAAAGCACCGTGCTGTGTTGTGATGGGCTAATGAGTGACAACCTTAACTGTACCATAAATGTTATTAAATTAAAAAAAAAAACCTTTATTTATAGAAAATGCCTTTTGTTTTGTTTCATAATCATTAACTATTGTAGATAGAATAAATATTTTAAAGTTAATATTGAAATGATTTCGCCTTTCACACCACTAGCTATTTTATCGGTTGTTAGATATATTTGATGTTATTTTTTCGTATGAAAAAATGCAGTAAATTGTAAATACTTAAAGGATATTTATTTATTATGTTTAATTCCACAATAAATTAATGTTTATGTGTGAAAGCTCAATTTACAAATTACATAAATTTTAAGTAAACTTTTTTAATAATTTACTAAATTTGCAACTTTAAAAAAATATAATCGCACACAACCTTTCAACCTGATTTTGCGTTACAAAAGTAAGAGAACATTTGTTGCCAAGTTATCGGCTTCACAAGATTACGTGAATGTCGAGGAATATGCAAGGCTCAATAACATCCGATGGGGTCTATAGGCTTATATATATGAACGTGGGGTGCGCCATCTAGCTTAATACCGCTACAGTTTTCCGCTGCATGTAGAAATGCATTAGGGGTACAATTATGAGCCCGAGCGAAAATTTGCCCAGAGGTTCCTGAAGCCTTCACATGATGTTCTCTGACCAAAATTTACCTAGAAACGTTGTTGAGCCCGAAAGTGGGCTCAACAACGTCGGTCCGGGCTTAATAACATCGTTCGTATATGGTCGGTCCGTTATAAACCGTTATAATGTCTCTATACAATACGATTTGTAAGATATATCGTTGGTTCAGTGACTAATAATCACATATCGATTTTCTAGTTATCAGAAACAAAAAAAAATTAACACTCGAAATACTCCTCCAATTTGGACCTAATGCGAAAAATCGATTTCCAATGGGATAATGTGTTATACCACAAGTCATCAATATTAGTATTAATTGCATACACAAGATAAACTGAAATACAGCAAATAATAAATAAATCGTTTAGTGAAACATATTTACATTATAGAATGCCACTGCCAATAGTAATAGTCGTGGCAATTGGCGTAAAAGAAGATAATCGAAGCAGAAGCAACCTAAAGCAATAAGCAAACAAATCAGGTAGGCTGGTTTTATGAAATAATCATTTATTTCAATCAGATATCACATAATGTCATAATAGTTATTTGGTATGTAGTACATTCTAGTAGACTATAGTTTCTGTAGTCGAATAACTCAAATTAAGGTGCTTTCATTCCCCATAAAGTAGTTCGGTAAGCATTCCAGTGCACTCGGTCTGCAATTTAGTGTTTCTTCAATGCTAAAATTGCAGGGGAACACACCATTCAATTCCAAAATAATTGCAGATAGAGTACACTGGGAGTGCTGCCGAATACTTCTATGAGTGAATGGAAAGCACCTAATGATTTAAAAATCTTATTGGAGATGTCTTAACAAGCTTATTGTAAATTTGTTAGTTATTGTAATTGAAAAAGATTTATTAATAGTGTATTCTATGTTTTTGGTAATACATATTGTATTTTTCATTATAGATGAAAATGACAGCGTGGTAGTAACGATGGTAGGCCTAGAAGTCAACAGAGAAATTATAAAGAATAAGCAACTTTATAATGGAAATGATAATGCAAGACAGGCAAAGTGTGTATATAATATAGGATAGAGGAGCTATTCTTTATATTATCATCTATTCTTCATAGAAGTGATGATTATGAAACACAGTGGATTCCTAACAATTTCAATACTCAAGATTGCAAGTTTTTTACAGTGAGAAATAACAAATTAATAATTACTAATTATTACAGGTAAAGCCGAAATACATTAATTGGTTAATTTCAATACTGTTTTGTTATGAACAATTCAGGTACAGACTATCGTTACCATTGTAAAATAGTCAAAGATCAAATTTGTTTTTA